>VYXF01008895.1:0-48671 GCA_013397295.1 Polioptila caerulea
CCCCCCCACCCCACCTGCACTAATTCCTCTTACCATAAGTTTTGCTACTAAAGTTTGGATGTGTTTTGATGATAAGAATCTTCCATCTTCTACCTTAATACATATCTTGACTCAGGAGATTTTTTTTTTCTTGCAGCTTATACTGCTCTATTTTTGGCTCAGAAGATCCTCAGATACCTAGGGCAAAATGTGCATTTTTAAAGTTCCACAGAGTTTGTGTAGCCAATCTGATTATTAATCACAGTTTAATTTAAAGCTGCATCTTTGTGAGACACTGAAACCATTGGGTGAGTAAGGAACAATTTTAGTGAATTGTCAAGTTTTTGATATCTTCAACGTGTTTGCAGACCTTGTTTTCACAATGCCTTCATAAAACAATACCACTCTAGGAATTTGAACAAACTTTATGGAGAGAGTGGGGCAAAAACCACCTCATTAAATCCGTCTGGCAAAGCTCCTGGCTGTGGTGACAGACTGGAACTGCCACCTTCCCAAGCCCAAGTGCAGGAATCCCTCAGCTCCAGGCTCAGCTTGTCTATTGGTTCTGGCCATCCACCCCCCGGCTTTTTACTTCCACTGTCCTTGAGCCAGCAAAAGGATGGTGCAGTTGAGTCCAAAGATGGCAGCAGGACACTCTGGAGAAGAGTATCTTATGTTCTGTGGATACAGAGAGACCCACTCTTTCTTGGCAATCTGACACTAAGTTTTCAAGCTTTATGGTCAACAGTCTTTCCCAGCTGGCCCAAATACTATAGCACATGTAAAGACAACAGGGCAAGTGTCACTGAGAGCACAATCACTATAGAATTACTCATGATACATGAGTATACCAGAAAAAAATATGCATTTTCACTCATTTTGTCAGGAACAGGATTTTCTATACTTGTTCTACTTGGGGACTTTAGCACTTTGACTCCCAACAGTTAAACATCCTAATGTTGAAAAAAAATCTTCCATTTCCTTCTGCAGGAGGTAATTCCTCTTCTCAGCATCTTCACGAGCGCGTTCAGAATTCCTCAGCTTTATCTCCAGCATCGTGTATTTCTTTCGCTCTTGGTCCAGTTCTTCTTCTAACCTAACCACTTGGTTCCTCAGGTCTGCACTTGTTTCTTCAATTCTTAAAACCAACAGAGAGAGGAAAAAAAAGGCTTTTTAAAGTGGCTGGGTAAATACAGCTGATAACAATAAAAATTCTAAGAGGAACAACTTAAATTTAACAGATTCTAAGAGGAAGAATTAAAGGAGGGAACTAAATGCCATTTCATTACTGTTGAATTTTAGGGCAGATATTCCTTGAAAGCTGGAACTTCCTTTATTTGCATCTTGAGAAAAATGCTCAAATGTTAGAAAACAATGCTTATTTTCCAGCACCAGACTGCCTGGCTAAAGAGATAATGTATTAGCTCCTCAGTTAGGCAGAGTTCAAGTATTTAATTCCAAAATAATCTTTTAACCTCTGTTTTCATCCTGTCTTTCTCTATATGGATATATATAGTGCAGAGGAACATCATTAGGGGTCAGATAGGAATGAGATCACAGTCCTTCCTCATCCTCCATTTGATGGTATTTTCTATAAAGTTTATCACTGACATTGGGGTGGGGTACAAGATTTTATGAAACCCAACCTTTCATATGAGGAAGAATCAGAAGAACAGTTCTTAAATCTATGTGGGCACAAAGCTCTGAAGCAAAATTCAGAGCTTTTAACTCAAGAGATCAAAGAACAAGGTTCATGGTTTTGTGATTTCAAAGCAGCACAGAAGGCACAGCGCTTGCTGTTTTCCTTGTGTTTCCCAATCACAAGACCAAGTAGTGGTGTTAATACTGAGGAAGGAATATTTTCAGATAGGACTTACTGATTACTAGAATATGAATTTAAAAATTAGGCTTTTACAATGAAAAATTGTAAAAGCCTCCTCTAACTAAAAATAATAACAACCTTTAAAAATAATTTCCATCACAAAACCACCCCCATGTCTCCTTGATCAGTCCCATACTCAACTTTGAAGCTGGAGTGTGGCATCCCAGTGGAACTGTGAATGGGTTATTTTTAGTCAGGGTAACTGATTAGCAAGAAGGCCACGCTACTGCTGCCATAACAAAACAAAAATTTTAAAAAAGGGGGCCTTGAATTCCACTTTATGATCAAGAGGCAGTGCAATATGTCACTGTAAACTTATTCTTTCTGTCCCTTTACATACAGCCAAAGATGGCAGTTTAATTACTGTCAGAGTTTTCACAATGCATCAAAGTCACAGGTGCACTGACCTGCACCAAGTCCAGCAAAAAGCAGCCCCTGTGGATGAAGGCAGACCTTTATCTCCAGCCAGCTGTCAGGTGGAATATGACACTTCTGAAGCTGGGATGCTTCCCCACACACACATAACAGCTCTGAGCTGCCAATTACATTTTCTACTGCTAAGCTGAGGGGTCAACTACAGCAGCCTGGACTTACAGCATTTCTACGTTCCTAACAGTCTTCTCCAAATACTTGCACTTTTTCTTAAGAGTCCCAGGTGGTAAACATGAATTACTGAACAGAGCATGTCTTACAATTATATTAACCTTGAGGGAGAAATGCTCTGGAACAGAGTGGTTACAGGAAGGCCATAAAACTTGCCTCCCTCTGACTAAGAGAGAGAAAATGGGCACTTGATGAGAAATAACAGCTTTTCCATCAGCAAGTGTTCCTTACCTCTGCCCCAGGCAGGTCCTCACTCTGTTTTCCCTTTGCTTATGTGTGTGCCAACAAAAAAGCTTATATTCTTTCATTAAAACATGTCCTGCTAGATACACACAGTTCTGCAAACCACACAAGCACATGTACAATTTTGAAGGACTAAATTAACTTCAATAAAATAGAGCTGGTGAGGCATGTTAAATCTTTTGTTCTAAGCAGCCTCCCTTTGCTAGTTAGCTCCTGTCTTTCCATAGTAGCAGACTTCCATGCAGCCTGAAAAGGAACATACTTCTGCACCCATAAATTGCTGTGGATCTAGTAAAAACATTGCAAAATTTTTGAGAGCTGAAAAACTTGGCTTGAAATTCTCAGACTTGACAGCACAGTCCTTGAGGCTGTAACCCTGAACAGCTGGAGTCATCCTATTTAATACAAAAAGGCAGTGATTGGATCTTGCCTGGTTTTATGAAACTCTTTAGTTCATTAGGCATTTTTCTCTCAGCTGCTTTTCCTGGTGGGACCTGGCCAATTTAGAGTCATCCCCTTGAGCCACAGGCTCTCTGTCCTGTCCAGCTGCAGGGGAAAGGCAGGTGTTGGAGCTGAAGCAGCTCAACAGCTGGAATGAAGAACAGGTCTTCCTGGATGCCCCTGGTGTCAGCAGCTTAAAGCCCCACTGGACCAGTTTTACTGATAAGAGGTGGAAAACTATCTCTTCCCCCAGGCAGCAGACAAGAATGTGCAGCTACGCATTTCCAGGTTCTGCAGCCTGATATTTCTGTTTATGAACCTGTATCCCTGCAACAAGGCTTGCCAGGGCAGCTCTGCACAATTAAATGTAAGGCAGATACCTCCACCTCCCTCCTATTCTGCATCAGGAGGGAGTCTAAAAAGACAAACCATGTAAGCCATGAACTTCCACCCTTATTCACAGACCCTTCCCAACATCCCATGCTAACAACTGCTGGTGTTTCATAAGCTCTTACACCTGGAACACATCAAGGTGGGGCTTTTCTCCCATGTGAGGATGTTAGGTGGGAACTGAAACTGCTGCACAGCCTGATTCTCCTCCCAGCTCCCCACACCAAGGCACTACAGTGCAAGAGGCAGAAACACAGCAGAGGCTGGCAAACACCACCAGAGGAAATCATAAAATAAAGCAGGAAGATAGCAAGAGGAATTCCTACTTTAACAACTGGCCCATGGGGAGAGATCACAGTTCAGATACATTTTTAAGAAACTACCTTACCAAGAAAAAAGTGCCAAAAAACACAGCCTAAAGCTGTGCTATACAATCTCAAGAGACTTACGTGTTTTGGTACCATCTTTGAGAGGCTGGCAGTATTTTCATACCTTAATTTCCCATCTGCATTTTAATAATTGAAGGAGTATTACAGTAACACCTTAACACAAAAAAAAACCCCAAACCCTGAGAACTCAACTCTTTGTAAGAAATGGGACTACAGCCTTCTTCAGTGCAGAGTACTTGTGCTGCAGAGCAGCATGTATCATAATATGATGTGCAATTTTGCACATGGCTGTATATTAAAATATATCTATTTCCTTTAAGCATGAATATTTCATGTGCCTATTTCCCTGAATACTTTCCTAAAAATCTCTCTATTATCACATACATTCATAAACCCTAATATACTCACAGAAATTAATTACTCCCTTGTTATCAATACTTCTACTTCCTACAGCCCCAGCCCTAGACACAGCTCTCCTGAAAACTGAGAGGAATTTTTCTGAGCTCAGATGGAAAGTACAGCACCAGCAGTTGTGCAAGGGAACAGCAGCTGGCAAATGACACAGTTCATACTGCTCCTCCAAGCTAGGCTGCCCCATCAGCCAAGGACCACCCTCTACATCAGAAACCACAAGTGAAGTTTTTATAAGTTCAGCACAAAAGGGCTGCTGAAAACGTTATAGCTGAGATGCAGTCCCAATACCACCACCCCAAAAAAAACTGTGGGAAATAGTCAAGAGCATTTTCCTCAACAATGCTGCAGTTGGGAAAAGAACAAGAAGCCCTCTGTTTCAGACTGGTCTGGTGCAAGTATCAGTACCTGCACAGATCATCCTTGTTGAGGCCTGACCATCCTGGGTCTCAGTTCCTCCCTGCAAGACGTTTGCTTTGCTATTTGTCTGATGACACTAAGAGCAGACTTTGGCATTACCTGTGCAGTTCTCATTTACAGTGAAAATACAGAATATGAAGTATTGGATTGCCCTGTGTCATAGAAATCCCCCTTTGTTTTCTTTTTGATGCTCTCTTAAATCAGAGAAAGAAAAGTTGGATTCAGAGAGTAGCAAGGGGAAAAAGTAGAACCAAATCTGCTGCCACCCAACCCCAAACTTCAGGGCTGAGAACTTGATACCCCTGGTATGCCACACCCATGTTTAGACAGGGAGAATGCTGACTGATGACTTCCTGCCCCCTGCAGACGACATTACCTTTTGATACTAGTCTCATACTCAGTCCTCTGTTTGCTCAGTTCTGTCTTTAGCTCCACCACCAGGCTCTGTAAGGCCCTGGAGCATTGGACAGAGTCTCGGGAAGCCGCAGCCGGGTCACTCTGTTCGCTGCTGCTGCTGCTGCAGGCTTCAAACCTGTCCATGCTGTTCTCCAGATCTACTGTCTTCACCTCGCTCTGAGACAGTGAGCCCTGAGTTACCCACTCGGTTTTTAGGGAGCTTAAAGCAGAAGAGTCACTGGCTCGGCAGGCTGGGCAGCTGCTCACAGAGTCCATCACGGAGATCTCACAGGATGATGTAGACCAGGTGGTGCTGGCCATGCTGTGTGTGCTGAGGGACAGGCTGGAGGAAGGGACATTGTCATAAGTGGAGAGTCTCTGGGAGGAACAGGAGTCTTTCACTCGTTCCCCAGAGGCTGTCCGGCGATGGCCCCGGAGGGAGTACAGGCCGTTCATCAACCAGTTACCGCTGGAGGAGAGGTTGGGGATATCTAAGGATGAGCTGCCCAGCTTGGGACTCACAGACCGTGCTCCCTGCTGGCGGAAGGAATATTTCCACGGAGGCAGCGTCTGCACTCTTTTACTGGGGCTGGTGGCAGGCTGAGTCGATTTGCCACTGTGCTCTGGAGGAGTGATTTTCACTGCAGGTCCGGGAGTGGCCTCTAGAGCCACAGCATTGCCAGAAGGCAAATCAGCAGGGCTGGCAGCGCTGTTCTGGGACCTGCTGTCCTCTCCGTCCTCCTCGGAGATCCACTCGACAGTGCTGCGCTGGCGCAGGGGTCTGACTTCCAGCTGGCTGCCCGGCACATCTGCCTGAGGAACAGCAAAGATCCGCCCCTGTTCACTGATCAGTACTGTCATCAGGTGCTGAACCAGCGAGGTGCCTGTGGAGGGAAAACAAAGGCAAGCAGGTGAGAGGACGTGGAACACCTCTGCAAGTCCCCCCAGCCTGTCTGCATGACTAGCTTGCACCCAGTTTCTTGGTGTGAACAGGCCCAGTGCTACTGCTTATTGAAAAACCACACATTTCAGCTCAGGCCTTCTGCTGCACTCAGTGTATAGAGAAACTTGCAGAAATATGACATCTGCATTATACATGTGCTTGCAGAGGGTGTACAGCAAGTGCAGGAAGTGCTTGCAATTATTTAAATCCACAGAAATGTGCTGCCACTGTTTTCCAGGAGTGCAGCAGATGGAGAATGTAATGGAGAACAAACCTAATACAAAGCACTTCCTACAAAAGAGGAAAAACCTTTAGAAGGGTAAATAAGCAATTCAGTTTTTAAGCATTGCCTGAAATAGAGAATAAGGCAAACACACTCAGGGTTCAAGGCAAGAGCCTGATTTTATTGATGGGTTTTTGTCCTAATAGCAAGATGTAGTGAGCTCACCTGCCACTTCTATTTTATGCCTGTGAATGCAGGAAGAGAACTAAATGTATTGAAGATAAGGGCATTCCTAACAATTTAGCTGTCAAAGTTTGGGTATTTCTATTTGAAATGCATGGGTTACATTTGAAGAGAGACACAATTAGAGTGTTTTTGTTTTTTTTAAGACCTCATTATCAGTTTATTTAGGAGATTCAAACTACCTTGAAGCTAAAAAAAAAAAAAATAGTCTTTCCACTTCTGTTACTTTTATCTAACCAACCTCAACTAAATTCTCATCTCAATTTTTCTACAGTTCAGATCTGTAGCAATACAGAATTCCAGATCAGATCACTGTAGTGTTTTTATGTGATGATTAAGAGTGACCCTAGCACCTGCACGTGTGCACCTACACACAGTACAGGCACCTCTGCCATCAGATAAGCTGCAGAATGAAATGTCTGAGGTGATCTGAACCCACACTTGTCCCCTGTGCCAGCTGAGCAGAGGGCACGCCACTGGCCAAGGCTGTAAGAGCCGTCCCAGCGCTGGCCCGGTGGCCACTAGGGGAAGTCCCAGCATCACACACAGGCTGATTGAGCTGTCCCCACCTCCAGCACTGAATAACAAGCACTGCTCCCGCATTCCCTTCTCCCCGATGTTTGTACCTTCAGCGCCTCCAGGGGAAGGTATCAAATTTACCCTTAATAGTTTGGCCCACATCTCTCGGGTAGGCTTGGAGTCCCTAAACTACTGTAACACATCAGGTCACGCTCTGAAGTTGTCCTGTTGCCTCACAGTGAGTTGCCATCGTGGGGGACACATCTGCACATGACCTGTGAAAAGCTAAAGGCACTGCTGCTGCTAAGGCATGACAAGACTGGCCTTCTGTGAAGGATTTGCATCACACAAAATACCATGCCAGCTGTCCCCTACATCTAGGGAGCAGAAGCAGAGCCAAGTTCAGGCATCCTGGGCACAGCATCTCCATCTGTGCCTATTTCATCTTCAATTCTTTTTGCAGGCTTGCCAAAATTCTACGAAACTTTATGCAAAAACCTTGTTAAAACTTACACCACAGTAGTTGTGTTTCAATGCAGCCTGGGAGAGGAGCTGTATCCCAGCCCTGATGTCAGCCTACTTGATTCATATGGAAGCAAATAATTTTAAAGCTTCAGAATTTTTTACATCCAAAATTAACTGATTTTTCCAGTCTTTTTTTTTTTTTTTTAAATTATTATTATTCTNAGCTGTATCCCAGCCCTGATGTCAGCCTACTTGATTCATATGGAAGCAAATAATTTTAAAGCTTCAGAATTTTTTACATCCAAAATTAACTGATTTTCCAGTCTTTTTTTTTTTTTTTTAATTATTATTATTCTGCGAAGTTTTGGTCTGCACAGTCTCCTTATGAGACAACACTTCTAGGACACTTCTAGTTATAGCCACTGCCACTGTGGCACAGCCAGAGCTACAGCCCTCTCCTTATGGCCTGGATGTTCTCTACAGGGAGCTGTACAACCACCAAAATGCACCAATAATTAAGCACAGTCCTTCTAAAACAACAGCCAAGCTTTCATTTTAGCAGTAGGTTCAAAAAGAGTTTCTGGGGCACAGAGGCATCTCCACACGGTGGAGAGGAGAGACACTCCCAGGTGACTGGGATAAGATGCCACTGGAATACCCCTCACAGGCCCTGAGGAAAGGCTTGGCTTGTTCTGACTGTGCAGGAAACTGATAGAGCTACCAAGGAATGTGTGGCTTTCACTTACAGCTCCAAGCACAGCTGCTGTGCTGGTGGGAACCAGAGCAGCACCCACCTTCCATCATGGTCACCGGATCCTCCATTTTGGGCCGCAGTATGTTCGGTCCAAATACTGTAGCCAGGTTCTGGACACTCATCTTGTTAATGCTGGAGTGAGCTTGAACTTCATCAAGGAACCTGGAAAAGCCCCCCCAGAAAAATCAGAGGAGGAGGGAATTCATAAGTAAGTCACTTCTCAGACTATAAGCATTCAGTTTTGTCCTGTTTTCATACAACCCTGACATCTGAAATGATTCAAGAACCACTGTAGCTTAGGTATTCAGTGTAACCCCAGATCCCTGCTAGTGTACGAACCAGAGAAGACAGGATGGTTTCTGCCAGAAGTACCCACCTAGCAGGGTCCCAGCCATCTACTGGGTCTGAAAGGACAGATTTTTGCATTTTTAAAGGAATTCTCAAATTACATGGATTGAGTTTGGTGAATTTTCACTTACAGATATAACAGAAGTAAAAAGTCATCTCCTCATTCAACAACTAGCAGCCTGTGGAAAGAGCTTTGTGGCTTGACTTGAATCTAACAAAATACAGATCACAGAATCACAGAATGGTTGGAGTTGGAAGTAGCCTTTAAAAATCATCTCCTTCCAGTCCCCACATAAAGAGGCAGCCCAAAAACTGGGAAAATCAGCAGAGATGAAAGGAGGCAAAGCTGTGGGGTTCCTGGTAATCCAAGAGGAAGCCACTACTAACCCTACTTCCAAACCAGACAAAATGCCAGACTGGCTATTCTGACAGCATCTGCTACTCAGCTTGTGTCATAAATCATCCAAGTGTGCAGTATCTGGAATAAGTGTCTATCTTTAGTGGTCTGTAGGTGCTTCTGAAATAAACAATATAATGTATTAGCATGATTCATGCCTGCTGCCAAGGCTGCAGGTAGCAGCAATTTGCTTGGCTGATCGTCTTGGATAAACCAAAAGCTTCCTTCAGGCAGGCTGCATTCACCTCCACGTTTTTTAAAGGAGTTGTATCTTACACTTGAGTGGCTTTTGAATATTCATACTTTCAGAGTATATTATTTGCATATAAGACAGCCTCACAAAACTTAGAGACTTTTCCAAGTGTTAATTAATTTCACTTACTTGCATATGTATTTGAGGAGGTTGTAATTGGCTTGGGGCAAATTCTTCACCTGTTTAACCAGTTCCTGGGTACCCTGAGGGACAGGGAAAACAAGAAGCAGAGCTATTATGTAAGTGCTGCAAAGCAGATGAGACTTTCCTTTAGGAAAAAAAAAAGTCCTCCTTCCACCGTCAAATGCTGAACAAGAGATGATATCACAAAGAGGCTTTGCTTTAGAAGAGGTGAAGTCCAGTAAGTCCAGTGTGTTGTGCCTTACCAAAAACCCAATGTCCAGAACTCAGTTCAGGTCTCAGTGGAAATCCTCTGGTTAATGGTTGACATAGAAGCCTTCGTTTAGTGAGGCCTGCCAGCCTTTAAAGCCTGCCCACTGGCATCAGTATCAGTGTAGCAGCAGATGTGCCTTTGCCTTTTTGAAACTTGGAGGCACTGAGTGCAGTACAAATACATTGCAGTAATGCTCAGGTGAGCAGAGGAAAGATTTTTCTAGAAAAAGCTAAATGAGTCCAATTCAGCTGCCTCCTTTTTTAATGACATCCTTCCCTTTGCAGTCATTCTGACCTGGGACATACTTCCTCACAAAATTTGTGTCTTAAAATGTAAGATGACACATCAGCTGAAGGAATGACTTAAACCCTCGAAGCTACTTCAATCATCCAATGAAAACCTCTGACTCAGGAGACTATTGTCCTGCCACAGTCCCAAATATCACTTGCTAGTTCCTGTCAATGCTGCTGTTGCCCTGGAGATTTGCTTATTTTTGGAGACAACTAAACTTTTTGGGGAAAAATAGATACCAAAGCACATTCAAGGAAGAGTGATAGCTGCTAATTAATGATGGAGAAATTCCAGAAGCAAATGGTTCCAAAAAAAGTGCAGCTGAACATTAATTTTAAACTCTCCTTGCATTTCTAAGGACTGTTAAGGAGGGAATTCTGTTGGCCAAACTCTTGCAATGTATTGCTTATTTCTCCCATCCAGACAAATCAGAAAGATCTGTAGAGCAGTGCCTAGTCCTGTCTTCCTCCTTATTACCTTAAATATACAGGTACTTTTTTTATTCTGTACATCCCAGAAAAAAAGTTCTCTAATAAAACCCTGAAACTTAAAATTCTTAAAAGCAGTAACCTCTTTATAATTCCTTAGCTTAAACACTATGCTGGTTTCATGGTGACAGCAATGGAGACATCATTAAAAGACCAGTCTCTTCTGAAAATCTCAATCTTCTTTTTCAAACTTCTAAAAATTTTTCAATAAAGGACAGCTGCTACTGATGTGAAGGCTAAGGTCAGTTGTTCAGGTCAACCAACTTTCAAGTGACAAGTCTGAACCAGAACTAGGTGAACTAACAGACCTAATTCCTTCTTGAATTTTGCTCCGTAACCCAATTTACTGCAAACAAGGAAATCAGGATGGTATTTGGCGCTGTATTTCAAGTGCTCTGAATTAAAATGCCATTGGCTCCACTGGGTGTAACAGAAAACTTTGGAACAGAAAGTTAGGCAGCTGAGAACAGTAGGAAACATGACCTAAAGGTAAAAGATGCTACCTGAAAGAAAAAAAAAATGGTTCTAAGAATTTATAACGAGGAATCTGAGGCTCAGTATTACACAGAGAGTATCTTTATATTCATCAAAGTACAAACACCCAACAGGAAAAAAAAAGGTCTCCCTCCTACTGCAGCATTTACCAGCTCTGCCGGATTTGTCCTTACCAAGGTCTGGCCAACAGGAGGCAGAGGCTTAGCCTAGGAACAGCACAGTGACAGCACAGAGGAAAACACAAGCTTGAAACCTCTGTAGTAACAAACAGCACTGATCATTGCAAATGGCTGCAGCCCAGCAAGCAATAGAAGCACTGTGCTGTTATTCATTGTGGGATTATGCAGAAATAACTCTTACCTCCTTGAAAATGCTGCTTTCCAATGAACTATCTCAAACCCAAGGATTTTGCAATGTGTGTAACAGATCAGCACCAATTCAGAGCTTCTAGTTTGGCTGGAACACTAGCAACACTTTAGACGTTCATAAAAACATCAGATGCCTCTTTAAAAAAACCCTTGAAGCCCTGTGTTCAATCCACTGAACTGCTGTGTGCATCTCTAGAGAACAGGTAGCATGTACCATGTCAGAGCAGCTCAGACTCAAGGGAGTTTTTAGGCTTTTGAATATCCCTCTTCCTCTAAACTTTCAAACCCTCCTCCCAGTCAGGTGGGATCAGAATCAAATCTCTTTTAATGCTGCAGTCCTATTGAAACACCTGGAGACCCCAGCACCACCCAAGGTCTCTGTTATGACCTTGTTTGCATTCAAACACCAAGATCAGCTGGGTGTAGGATGAAGATGAAAAGCAATTTGAATGAAAAACTTAGGGCAGTACTGGAACTAGGCCAGGCTAATAATCACCACAATAATTCCTATCCATAGTCACAGTATAGCAGCATGAGGTGCCAACAATTTCACCCAAAAGGCCCTTTTGCCGTAAGCAATTCTGGTTTTTTGGGTGTGAGGTGAGGGTGGCCATACAAAAAAAAAATTATACTAAGAGTCCAAAAGTCTCATTCAAAACTTTCAAGTGAAAAATTAAAAGAGTTCTTCAAATTAAACCAGTACAATTACATTGTTTCAAAATACTTTTACAGAAGAAAACGTTTGATTTTTAAATTCCCTGCTTACCATTACGTGTTAAAAATCATGGTTTCGACGAAACCACGTTTCTGAGCAGGGGGATTTTCCATGTGGGAGGCGAGTCAGGCCCCACAGGCTAGGTATGACTTTGTGCTGCATTCTGCTCCACGTGCTACCGTGCACGTAGAGCCTCTCCACCCTGGTGCGTGCACTCCACCTTCCTGTCTGAAAGGGTAAACAGCCCACGCTGCCGTTCCAGGCTTCCCTGACAAAACCAAAATTGCTTTTGTTTACAACATCACCTGAACAAAACAACTCCGTGCTATGAGCAGTGCTGTATTTTGTGTGTGTTCATTTTGGCTACCTAGTGCTCCCCATTGCCTTTCTAATCTAAGGAGAGTTCTGCTCTACAAGTCATTTGAGTCTGACCTTGCTCACACAGATGTTGCTTCCCAAACTGCTGCAGCCTGTGCAGACAGAATCGGGCAAACAGCGTAGTTAATAAGCTGAGCAGTGATGTACAATTATGTTTGCCCAATTTGGCAGTGTCTCTACTCTTGTGCAATAGTGCTTAATGGATCCAAAGCTTCCCAGTCTGCACATATTACAACCAAAATCAAACCAGCTCCACTGCCTTAGAAATGCTGCTGCCTCTTGTGAAATAACTGCTGTGGGGTCTGTCACACGGCATCCTGCAGAGACACCTCAGCTCACTAAGGATCAGGCAGAAAATGAGCAAGTTTTGGAGGGAGTAGACACGCACCTCTACCTACTAAAATACAAGACTACTGCACTGGCACCCTGATGTGGCTGTGTCCAGAATGCAAGTACATATCCAGGTGTGGTAACATGCTGTGTCATGCACAGAAATTTGCTTTCCCAGAGTTGACTAGAGGTTACATTATTTGAGTGTTACTTGCCTTTTAACCATAAGAAATTTATATTGCCACGGATGATACATTTGATTCCTGCAAACAAGCATCTTCCTGTGGGTATCATAAAGGGCAATCTCCACACAGCCTTCTGCCACTTGAACTGAAAGTGAATCCCAGACTCACAGTGAGGAACAGCTTTTACAAATCCCGCCAGAGACAAAGACAAGACCACACACAGAAAAGGGACAGAACCGTGGACCACAACTTCCAAGCCCTCAGGCCTTTGCTTCTTTAGCAAAGAAAAGACACAAGTAACAACCCTCGCAACTTCTTTAAATTTCTATTCTAGAAGGTGGCACCCACATCAGACCAGATCTAACATGCCTTTACAATCTGCAAAGGGCTAAAGAAGCACCACAATATGGATGAAACAGATCAATCAAATATATTGTAAATTGTCCTGTTCCATGACTGCCATGGTAGTTTTTGCCAGTCTCTTCCTTTGCCTGGAAACCAAAGAGAACATTGTAAGAAGGTTCTGGCAAAGTATTTACAGCACTATTTCCCTCCCATTCTAGGATAATATCATAACCTGCCTTCTCATAGTACCTTTCTTCTATGAAACACAAAGACCACTGATCAATGTCTCATCCACCAAAATCTTTGGGAAGGAGAATATACTGTTCTGATATAAAAAATGGAAAACACAGACAAAGGGAGTGACTCTGTACAGCTTGTTAGTGAGTGAACAGCAAAGCTGGGAAAGGAATCCAGATTTCCTCCTACCTTGCATCTCTTGCCAATTATGCTACACAAGAGCTTTGCTCAGAAGAAAGAAGCACCAGGCTACAAGACTGACTTTTTTTTAAAGCACTAGCCTGTGATAACAGTACCCAATTCACAGCTTCAGGAAAATTCAGGGAAAGGTTCCCAGGGACTCCACTGATTTAAATCAAGTTTGAAAAGATCAGGAAAAAATCTGCACTACATTGATTCTTGGGAACATCCTCTGAGGAGGCAGATTAGAAGGATCACTAACCTCTCCCTCATCTTTTGAGAGTAGCTGTCCACAAGAAAGAAAGTCTTCGTATTTGGCAAAGGGGATGACAGGCTCTGGCAGCTCTCGAAGGTAAAGCTTCAGGAGGGACGCCACAGTGTGAACATCTGTGTTGCTGCAACAGAGAAGAGGGAAGGAAATTTAGAAACTCACACTACCTCAAAGCTTGATGCTTTTTGTTGGGGGTGCATCAAGGTCCCTCTTAGAGACAGGGACAAAGTAGGCACAAGGAAGGAAGCTCTTCCGCCAGTCATTAGTACTAGGCAGGAAGGTCTGCGTGGGAACAAGGGAAACCTCCATTCTGGCAAGACAGAAATGCACCTCAGGTAACACAGGCAGCAGAAGGGACATGCCCATGATACTGCTTAAGGCAGGGTGACACTGTGGTTCCTCTGCCAGTGTGGACCAGGAATGTGAAGAATGTCCAGGCAAGTGCAAGTCCCTATCCTGTGACACAACCTCTGAGCCTCTCACTAATCCTTCCTGACATTCTCCTCAGCCAGCACATACATGTGCTGGGCTCCCATGTGCCCTGGTCAATCATTCAGAAAAAATTGAGAAAGCTGTATTTCCTCCAGGTCCTCTACTGCGCTTTGGTATGGCTGCCTGGCTTGTGGTATCTGGAATTTCCTAGCCCTTCTGTTATGATATTCTGTTATGATAGGATATCAGCTTTTATTTTCTCTCCCAGTCCAGGAACTTCTTTCTCCTCTTCTTTCTCCTTTGCTTTAAAGTGGAGGTTGAGGTGTCAGATCCCACGATGAACCCTTTCCAGCTACCCAGCTTCTGGTGTATGGTGATACCTGACCCTCATCCCAATTTTCCTGTGATACAACATTGTTAATCATTGCAGATGACCTCCTTAAAGGTTTTGACTGCTGGAAGTTTAAACAGATTCCGTCACCAGCTCCTCCCTACCTACCACTGCCTTGACAGTCTTTAAAGAATTCTGAGAAAAACATATCAGTGAACACTGGGCAAGAGAGCTTCAAATCCTCTCTTCTCTCCAAAACCTGAATCTTTTCTACTTAGTATGTTTCTTTTTTGGAACACATGGCTAAAACAAAACTGGAAGAACTACAACCGGAAACTGTCAGCAGATACCACTCCTAGTCCTGCTAATGCTATTCCTTTTAAACAGTTCCATCATATTTGAGAATATCAGTTTCACACAGTGGTTTTCTTCAGTTGATTATAGTGTTATACAAACGAGATCAGTACTCTTATTGGCTTTTTTTCCCTCAGTGTGGAGTTTCAGGCATGGTGGGTCTGACTATCACTGAGAAGCAGAGCCCAGAACAGAGCTTCAGGGCCACTGGCTGCAGAAACTGTTTCATCCATGCTGCTCTACAAAATACAGCTGGACTTTCAGTGGCTTGAAAGGCAACAGGAGCAGACTGCTATAGGTGCTTCCAAAACAGCAACACCTGGCCTTTCATAAGAACATTGGAAAAAAAAAAGCCTTTTAAAAATAAGTATTTTAATTGTCAGTCATCACAAAGGTTTGATCCACCATTGGGAAGGCAGGCTATAAGCACTTGGGATGTCACTGTAGTTACAAAAGATGTCTAAAAGCACTGACTGCAGCTGGGAAAAAGAAAGAATATTCCTTTCACTGCACCTGATTTGAAAAGAGGCATAAGGATTTCACACTTCTGCTGCCAAGGTATCCCAGGCAATACAGAGATAAGTTATAGTTACACATAGAGAAAATTATGGTTGCTAGGAGGAGAAGCATTTCATTTAGCCAGAGCGGAATTGCCTCTCCCTCACTGCTGTCTGTGACTACAAGTATGTAAGACAGACTGTATGTATACATGGGGACATGGTGGAAAGAGCAAAAGGCAATAACTGCAACACCCTCAACTTCCCACTGCTCAGGTACTCCAGGCTTGCTTCCTTTGATTCTGCACTGAACCTTTAGTTACTGCATTACACACTGACTACCCAAAAGGCAGGCATTCCTTCCTGGAGGTCCTTAGTGCCTCTCTTAAAGGAGAGACAGCACAGATCTCTTTAACCAGTGCAAATGCCTGTGGAAATAAAGGGGCTTTCTGTGCCTGAGGTGGTAAGGCACAGGAAGAGGTTGCCTAGGGAAGCTGTGGATGCCTCATCCCTGGAAGCGTTCAAAGCCAGGTTGAATGGGCTCTGAGCAACCTGATCTAGTAGAAGGTATCCCTGCCCATGGCAGGTGGGTAGAAGGAGATTAACTTTAGGATGCCTTCCAATCCAAATCATTGTACAATTGTATTTTGCTTTAAAGATGCTGAGTGGAGGCTTGATTTATCTACATAACAATGAAGCTAGATAAGGCAAAAGTAAAACATGAAACTGAAACTTCCACTCCTAATTCGTTCCTTCCGTAGATACTCTTGTTGCAGAGTGTAAGCACTGAATTAAGATAATTCGAATTCTGAACTAGAACACCCAGATCATTCAGTTAAAAATACAAAGGTTTTGTTTAAGAAAAGATTAACGGAGACAATTTGATGATTTCAAACTTATTTTTTCATGAAAATATTTCTAAATGTTTGACACTTCCATTTAGGGAGCAAATACTGTTTGTGGTTAGGAATCAAAGAAAGGAGGATGGGTGGTCTGGGAAGCTGAGGGAAGAGAAGAATTAAAAAAATGTTCCAAATAAACTCTGAAGATACACTTCCCAAGATGAGACCAAACACTGTGTCTGCCCACACAGGAGACAGTGCTAGCTCCTCCTGCAGTGGTAGGCAGGGAGGTATTGGCAATGTTGAGACTGGCAGCAGGTCCAGGGGAAGTGATCTCCCAAGGCTCATGAGCTGGATACACACCAGATGCCATTGGCATCACCTGGAAAAACAGGCTAGTGACTTCCAGCAAGAAATGTCCTCCAAGACATTGGAGGAGTCCTTTTGGAATCCTCTTGTTCTCCAAGACAATATTCCAGATCTGATCTCATTTATGGACCTGTGATAGAGATCAGACCAGACCTACACAATGCCCTTGGACCCAAATACCCCTGAAGTTCAAGGTCTCTGTTAGGGTCAAGCCCTGTTTCACAAAGGGCTATTAAGCTTTGCACAATTCTGACCTTCACTCCAGGCAGGATGTACAGAGGGGATGAAATGTTAGTTACAGGGTAAGGGCAGAGTTTTGCTGGAAGGGCCTTGACAGCATCCACCCTTCTGATTGTCTGACTGCCTGAGGGCCAATGTAGAGAGAGCAGGGCTGAGAGCTGCCCCTTCCCTCACTGCCCTTGGATGGAGTGCTCAGAGACAGGGCTGACACTCTCCCCATGGGAAGCGATATCAAGCTGAGCATCTACAAAACAACTTCTGGCATAACAGCCAGGTAAAACATGTCAGATTCTGGTGACTGTTCTGAAATCTGGTGACAAGGAAGAGTCAAGATGTTGCTCCAGGCAGATCTGCTGCAAGAATGCAACATCTAAAAGCAGTACATCACCTAGTTCACCTCTGTCATACCCATTTCTGTGATGGGATCCCACCAAATGCTCAGATTGCTGCACCCAAACCTAGCAATGCTTTTCATTCAACATGTGCTTAAGCTGAAACATTGGAGGAGCCCCACACAGAGCAATGAGCTCTGCTCCACCACTGAGGTGAATAAAGGCCTCCACACTCACCAGCATGTGGTAGAAAGCTCCATGAATGCTCTCAACAAAAAGAATGATGGTGTGGAAAGAACATGTAAGCTAGGATTGCCACTGCATGGACATTCCTGGCAGACTTTACACGACACACATACACCAGCCTGAATTGGCGATGTCAACTCACCTGTCAAAAAGGGGTTTCTCTCCACAGTCAAAAGAATCCTGCAGATCTTTGACAAGGTTGGCTTGTCCAGGCATCCGAAAGAGCCCCTCCTCTGTAAGGCCTCGCTCGCGAATGAAATCCACGCACTGTTCCACCAGCAGCGGGGCCAAGCGCTGGCCATACTTGCGCTCGTACTGCACCGTGTCCTCCAAGCGCTGCCCGAAGATCCCTGACAGCAGAGAGCAAGAGAGACATCTGGGGGTCAGCTTAAACTCTTCCTGAGCTGCTGCGTGGGGCACACAAGGTGGGAAGCTTTCACATGGAGGGGGCAGCCTTTGTGGAGGTCCAGTTTCTAACAGACTCTGAAGAATAAAGCTATTTTAAAAAAAAAGAATTACATGATGAACATTTTTTTTTTCTGCTCAACAGTGCTTCACACTATCCTCTGCCCTAAGCTGGTTTATTTCTCATACACAAGGAAGGTGGGCTTAAGGTTATGTTTATGGTTATCCACTGCTTTGCAGGATTTAGATTAAGTAATTATACTTTCATTGCATCTTCCATCCCAAGAAGACCAAAACAAAGGCTACACTGACTTTATGGGACACATTTCCTTCTACTGCTTAGGCTGTCACACAGCTGCCCTCCACTAGTTTGCAGCCGGCCAACCCAACAGGCAGCAATTCCACCAGGAGGGGACTGCTAACACACTAGAGTACAGCTGCCAACATTAAAGAGGCTATTGTGAGAATCTTCCACCATCCTGGGAGACCCTTTCTATTTCTTTTCCTTTAATTAAACTTGCTGAATGAAAATTAAAAATAATTAAAAACCCCAAAACAGTAAAATGCATGCAAAATCCATTGCCCTTCCTACTAAAAAATGTGTGCTGTACTTTTTGCATCTTGAAAGTATCAGAAGCATCGTATTCTGTAAAACCAGACTGGCCTAGGTTAATTCTTTAGTCAGATCTACTGCAGACACATATCATTATGAAGCACTGTCTGTTTCTTTGGGGAGTGGGGAGTTCCTGGCCAATACCAGCTGCTGAATGCCACGACTGACATCAGATCTTTTGGCAACACAGAAGGGGCTCAGGCTGTAAGAGCCAGAGGTCTTAGTTCAATCCCTGCCACTAGGAGACTGCTCCATCTAAAAGGACTGCCAGAGTTGAGGTCTGAAATTCTAATTCTAGCACCTTACAAATGTTTGGTGGAGTAAAGGAGGATAGTATCCAAGTTAATCATGTTTTGGCAATAAAAATTCAGTAAGTGAGGGAATCCCAGAATCTACTCCCAGAATTTCAGATGACACTAGATCAGAGCAGGTAGGAAATTCTATTCAGGGATTTCCCAAAGCAACAAGAAGTTTTCTACAGATATCTAGGATTTTTAGATAATTCATTCAGCACTCAGTTAAACCTGCAGGTCTGAAAAAAAAAAATTAAAAAAGCAACAAGCAATATTGGAGTCACACAGTTTCACACCCAAGAGTCTGAAGCTGTGTTTAATACTTGCACATAGGTGCTCATACCAGGCCAGGGAATTTGGTCATTTCTGAAGGCTCCACTTACCTTCCCCCACTAGTGACCATGTCTTCCTTTTTTTTTATTTTAGTGCTACATTAATGAGACACTGATAACTCCTGGTAGGACATTCCCTAACCACCAATCCCTGTTCTTCACAGGAGACACCATGTCAATCTATACCTGCTTTTTATATTCACTCCAACCCTGCTGAATCCTCAGTGAAACAAAACTCTCATTATCAGTTTTGAGTCACTGAACAAAAGCTGCAAGAGGAATCCTGAAGTCCAATTTCCTTTCCCTGCCTGTTTGTTTTACATCAGAAGACAGAAACTCTCCTTACACCACAGCCTACACAACTGCATTACAGTATCAAAGCCAGAGGGCCATGAGAATTCTCAAAGGAAATTCCCTCATCCTGGCAGAAGGGCATGCCCTGGAGCATGGGAGCAACTTATCTTTATCACTGTATAAATTGGGTTTATTGCAGAGTAAAGGTTTTACTAGTCCTTATTTCTAATCTCTTTGAATTTTCACTGAGTTGGGTGTCTCTGAAGTCAGTTTCAGGGATAGGGAATCTCTTTCTGCTTTTACACAGATTGCTTTATAATCTCATCATGTAATCCCTACTGTCATGATGGGGCATATCTATTTCCTTAAAATGATACACGTTGTCCATTTTCCTAGATGCAAACATAAATTCAGGAAGGTCAGGATGTGGCACATGCCAGGGCAATAGCAGCCCTCTTTTCTCAAATCCCTACTTGCTGAATCTGCTTCCTAATGGGTCTGTCTAGAGGAAACTCTGGGAAAGAAGCAAATGCTCTGTGTTCCCCAGGCATGAAGCACATATAGAGTGTTCTATCAGCTCACACACTGATGTTCTACACTTAACTCAGACCAAGGACAAAGGCAGTGTCAGACACACACATGAGCAAGCACACACAGAACGCACGATCTCCACTGAAGAGAATCTACTTTCCCCAGCCTTGACTGGTCTGTGCTCAGCAACATCTCTAACACATTTCAGGAAATGTCAGTCCTTGCCTTCACAGGCAACTTGGATCACAGCAGTAGCTTTCTGTAGGGGCAATCTACCTGTGAGTGACTTCTGGAGAGAAGTGCACTACAGTCAGAGACCAGTGGCACAGAGATTAAGGACTGTGATGCCAAGGTAACAGAGAGAGAAGGGTGATCTCCTTTGAGACTCAGATGGAGCAGCAGATGGACCCTTCACAAACACAGTATCATCATTACTGTGGGTGTCTCCTGCACAGCCAGATGCTGGGGATCCCATCTTTCCTCCTCACACAGTGAGGTCAGTAGCATTTTTCTCCTTAATGAAAAAAACAACCTTTGGAGGAAATAAAGGCACTGAAATATTCTTATACTGCAACATTCTTAGCCTCCCTCCAGACCATTTCCAATAAGTAACAAGAAAAACCAGGCATGAAACCAAACATGACAGAGGAAGAAGATGATCTACCTATCACAGGATGAGTGAGAGGAGCTGGTGTAAGTGTGGGTTTCTTCTTGTGGGACAGTGTCTGCTGAAGGGCTGTGCCAGTGATATCAGACAGGGTCTGCACAGGTCATTTTTGGGTGGGAAGAGGACTCAAGCCATTGCCAGGGTGAAAGACTTCTCGCAGCCCAGCTCTCTCAGATGCCTCCCACCCTGGTTTGGCAGCCCCACTCCAACCCAACTCCAGCTGCAGATCTATGCCTTTCTCTCTCCCTTGAACTTGAACCCTAATTTTCCAGGATCACCAAATATCGCTCAGACAAAATATTTCACCCACACTAAGTCTTTTGCTAACTGCAACCTTCCCTTTGTTACATTTTTCAGTTACACTGCAGCTCCATGTTTTTTCTTTCTCTCTGTACTACCTTTTTTTGCTGAGCCATAGACAAGGGCCACCACAGATGCTGCCCAGAAGGAAGACTGCACCAGGCCAAGTCTTTTGGCAGTAAGAGCATTATGGTTGGTGTTAAGAGAGAAAAAGCACAAGAGCTGCAGTTAGTGGGACTGGAAAGCTTGCTTTGGAGAAATTTTTCATCTGTGCAGTGGCTGCAGAACTTGCCCAAAGCTTAGAAAAGAAAAATAGTTTTAAAGGTCATAGAAAGAGCAGGCTAAGAGCTATTTATGGAGGGGGGCTAGAAAGGGACTGTCAAAGGGAAGTTTGAGATGCTGACAGTTCCAGGCTTGCAGAAATCTTGCATCTGGGCATCTGCTGGGGGACCTTGATGAAGTTCAGGAGAATTATCACTTGGGCCCTCTCAGTCACACTGGCAACAGAATTAGCAGATGTGCAAACTTCAGTCTCCCAGTGCCACACAGGGCAAACTGAGGAACTGGCGTCTTGTGGCTCTGCATCATTCATCTCATTTCTGTCAGGTCTCAGAGCTTGTAAAAGTGATGTAGTAAAACGTCCCTGAAACTCCCAGAATATGACAACATCTCCTGTTTGGACAGGGACTGCCCTGTCTTGCAAGGAGAAGCAATGTGGAGCCAGTCACACACAGCCTCATCTGCCAGCTCCTCAAGGCACAGGCCTGTTTTTAATCACTGGGCCCTGCAGCTCAGACTGAACTTGGCAGTGCTTCACTCCATTTGATGATCCCGCTGGAAGACATTAAAGTCTTTTTCTTCATTCTAAAGGAAGGGGAGCCAGTGCCATCCAGTCACACTCCAGACAGAGTTAAGCTGGAAATAAAGCCAAGCATTTACTAGTCATCTAAGGGTTAACTTTCTTTGTCATACCCTTATCTATAGCTAGGCCCTTTTGTTTGGTTTCAAAGCAGAAAAAAAACTCCAGCATGCCTGGAACCACATCCTTAATCTCAGAAAGATTCAAGAGATACTAAAAAAATGAGCTAGCAGAGCTACAGAATTTCTTTCCTCTACTCCAACAAGCTGCCTCTGTTCTTTAAAGATTTAGGTGACTCTTTGTGGAAAAAGCAAGCCAGGAATGATGTACTGACTAAGACACAGACAGGCTCTCTGTCCTGGCCTGAACAGCTCACCCACCAGCTCCAGGCATACAAAGCCTATACATTCAGCTATGCTGTCCAGACATGCAGTGGGCAGGAAAATATATGCTCTCTGCTACATTTTTCCTCATCAGAGGCTCTGATTTCAACCAAAATAAACTAAAGACAGAGATAAAGTCAGTTTTTGAGTAGATTTTCTTCATACAGGGGACTAAGGACTCTACATCTGCTTAAAGTGTGAAAAGTCCAGGCACACCTACGTCAGCTCTATGTGCAGCTTATTCCACACTCGCTAAAAGATGTGTGGGAAGATAATCAGGCTTACACCTGGATGCTGCTATACAACAGCACATCCACCCGCGCACGCGTGTGCTGCCCCACAGCCAGGCAGTTTAGGGATATAAAGATTGTGTACGTGCTCACCTGCACAGGTAAGTGCCAGCTTTTACCTTCCCACTTTCATGCTTAAGTTCCCATTTATCTGTCCCTCTCACACATGAAAGCAGTGAGAAAAAATCACGGGCAGACATTCAGAAATGCATATGCTTCCACAGCACAAAACACACACAAATTTTTAACTTGTTTCCCCTCCCCTAGCCCACCCAAGCACAGACTACGTGAATTACTGCAGCAGCAAGAGAAAAAGGAGTTTCATGGCAGGAGCCATATGTACCTAAAAAAGAGATAGTACTGAAAAACTAAACAATCCAGCCACAAAAGAATGCAAGAATGGGGGGAGGTGGGGGGTGGGGAAAGGAAGAAAAAGACAATTAGGAATCAAGAAAAATTGACCACATAACTTTCTCAGAGTCACACAAATGGATCTGTGGTACAACTTGGTGTCTTCTGACCCCATTCCCAGAAAGAGCAGTGTCTGCATACTAGAAGCTGATAGCTCTCATCCACATATGAAATATTCTGTGTATATGCAAAGAGAAACACCTCTCCCCAGAACTATCTCCCTATGCTAGCTTGGTATCCAGTAGTATTTTTGGCCATAGACTGTGTCCTTCCCACTCCTTCCCCCTTTGTAAAGTCAGCTCCTATTTTAGATTCTTAGCCTCTGTCTAAGGCTACACTCAAACATCTGCTTTTCCTCCAGCAAAAGAAAACCATAACAAACCTAAACTCTGGAAGATCATCTCCTACCTCTCGTTCTTGTGCAGCACTCTGCTACATGACAGGCGCTGAGCTTCAAGCAGAATCCAGGCAGTGTCAGACAGCAGGAGCGGCAGAGAAAGAAAGTCCTGACTTCAGGCATCAGACACATTCTGAGTCCCGGCACTGGCAGCTTTCCATTCACCCAGCGCTACAGAGCACAGAGCAGCCGATCTGCCCTGGGAGATAATCTCGGCAGCACATCTGGTCTTAGCTCCACAACTCGGCATTAATTATGACTTGTGCAGAAAGCATTTGAAATATCCAATGGGATGCAGAGCTCCCCGGCTGGCTCTGCACAGCGAAGGAGAGAGGAGAAAGACAGGCAGGTAGGGTCTTGCCCACCCTCGAAGCAGCCGCCAATGTAAACAGCAGCTAAGTATGGGTCACAAGTTTTAACAAAGGCATCCCCCATCGGCTCTGTAATATATTCATGCTCTAATTGCTTGTCAGATCTATTCTAGATAGCTGGAAAAGCTGAGCAACAGTTGCTGTCTGCATGCCACACTTTGGATCCTTCCTGATACAGGCAATATTACTGTGCTGCAGGCTACCTGGTGCCCTGGTCTGGCCTCCCATCTGCTCTCAAAGCACCAGAAGCAGAAATGTTTTGGAGGGGGAACATTTTCCCATAGTAGCCTTAGAATGCTCTGAGAACCTCCACAACTTTGGGACATGTTGGAAAGTCTAACAAAGCTTAGGAAAAGCTACACTCCTTGACCTGTGCAGGTTTTTTTGGTGCTTACTGCCTCTGCTTTAGCTCTTTACAGAGAAATTGCCCGAATTAATAGTTCAGCTGAATAAATGGTAGAGGAAGGGACTACAACTCCTTACCTGTGAACCAATACCCAGGCACTTTACTTGCAGGAAAACACTCAACCCCCCTCGGCGGCCGCTCTCAGGGTAAGAATCCTGTCATTAACAAAAACGCTTACCGTGCAATGCCCTGTGCAGTTACACAGAGGGCAGGCCTCCATCCCATTCACAAAATGCACTCATGTGACTGCACATCTGCAGTAGTCACCATGCAAAACCCTTGCACCAGACTCCTGAGTAATTTTATCACTACTAGCTAAGTTTTCTCCCTCTTCAGGAAAAAACCAACAACAACAAAAAAAACCCCAACCCTGTAAGCAGCTGCTCATTGCTTTGGCTGTTAAAGTGTCTGGTCACTCTATAGAGCACATTCACCTGGACTTAGTGGCCCACCCCTTGCTTAGCTGCACTGTGGCTCAGTTTGAACACACATGTCCAAGAAGATACTGATGCAGCAGACAAGCTATGAGATTCTAGTCAGGGAGACAGTGTTGTCTCACAACAAACTTTTCTACATTCTCTGTTTTAACCAAAAGCTCCTGAGGAAAAGAGTGCCTCTCACCATAAGCGAAGGCAGTACCAGGATGAAAAGCTTCAGTTCTGGAATATGGTGCAATTCTTGGAGCTGTTGTGTGCAGGGCCAGAAGCTGGGACTTTAATGATCCCTTCCAAATCAAAATATTCTGTGACTGGCAAGACAGTTAGGTATTCCTTAGGTATTTCAGGTATACCCTGAGCAGCATGGTACTGCACAGCTAGATACCAGAAGCCCAGTCAATACATTAGACAGTACTTAAGGCACACCAATGATTGTTTAGAAAGTGATGGAAATCCTTAAACCAAAGGCACAAATGAGGTCCTGAGTATTTTTCACCCTTTTATTATCCTCTTTCCTTGTGGTGAACGCAGCAGGCTGCAGGTTAGAGAGCGCCTGCCCACAATGCTAACTGGTGAGCAGGACAAACCTGCTTTTAAATGGCTGACACACCACCAGAATTTCTGGCACTACTGAACAATACCTCAAATGGTGTCACATCTGCTAATAACATCATGAAGCCTAGGACTCAGTGTTTGGGATGGGAACACAGGAAAGAGCAAATGCAGACTTTTATTCTTCCATCCACTTCTTGATTTCTGTTTTCCATCTCCCAACAAAGAAACGAGGAGGTATCCAATGAAATAAAAAGTCATGCTGTTTAACATGGATATTGTTATACCCAAAGCATAATTAACATGTGAAATTCACAGCCTCTCTGTGCCCAAGGACACAGTATGACTCTTTCAGCAGAACTTACAATGCTATGAGATGATGGAGCTGATGCAAACTCTTCTCCAAAGAGGAAACACAGCTCTCTGGTGAGAGGAAAGAGCTGGAGCACATGCTCGCTCACATCAGCATCAGAACTAAAGCAGAAAATGGCAGCTGCTTCAGTGTTCCCTGCACAAGGCAACCCAGCAGCTCCAGGTGTCCTGTGACAGCAACAGTGTGCTACACACTCCACAAGTAGCACCTGTCTTCTTATACAAAACTCTCAACTCTTCTAAAAACGTAGTGTTAAAATTCATGACTTAGACTATGGAATAAAAATGACTATATATGTATACATACAAAATTTTTCTTCTGTGTTTTTAATTTGCACGTCACACTTGGATCCCACTTTCTCTGTTAACCACATTTGTCAAAAATGAAATCCAAGGTTCACACATAATCACTGGACTGCAGAGGCTGCAGACTCCAGAAGTATACCTGATACTGCAAGAATAGCAATATAATGCAAATAATTTGCCACACTGCACATAAAATACCAACCAAGTTTTCACCTGGAGATCTCCCTATGCACATATGCCAAGGAGAGAATGAGTAATGGAGACTGAACTTCCTCTTTCCCCACTGGTATGTAGTTGTTTAACTGTAGAAAAGTTTAGCAGCTCTTATTTTCTGAAAAAACAACTTAGGATTATAAAATTGCTCAAACATTACACCTCCCATGAACTTGCTGCTGGGGAGCTGGAGGGACTTTCTTTCCCAGTGTCATTGCAGGGAGAGAGCCCCAGCACTGCTCTCATGAGCTAGCAGCACTGCAGTTATTCTGTTGCAGCTACCAGAACAGGTAGAAAGCATCCTGCCTTTACACATCACTATAAGCCTCCAGACTGGCTGGAAAGTGCACTACAGCTCACACAACCTCTGAAAATCCAGGTACATTTCAGGCTTGGCACCCAACTCAGGTGAAATTCAGTCTTCAGTCTGGTTGCAACAGACAGGAATGGTGAACCTGCATGAACTCAGAGTATTTCTCCTCATCTCTGACTGTGAGCAAATTTGTTGGCTTGCACAGCTCTAGCAAGTGCCCATGGGGTGTGTGTATTTTTAGATGCTGGCTTAGAGGATTAGCTAATATACAGGTACACTCAAGCAGATCTGAGGGAGCTCAGATCTAGGAAATTGCTCTATTTGTACAGAAAGGTTCTAGTATCAAAGTTAGTACCGTAACTGAAGTTCCCTATTTTTCAAAAAGGTTGAACTTTGTACAGACTGTACAGCTGGCAGTGAACTGGCTAGAGGTGATCAGCCACAGAGCTGAACCTATCAGAAAAACTTCAGCACTAGTGGCTTCTGTACAGAAATTTTCCCATTTCCTCCCTCTCCAAATACTTTGGTCAGATCCTCCTCTGAACAAAATTATGCCCTGACACCCCTCACCTGCTCTGGGCTTGGAGTCTCAACCTTTACTGGTGAAATTAAATCTTTTGAGGATAAACAGGCTTCTGTTTACTGACTGATAAAACAGTTTGCTCTGGGTTAAAGATTTGCAAATAGCTATGCTCACCTTTCTACCACAGTAGATTCTTCTTAACCTGTGTGATGTGTCTTCCCATCTCACTGAAATATGCCAGGAAAGGAACTGACTAAGCAGCACGGTAAATTACCCAGTGATGGCCTGACCAGTTTATGCTCCAAACTGAGATTGTAACTGTGCTCACAGAGAAAAGATGATAAACAGACCTAAACATCACTTAACCACAGCATTCTGAATCCATAGCCAACCCCCTGTGTTTATTGCTCTTTTTCTCTCTAAACAAAAGACAAGAGCATTTAGAGAACAAAAGATGAAGAGCAGCAAAAAATGTCTTTTAGCAAGCAATGATCTGGACCAATGAGCCCTGGACAACTTCTTTCTCCCCACAACCTAAGATCATATTTTACAGAATTTTTTACTTATTGACTTTTGCATGTCCCCCTATGTTTAAAAGACAGCTTCCATACAATTATCTGAAGCTATGTCTGAATGCACCCGATCAGCAGCTCACCTCTTTCAAGTGGCGCTGCTTGTTGATGTCCCCACTGCACACAAAAGCTTTACAAAAAATCTGGGTGTTGGTGAGTAAAAAATAGTTATGACATAGTGTAATTGTTGCCACCAGTGTGTTGTCACTGGAGATGAACGAGAATTCCATCTGTGGGTTCAAATGAAAGGATCTTAGAGTCTGAAACCTCTACTACAAAATAAAATTACTCACCTGGATTTCTGGCCATCCAGGAACCCGGCAGGGACTATGATCCAGACTCACAGCTAACATTTAGAACATTAGGCACTTTTATCCATTCAGAAAGCCAAACTTATGTCCTGGAGCTTTTCCATGTCCCAGGCCTTCCCATATCCCAGGGTTGATAACCTAAGCACAATCATTCACTGAGGTGCAGACAGGATCAACACTGAACACATGGATGTTTATCCAAATCAAACTTCACCAGAATTACCTCAGTCAGTCTCTAATCTTAAATTGTAAGAGCACATTCACCTGGACTTAGTGGCCCACCCCTTGCTTAGCTGCACTGTGGCTCAGTTTGAACACACATGCCCAAGATACTGACGCAGCAGACGAGCTATGAGATTCTAGTCAGGGAGACTAGAAGGTCTCACTACCAGGTCAATGGTATATGGTTTTACTTTGTTGCATCCTCAACTGAATCAATGATGAATATCTGTTACTTAATTCCCATATACTTGTCTTTATCCTCCACTGTCCAACTAAAATCCTCACCAACTAATAGCTTCACCACCCAAACAAAAAGGACATTGTCTAAGTTCCAGCAGCAGCTGAACCTGACCAGCTTCGATTGGGAAAGAGGCAGCACTTAGCTCCTATTTGTAAAATAGGTAAAACACTTCAGTGAATTTGTGAGCCTTTACAGAACACTTCTAGAGGTGATAAAGAGCTGAATGTTCCCCTCTCTAACCTGCAACTGAGAAGACATGAAGGGGAAATTGCAAGTCCAATTACATGATGATGAAGTAGAAGAAAAAAGGAGCAACTGTGGATGGGAGAAGGGTAGCACTAGAAAGAAAATAGGAAAAGAGAGAAAGGGTGATTTAATTTCTTCTCAACTCCTAAACAGTTAAAATTGCAACTTTGAAGGAGCTGGCTACCATTCCCTTTCATTCAGTAATCACATATTCTCGTAACATTCATCAAAGGACTAATACACAGAAATTAAAATACTTGCCTGCAAGCTGAGAAACACCACAGGAACACGTTTGTCCCATTTATACACTGCCAGGACGTGCAGTGAGAACCACCAGTGTTTTAAAGACTGTCAGCTCTCAAATGTCAAACTTGAATGCAATGATTGCAGGAACAGTCTCACCGAGAAACCCCCAGTGCAGGGGGTGGTACTGGTCAGACTGTATGCCACAGGCAGCAGCCACCAACAACACAACAAATGCACAGCCACTCTCAACTCTCCATGGCACACAGCAGCTGAAGAGAGAGGAATGCAAACACAAGTCCCATCACATTTTATTTAAGCTGAACTACTCTATGTAAAATGGGCATATTATGCTAGTGCCTACCTCCAGAAATCTTTCTTGACTGCCCAGGTAGACTTATCTTCTATGAACACATCTAATTTTATTTTTAAGCCATTCATTCTTTTTATTTCTGCATCTTGTGGCAATGAGTTTCACAATTCAATTGTGCACTGCATGAAACACAGGTATTTTTCTTTAAACCTCATGACTGTGCAAGTGTTCAAATTCTCCTTAGATGTGTCATTTTATCCACCAGACCTTCCTGTCATCTTCTCTTTTCCCAAGATCTTTTCAAAATAATTTTGTTTTGAGGAATGGGCTTCAGATAGATTTTACATCTTAAATGCTTATACAACCTCCGGAATACAAGAAAATTTTGGGGTATAGCTTGTATTAAAAATTCTACCCTGAGCTCAAAGAACCTCTCCTAGCACAAGCTTCATTCAAATGAAAACATATCCATATAATGCTTTATTTTATCCAATCAGCATTTCCCAACCAAAAGAAGTTCCATCAAGCAAATCCCATTAAAAGCTTTACCCTGTTCACCCACAAATAG
Organism: Polioptila caerulea; assembly: GCA_013397295.1. NCBI lineage: Eukaryota > Metazoa > Chordata > Aves > Passeriformes > Certhiidae > Polioptila > Polioptila caerulea. The sequence goes on from VYXF01008895.1 coordinate 29,604, forward strand.
AACAGAGGTGACTTCTGTTTGTAGTTTTTCCTCTCTCATGGTCTCCACTCAGATCTCAGACCAGCCTGGGCACTAATACTGAATGTCACTGAAAAGCTTGAGCCAGCAGCTTTAGAGGTGAAATACATGCAAGGAGCAGGGGACCAGGATCTGACTTCTAGAGGTAAGATCTTTAAAAGTCAGTTAGGAACACATTGACATGGTTTAGTTTTGATTCTAGTTTTAGACATGTCCATCAAATATTTCTACACACTATACACCAACTTGATAAGAACCACTCTGACCCTTCTCTTCTTCAGGCTAAGCAATCCAAGCCTCCTCAGTTTCTCTTAGCACTTTCTTGCACAATCCTTTAATCATTTTAGCAGCCTTTCACTAGACTCACTCCAGTAATCTCATGGCCTTCTTGTCCCAGGCAGACCAGAACTGGACAAAGAACAAAAGATGTTGAATTACAAGCACTGAGGTAAAGGCTCACCTCCCTGAACCTGCTGGCAATGCTCTCTCTAAAGCAATCTAGGAATTTGCTGGCCACAAGAGCGCTGGCTCATGTTCAACTTCTCCAAAACCATCCCAGTTCTTCTCTGCAAAGATGCTTTCCAGTCAGTCAGCTCCCTATGTGTGCTGTTGCCTATGTTCCTCATCTGCAGGTGCAAGAGCATTGCTCTCTGTTGAACTTCACTGGGTTCCTGTTCACTTCTTTCTTCACCCTGTTGAGACCCCTCTAAATGATGACACACAATCACCTGATGCACCAGTCCTGCCAATATCAACTGCAAGCTTGCTAAGGGTGTACTCTGTCCCCTTACCCAGCTCATTACCAAAGCTACTAAACAATTTTGGCCCTGGCTCTGCCCTACACATCCTTTGCCAGATTCAACTCCAGATTGCTTTTGCCTTCCTAAGTCCTCTCCTGCATGCTCAGGAATTGCTCTGTATTCCTCCTCTCAGGTCACCTGTCCCTGCTTCCACTTTTATGCTTCCCTTTTAGCTAAGGAGCTTTGTCACAAGCATCTTGTTCACCCATGCAACATCTGCCACCTTTGCTTGGTTTCCTGCACAAGGAAGAGGACTGCTCTTGAGATTGAAGGAAGTAACCCTTGAAAATCCACAAGATCACCTGGTCCCCTCTTCTCTCCAGGATCATATCCCATGGCATTCTTTCAAATATATGCCTATAGTCAAGGTCCACGGGTGTAATCTTTCCATGTGCCTTGCAGAACGATGCCATTAGAGAGGTTCTTTTACAGACAGTCATTGTCACCTCAGGCAAGTCATCTGATTGCTCAATATTTCAGATCCCTCCTTAACAAAATATGAAGACAATTGCCTTTCTCTACCTCAAGGCTGTAATGTGATGGTAAAATATGTTGGTCATAAAGCAGTAATAGAAGCCCCAGATATATCTGACAGAGATACATTAGAAAAAAAAGAACTTAATCAGGTGTCAGAAATAGACCTTAAAACATTCTCTGTTTTAACAGTTCTGGCAGCAAAATCCAATCCCTGTTTACTTTAGTTGCTGTATCTTGGGTTCCATATCTACAGGTATACCATTTGTGACACTTCTGCCTGGGGGCAGGGCTAACCCAGCACCTCCTCGCAGCTGAGATGAGTCAGGCATCCCCTGGTCCTGGGCAGACACCTGACCTCATAACCCCCATCATCTCTCTCTTCCTCTTCCCCTGGCTGGGCCCATCTCCCAGCATGAGACAACAGCAAACACTGATAAGCTGCACTGGGCGCCAGCTATCTCGGGGCAGAGATAACAGCAGGTATCAGGCACAACAAACACCCAGCGCCACTCCCCTCACACCTGGGGGAGTCTGCACAAGGGAAGCCCACCCTGACACTTCCTGAAGGGGCTCCTCCTGATCCAGTCAGGAATCCTACTTGAAGTGTCACTCTGCAGGAGCCCACAAACAAGAAAGGGAGTAGAAACCACCTCTCTATCTTCAGACTGGGCAAATAACAGAAGTCACCTCCCTCTTCCTCTTCATTACCTCTTCAGTGGTATTTAACATCTTAAATTCACTGACATAGCTCTAAGTTTATGCTGCTCTTACTGGAAAATTCCCATCTTACAGGTGAAAAAGTTAAAAGTCAAGACTCCCAAAACTTAATGTTGTATCCTAGCTGCTAAATAGTTTGGCATCCTGGTGGGTATGCATCTCATATCAATATCATCATATCACTATCTGACCCTTCAAAACATTCGTGTTTGCTCTCATGCAGATGTTATCTCAAAGACATTTACTCATCTAAACCAGGATCCCTAATTAGCCCCATGCAGGGCTAGACTTCCATTAAACATAAGGACACTGAGCCAGGAATTAAATTACACCTCAGACACTCTGTCCCATGTCTTTCAGCCCTCCTCTAATACAAGACATAATTTCAAAGGGCCCTGGTTCCCCAGAAAACCCATTCTCTGCACTGTTTGCTGGCAGAAGAATAAGAATCTACACATCATGGTGACGCGCCGCTGCTTCCAAACCCCTCACACCGGCTAGGTCGATAGAGCCCGCAGCGGCTCGCCGAGTGTGGGCCGCCCCGAGAAGGCTGNGAGGGAGAACGGGACCAACTGGGGAGAACACTGGGGGGGGAACTGGGACAAAACCATTACAAAGGTAGAAAATACAATGACAATACAAAGGCATAAAACATCAAAAACAGAACTCAAAACATGCACTGCAACATCATGGTTTATCTTTATGGGAAGGATATCTGGAATTAACGACAGTAGAACAGCTTCCTCAGTGGAGATTTCTTCAGACCCCACCAGTTTAACAGTGACTTTTCCTCCTGAGTAGAAAAACTATTCATGAAGCTCTGGCAACATAATTACTTTGTCACAGGGCAAAGCTCTTCATGTTTGCCTAAGGGAAACACATCCCTTCCAACTGCTTCATTTCCCCTCCATCACAAGTCACTGATGAAAGCTTGGGATGAAGAGGAGGAGAAATTAGGATAAAGTAATGGAGAAAGAAAGGGGCTGAGACATGTATTTCTGGCAGAGAAGCGAGGAATTGCTCATGGAAAAACCGAATACATACAGAAGAAAACAAACACAAACATAAATCAAGATTAACACAGAATGATTCTGTCCCCATGCTGTGTTGGTTGTGTGCTGAGCTGTGAGAGAATTATGCCACCTGGCATTCAACTCAGGCACCAAAAAGCTTCGGTTTTGTATCTCGTGGTCAGAAATTCAGTCCCAGACAAACTCTGTTTTACAGCTGATGTAAGACAGAAATGAGGAAGGCACATGAAAAGGAACTTCCTTGCAGTGGCTGTACTTCCTCAGACTAGAAGTACAGTCCCACCACATTTGTACAGACCACAAATGCCTCTCTCCCCCAACTACATCAAACACTTTCAATGCATCCAGCTTGGGAGGGCAAGAGCAAGGTCACTCTCACCCAAGCCTGTGGCCACAAACCCTTTGATTCAGCACTGTGGCACTGCTACAAGCACTTCACATTAATGAGCAGCCACTGAACAGCACGACCGTAGGACACAGAGGGACTCTCCAGATAAGCTTTTAGTGGTGTAAACTTGGAGCAAAATTTGTCACAGAGGATCACAGAAAACAGTTTCAATCACCCTCTGTCAGAATGTGCTCCAAAATTCACTTTTATCAAGCGCTGTGACAAACTTCTTTCTTAAAGATAATCAAAATGTGTGGAAATCTCAAATCTCAGTTTACAAAATCTTTTGCTCTAAATGAGATGTACTAGACTCAAGAATTCAGGAGCCTGAAACTCAAGGAAATTTCTTAGAGATTGTTTTCCCTATAAACAAGAGAGCTCTTCATCAAAGGACTTAGGAACTCTACCATTTTATTTTAAGGCCACATTTGAAGCGTATTTCAAAGAACACATTCCATACGGCTTTTAAACCTGACTGTGTCTTCTATCAGTAATTTGTGATCCTCAGCAGCTTTGGGGAGTTTTCTGTTTTACTTTAAGAAGCCTTTGCTGTTCACCTTTAAGCACAGTTCATAGACCCGCATCAACACATAAGAAGGTACCCTCAGCCTTTTTTTATTTATGTTTCTTCAATACATCAGCAAAGATTAAAGAGTGGTTAAGCCTCCCCTTTTATCTTGGCATAATTCATTTTTACACCATATCAACCTTCTCCAGGGCTGGATATTTGCATATTAATAATAAAGCCTGCTTTTTAACTCCTCCCTTTAGCTTAATATATTAAAGAGTGTTGATAGATAAGACTTGGCTCTCAAATTAGTGGTGGTGGCAAAGCAGAGTTAAAATTATTCCATTAAAACAGAGACAGCTATGTTCATTGTCCTCCCACATTTCAGTTAAGCTGGAATTTCACACAGACAAACTGTCCTGCTCTGTGGATTATGATGGAGAAGGTGTAGGTTCAATAATTTCCCCAAATTGGCTCAAAAACATTTGGGAACAACGGTTTGAACATCTTTACTGTTTCCCAGTTATTGGCATTCCTATACATTCTTTCTGAAGTGCAGCTCCATGGTTTTTTAAGCCAATTTATGTGTGGGTTGCAGTCGGAATGAAGAAGCCTGCCCCTCTCCACACCATCATGTCTCCCCACTGCCCACGTTGTGCTGGATTTACTGGTGTTGCAGCTGCATGGTTAGCAGGACCAAGGAATCAATCTACCTACAAACTGATCCTCCCCCCCCCTTTTATTTCCTGCCAGGTTGTTTCCTACTGCCCAACTCACACCCACCATCTCAGCAGAATGAAGTGAGGTGGAACACACGATGTCAGGGGTAGGAGACCACTCCTGACAGTGGCTGGCACTTCACCAGCTCAGAGAAGGGCCCACAATGTAAGAATCTGCTCTTGCAGCTTGGACTGGCAGAGTCAAGGCAGAGCAAGAGCAGGCACAGTCAAGCTGGCTTTAGGCTAATGCATTTGAGTATTAGGGCAGAGAGCTCAGGCTCGACTGACTGCCCAGCATGTACCCATGTCCTTGGTCAGTTTTTACCCACAGATAGAGAAAAAACATTGATACACAACTGCAATTCTTTCCAACTCTGCAAACACCAGTGCTTCTCTCCTCCAGTGCTTAGGCTGGCTCTCACCAACAGCCAAAGAAGCCTTTACTGACTTTGATCACTGAACCAGATCAAGTCTGCAGGACGTGAAAATAGCAACAAGCAGAAGCTGCTGTATTCCCCCTTGCACTGCTCTAATCCTCCCTGTGCTGCCTTGCTTCCACATTCTCATTATTTCATTTTATGCTTTTTGATGTCTCATAAAGCTCCAGTTCCTGGAATGAATGTCTGCCTCATTTAAAGAAAAGATCAAATATTATCTGACCGTTTTGCAGAGAAATTCAAAGGCAAAGAAATTTTACGAATTAATTAGGACAATACTAGCCCCATAGAGAAACAAACAAACAAAAAAAGGAAATCCATCACTACATCTAAGCCATTCTCATGCTTCTTCATTTTAAAATAATAGGATTTTAAATTATTTATTATTTTAATACTTGAACATGTTTGTTTTGAAAATACTTCAAGAGACTGACAAAACACAAGCAAAACAAGAAACCAAATTTGCACTGATACCAGCAGTGCTGACAATATCATGTCCTAAAGATGGCTATTACTGGAGAGTGCACTCTCTGTCATGACTGAATGTCTCTTTTTTCCTCAGAGTGTTTCTTGAATGTACATTGCAAAGTTATAAAATACTTTGCAATAAGGTCAACTCCAAACAGCTACAGAAACACCAGCTCTGAGATTCTGAGGCTTCTGATGGAGGACCTGCACTGACCTCAGTCTAAGAGACCCTTCACTGTGGACTGGAATTCAGAAGGGAATCAAAAGAAGCACATACTCACGTTTGAGGAGAAGTTCTGGTAGAACAGTTTTCTAACTAACAAAGAAGGATTTTCTGCCCACAGCACAACAGCATCACATGCAACCTCAGATCAGACACGAGCTAACTTTTGTACCTATACCCTCTCTGCTAAACAGAGAAAGGACTTTGGAAAGGATTGCACCAGTAGATATTGTATCTCCTCCAGACAAACCAAGTGCTTCTACCCAGAGACTCCAAATTTCAAGAGTCACTTGAAACAAAAACAAAAAAACAAACCCAAAAAACAAACCCAGGACAAAAGTGACTATCAAACACTGGGTCATCTTAGTATATCAAGGTCACTTTCCGCCCCCCCTAGATCCAGGAAAACAAGTAACTTCATTTCAGCAAGAGTAATTGTATTTCCTAACCCTCATTTGGCATTTTTTTTATCTGGATCTCTCAGAAGAGGTTGACAGCACTATCTGCATACGATACCACTATTTGCATGAACTCCATCAGTAGTACCCAAGTCACTTCAAAGCACAGTGTCCAGTACTAGGCCAGTAGCTGCTGCCACCAACACCAAACCCAGAAGCAAACACCTGTGAGTCCTTGTGCTATGCTAAACCAGAAAAACAACTCCTATCTAATCTACTGACTTGGGAATTCAAAGATTGTGGTATAATATAAACAATGAAAGTCTGGATGTTTTGTTCATTTTAACTACAGGGATTGTCAGCAGCTGTATTGCCCTACAGGTGTTCACTCAGCCTGCCCCTGCTCCTCCTCAGGCTACACAGCCATCGAAGCCAGTGGAAGCTTTGCCTTCTCAGCTGGGCCCTATATTAACTTAATTAAGTTTTGCTGTCTCTGGCTGTATGGATGTTCAAAATGGGCATCTGCCCTCATGGAAGAAAATTGAGATAACTGGACAGAAGCCTTCATTCCCTTAAGTCCACAGAATATTTTGCTGTAAAGAACTGAATGCTGACAACTGTGGTATGTTTGTTTCTACCACCCATTTTTGACTGATACAGTTACACACTGTGGACGTGCACTCCCCTTTTATTCCTGTCCATTCTCTAGTGAAAAAAATAAAACAAACAACCAACCCCATCCCTTGCTTCAAAATACTTCAGACAATCAAGAGCTTATCTAGACATCTTAGTGATTTTACAGTGTTACACATATCCTAGTATCACAAGAATATGTTTTACCTTGAGGCAAATGTTTTAATTTATGTGCATGTGAGCTATTTGCAATACCTCCACCAAATGGAGCCCATATAACCCGCCGGATGGCTTTCACCCAATCTTCCATTTCATTCTGGGAATTAGCCATGAGCAGGAAAGCCTCATGATTGACAGGCATCTTTTCCCGGTCCCCTGCACCACCTGAAAGACAGAATACAAATCTCTTTTAGTATCCAGTTCAGAAGAGAGCAATCAAAGTTTAACACATCCAAAAAATCTCAGTCAAAATAATAAAATTACTATTTTAATTGAGCAGTTTTACAATTTCTGTTGATGTGCTGTGGCATCCACAGAGCACAGGTTGATAGGAGATCAAAGCAGAAGTGCATTTCCAGAGTGGGAAACCTGGAGATGTTGTATCTGCTGTCACAGCAATAACAAAAGCAAAAGCTCAGGCCATAATACTCTAAAGGAAAATTAAGAAATTAATTCCACACACCTGTGCTGAGGTTCTGAAAGATTTTATCCAAAAGAGGGACTAAGTGAAGTGTAAGACATTTTAAAATGCTTCAGATGCAGAAGTCACACTTCGTCTGAGTCTCTGGAATATTTATAGTCTCAATACAGAGAAACAGACCCATTCTGATTTTAGATCCAATTCAGAAGAAAGTTAAGAGCTGGGGATATGATTCTGACTCTTCCACTTGACGTAAAAATTTTGGGAGCCATTAATGTTTGTGTGCGACATCTCAGAAAAGCACTGACCAGAATATCAAATTCACTCAAGTTGTCACAAAAAACTGCCCCTTGTGGCTACTCCAATACTTGAAACATTTTGACCCTACTTTTCCTGTTTCATTTTTAGGTCAGTGCCCACTCCAACAATTTAAATCTTCCCCTCACCCTTCATTTTATGTTCCAGAGCTGGATACAACCTAGTGAGTGCCACATAAACACACAAAAGCTTTATTAGAACAGCCTCTGCATGAAAAGGCTACTGATCCTGTCCAATTCAGCAGCTGCATCCCCAGCGGCCTGGAGCTTCTCCATCACCATGGAAACTGCCTTTGGCTTTGCTATGGAGATAACATCTGAGCTGTGTGTCACTGTCATTTCCATGCTTACATGGCTTTCAGCACCTACTGGCAAGCTAAAGCTGCCAGCCTGTGCTGAGCAGCTGAGATTGCCTGCCCGTGGAATTCAGAGATAAGAGCAGGATGATGGTATGCTGTGGTTTCTGCAGAGCTGATTTAGCATACACAGAACATGTGCTTCTTAAATCCTTGCTAATCTGGGGAAAGAAGCAAGCTGGGAGCTGCCTGCAAGCCAAGGAAGTACTTTTTCTTGCTATTAATTGTTTTCTTGCCTTGACACACTCATGGAATATTTATTGATTTGCAAAGCAGAAGTGGTAACTGAGATGCATTGGGAAGTATTTTGTGGTTCTCCGAGAAGCAATTCACTAAACTGGGAAACTACGGCAGTCTTTCAGTAAAAAGGAGAAACAAGAGCCACCAGGGACTACTGGTGCAGCTTAAGAAACAAAAGCCATGATGCTTTTTCCCCACATGTGCCCAAATCCTCTTGGACAGTCTCCTGTTTTTTAGTTTACTGAATTATTCATATTCATTAAGGTATATAAAGAGAACAGCTCTCTAGCTCAAGGCTAGGATGCAGACATCTGAACAGATCAATGTCCCACCATATTCCTCTGCAAGGATGACATACTTCATCCTTTGCATACAAAACTGTCTGCCCAGGAAACTGCAGTCTGTGAAATTCCTGTCACTGCCTAAATCTTTTTTACCAGCATACTCAGCCTCATGGTGAAAGCAGAGGTTGTGAAGTCTAATTCTTGCACCTTACCCAGCAAATCTACTGACACGCCCTTTTTCACAATCAAATGTTTCATTGGAGATATGATTGAAAGAGGGTTTCCACAGCCCTTAATACACATCAGAAATGGGTTTCAGGATGTGGCATTTGGCAGATAGATGGTCTGACCTCAAGCTATGCCATCATTCTTCAAAAGGAGGAAACAGCCTCAAAAAGACATTTACTGTATGGGTCCCACCACCAACAAACAACTGAGTTTGGTCAAGGTAAAAATACATCTTGTTCTTAAGTTTAGAGGGATCAGCTGAGATCTTGCCCACCCAAGCCATGAGGGGCAAGAAAAGACCAGAAGCTTGCCTTAGAATTAATCACAAACTGTAAATTTAGTGGAATTAGCTGCACTAACCCATACAAAGATTGTCATAAGAAGCACAATAAGCAGAGGAGGAAGGTGACTTACTGGACTTCTGAAAAATTGGCATCAGCATCTTCCCAAGAAATCACTGTACCAGAGGGACCTGACTTACAAGTCCCCTTCCTCTAAGATGTTACTTTGGACCAGCCAGCTGCTTTCTAAACTTTTACAGACAGTTTTCATGGAAGCATTTAGGGTCAAAAAATCTATTTATGCTTCTATTTCAGTCTGCAAAAAGAAAAAAAAAATGGATGGGAAAAAAATATTGCTGTACACACCAGACCTGACATTCTGCCAAATGCTACATATAGTTCCTCCATGTTTGGCTTTCCTCACTAAAACTTGAAATAGGAGCAAGGTCATGACCCTACAATCTGCCTGTGGGAGAGTCAGAAGTGACTTGACATGTAAGTACAAGCAAATTAAGGCAACTCCACACACGAAGGCCAGTTTAGAAGTAAGAATGTAGCATGATGTGACTATGCAGTAGCAGAGCATGGAGACCCACCTGTAAAAATTTTTCTTTTTTAATAACCTTTTACTCATATGTCTTTGTACACTTGGCTAGATCCTCAAGGCATCAAGCAGAAAAATTAGGGGCTACAAAAAGGCAGAGTTCAGACACATCTTTCTACATTGTTTTGACATTCAACAGCTTTTCAGTCTTGGTAGTCACAAGAATGAGAAACAGTGGAATTCAAACACCTAGATCTTCTTAAAAAAAAGCAAAAAACCCAACAACCTCCACAAATAAATAAACAAACAGACAAATAGCCCAAGGAAACTGAGAAAACTGAGAAACTTCTTAGAAGCCTAGAATTTTACCTGAAATTCACTGATGATTTCTTTTACGGGCTCAGGCACAAAGCAGGATCCTATCAGGGATTTCAGGTTTGAAACACAAACACTGTATCAACTCAAACACACTAGACTTTAGGAATTGTTTTAGGAAAACAATTTCAAAGCTTGCTGACCAGAAACACTTGGAGACAGAATTTTAGTTTCACCCCTCACAGCAGGATGAAGTTCATGTTCAGGTCCTGAATTCACACCCCTTCTCTGCCATAGTAAGGGGGCTCCAGCCCTTACTATGGTTGATGTTAAACTCTAACCTCAACACAAGCTCTACTTCTTTTGTGTGAATCAAACAGGATATCTGGTTACTCAGCACCATGCTGGAGAAGAACACTCTGTCAATGATTTTAAACACAGACAAGGGTTTTTCATGCCCTTGAACAGAATTTCTCACTCACCTTTAAGCTTCCATATAAATAAGACTGGGCCTCAGATACAAACCCTGTGTAGCTCAGGATTGCCACGGCAATCAGACATTCCCATCCTTTTGCTCAAAGCTACTTTCATCTCCAGACTAGAGACAAAATAAAACTGTCTGCAAACACAGAGTGCAAGTATCTCAAAAGATGTGGCAGGAATGGGGGCTTAACTCTGGAGATGCATAATCCATCTGCATTAACATTAGCCTATGACCAGGGGATCCTGTATTCAGCTGCCTGCTGCAGATTTCCTGTGTATGCTGCACAAGATGCACTGGATTTCATCCTTGTCCATGAAGTAAGTTGGCAGCTCTATTTGCCTCTCACCCAGGCGTACAGAAACCGAACAACCTGAAGAGCAGGAAAGGTGATGGCAACCATGTCAACATATATAGTAAATGTAAGAGCCTAGAAGGATTAAGAGATTTGCTTGGTTATTGCTCCCCAACACAAGTGCTGCAGGTCCCAGCTGACTTGAATGCTTTGCTGCCCCTGTCCCAAGGTACCTTTGTCAAAGTGCTTTACACACCCTGGCCACTATCTTTGCCTGGGGGGAACAGTTTAGCTCCAGGCCCTCAGCTGCAGTGCACAAATTCTTTCTCTCCAGGACCAGACTAACTCAAGCTGGCAGAACTGCTCTCCTCTGCCCCCACTCACAGTTTCTTCATTTCATGGGAGCCATGGCTTGTTAATGGCAGCAGTCACCTCAGAGTAATATCCACTTCCCAATGCTTAGAAATGATTCTCCTTTCAGCTTTCCCCCCATACCCCACAAAAGGGAAGATTAAATGCAAAAACACTGGGACTAAATTTTGCTAAATGTTTAGCAAGATGCTAAACCCTTTGGGGTGCTGCAACAGCAGGAGGAGTCACAATCTACTCTTCAAGGCCCTGTTTACTGAAAATTCTTTTTTTGACCATCCTTAGACAGGTGCAAAACATAAGGTATCATTTCGTTACATTTCCTTGTCCTGCCCTGTGTTCCTGTTCAAAGAACCTGCAACAGACAGGCTACATCTCTGCCTTTATAGAGCTCTTTCCAATGAGGAAAAGCTTGAAATTTTTGTTTGCCTTGAACCTCATTCATTCATTCATCTTAACCTTCTTAAGATCACTTGTGAAGCCAAGATCCCCTTTGACAAATATGGAACAGAAATTCAGAGGGAACAGGACTGACTTCTGCATGGGAGATGAGATTGCCTCATTGCATGTAAAAGGAAGAACTCTTATATTCCCAAGCAAAGCTGCTGTTGGGTTCTGAAGCTGGCAGCTTCTTTCTTTGCTTAGATGACTTCCTTTACTTCCACCTCCCCTCTCTGGTTTGCCTTTCATCCATTTCTTATATCATACTGATGTGCTCCGTACAGGAGCCTGCTGAGAAGTTACACCACTACAGTAACTCGTGCAGGTGTTTACACTGATGGGTTTGTGTGCACTGCTCTGCTGTGCAGGGCAGCTGCAGCGTTTGCAGGGAGGCTGAAGCCCAGCTGCCCGTGCGCGGGCTGGACCGGGAATGGGTGCCCGGCGGGAAACACCGGGCCCAGCTGATGTGGCTGCCCTCCCTGCTACAGCAAGTAGTGACAGGAAGCCTTTGATTGCAGACAAGCAGCAACAAAGACCTTGACAAATGGTCAGAAACTCACCATTGGAAAGAATGATTGCAATGTTTCATCTTCCCTGACCCGGGCTTTAGGACTGACTTTAAGGTGAATATCAGAATTCGGGGCTCACAGATCTCCCTGATAATGAAAGAAGGTGAAAAATGAGGAGATGAATTCTGTCAAGAATAAGGAAAGCTCTGTTAGAGGGAATTTTTCCTTCCACAGCAGGAAAAAAACTCAACAAAAACCTGTCTTGGTCTCTGGATCAAGAGATGAAAGAAATATCAATGAGTAAGCAAAAGTTCATTAGGAATGTTTTGAACAGACACTTGAAACCTAATTCCATTTCTTCAGTCGTCTTACCTTTGATTCCAGCTAATGTTGAACCTCCACCCTGAGCACTTTCCACCCCAACCAAAGGTTTTCAAGAGCCTGAATGCTGGAGATCGACCCTGTCTATTACAGCTGAATCCTTGGTTAACCTGCAATCAGCATCAGTTTAAACCTCTCTTGCTTTTTTTTCTGGGTTTCTTTTTTCTAAATTATTCCTGAGTAGAAGGGGAAATTTGCTGTGAATGGTCCATTTAGACTGCCTGAGAACAGAAAAAACAGCAAGCAGTAGTCAAGGAGTGGGATAAAAACAAGGAAAACTGGGAGTTTCCCAGTATGAGTATGATTTGTGAGGAATTAAACAGTACAGTAAACAGTGATGTGTGCTTGCCATGATTTTTTTGTTTGTATCTGTCCAGCTATCCCCACCCATCCATCCATCTACATATGGAATATATGAGTTGGAAGTTGGTTTGGAGCTGGGTAAATGCATGATCATATTTTAAAAGGCACACAAAGTTAAGAAAAAACAAGGCACAAGAATTTAGTATCATGTGGAGTGCAAATGAAAGAAACAAGCTTTGAATCAAAACACATTCACTGTGTCACAGTTCCACTGGACAACATAACTGCATTTTTTCCTAAAGAAAGAGGCACCTTTGTAGGTGAAAGGTGTTTCATTTCCACAGTTTGGAAGGAGCTTAGGGGGTTTTAACGTTCAATATTCATTTGCTTGGGTCAATGAGAAAAAAGAAATCTTAAATACCCTTTATTGTAATGAGGAAGTTCAGCTCAAACTGACAGTGTTCACATTTTCTTAGGGCAGGATTTACAATCATGCACTAAAATCTCATTGACTTCTCATTCAAATATAAAATGTATTATTTCCTTAAGCACTTTTTATTTCACCGAGTTCCATGGCAGTAGAAGTTGATCAAATTTTCCAAATCAAAATCACTGCAGAGGATTTTGATGAGTCTATAAATGGTTTTTTGATGCCGTATCTTAGACTTCATCCCAGAGAATAAAGCAAAAGCAGGCAAACATTCTCAATCCACTGCCATTTATTAGGCAATCCAAAAGCCCTGTGATCTCTTCTCCCCTCCCATGCCTTCTGTGGTTTCAGAAGTCATTAAACTGCTTTAAAAATGCACCAACAAAGAGATGAGACCTCAGAACTGTGGTTTCTTATGCAAAAACATCTGACAAGATTTAACATGAACAGAGTCTCTAATAAAGCTTTGCTGTACTGGTACATGGACTACAGAAAACACTTATAAACCTAAGGCTAGTGATCTGTGTCAGTTGTCAGGATCTAGAATAGGATTACTAAAACTATACGAAAGAAATGAAGATTAAACTAAATCTTTGGCCTGTTACACATAAAACCTATGTCTGGCTAGCTTGACTCTCCTGCCTGGAGACATCTTTCTTGACAATGCATGTGACCTTATTACTTAGACTTTTATCTATTAATTAAAGTGAAGAACTATTTATGACTAGCAACCACTTCAAATAAAGCAATGCCTTGGAAATAAACAAAACCCATATTCCAGGTAGGCCAAATGCTAGTTAAGTGATGTCACACTCCAGGAAGCATGGCAAGCAGGAGAAAAAGATGCAAGATAAGAGAAAGGGAGAAAAATAACTTCAAGTGCTCTTCAAGGAAAAGTAAGTAGAATTGCACACAAGCTTCACCTTGAACTTCTGCTTCTACAACCTACTTACATGAGTTCAGTGCTGTGTAATGTTTGAGTCTAATTGAGCTGTTTTTTCCTTAATGTGCTTTATCTGCCCTTGTCTGAACTTCTCAGTTTCGGTAAAAAAGGCTCAGTCATTTTTAAGTTATACTTTTGGCATTAAAAATGTAATTATGGTACTGGTACATCCATGCTCTCACATCTCCCTCTTCTCAGTTATTTGCAATTTTAGAGAAGAGACTACTGCTATGCTGTCTGGGATGTGCTGTTTACTGTGGCCATGAAGCACAGTTTAATTTGGTGGAAGTGACTTCACAATGGAGGAAAGGCCACTTCTACTGCAGCAGCCAAATATTTAGAGTTCAGATGAGCCCAGGCATAACACGCTACTAAGTACATTTTTTTTCAAGGACACAGCATCTCCCTTGTACCAGCACAGCTCAGGCACCAATCCCTCCACCTTCTGGCCATAATTACTTTGCTCCATAAAAGGAACAGACATTAACAATGATCACACTGCCTCCCCAAATACAGAAGTTTCAGGAGCTTGTGAAATGTGCCCTCAACACCATACAGTATCCCTTCAAACAAGATGTATTTTAACTGCTTCGAAATCAGCTTCTACTAGCAGCAAGGGATGAAAACTTCCCAACACGGTCACAACAAAGAGCAGTCAATTAACAATAATTAACATGAGGAACAACTACTACACGAGCAATTTCTAGGAGCTGCACAACACCACCTGACCTTTGTTGCAACTTGCATGTTTCATCCCAAGTGTGAATTCCAGAGTACCAATATTCTAATCATGTCCAAAGATGCCTCAGGAGTTAGACTACTTTAAACCCTTCTGGCTCTTGACTCAAATAATGTTTCCTGATAGGAGGTTACTGTGGAGATTGAGCATGTTCAATTCAAAGCATAACAGAGGCATCTTAGGTGAAGCTCTCACTGTGCAATGGCACATTCACTGCCTCTTACAGCAGCATCGACTGACAAAGCAGACAAATTTAGGATATAGTGTTGCCTCTGCCAATGTTAACACGGTTTTCCTTGCCAGAGCTCCTAATAGAAAAGAACCTGAATGTGGGGAGCCTCGGCATAGTCGCAGTTCAGCTTTTTCCATTCACACACACTTGTACTCCAGAATGTGCAAACCTTTCCTTTAGAATCTGACATGCCACCAGCTCTCAGGGAGCTGTTCACTTCGTGAGGTGTCTGTCCTAGAATAACGAAAGGACAACTTCTACCCCTCTCTACAGGTGTGCTGGGGGGGGAAGAAGGGAGGAAAGAATTAATTTCATCCCCTCATGGAAGAAGATGTGGTGATGGCAAGTGTGGATGACAAGGGAGAGCAAGAAATACTTTTTCTCAGTACTTTCTGCAGACAGCCTCATACCAACAGCAGGCTGCTTCCCCTTACCCTCCTTTCTTCCACTCCAGAAAACCAACCCTCACTGTCCTTCCTCAGCGTATTTCAGATCTAGAGAGTTACAAAGAGCCCAGTCCCTCACGGTGATGGTGTGGAACTGCCTGGGCTATGTGCCTACAGTCATTTCATTAACCTCTGATTTGAAAGGAGAGGAAATGAATTTTTTCTCAGGCCAGCAGAAGCCACCCACTCACAAGGAGGCAATTTAGGCCAGCTGGCAGGAGCTGTGTGTCTGTCCCTACAAGGCACATTGCAGGAGGCATCTAAGTTAAGGCAACTTATTTTGAGGGTACAAAAATGAAGTTACAAAAGTATGCATGAAAGACTCAGAAAATAGTAGCAGAACTGAGCAAAACAGGCCATATGGTTCCACGTGGTTCTCCAAAGCAGCAGGCGCTCAACACTTCTGAAGGAAGTACCAAATTATATATTCTAACTGTGGTTATGTTTACATGCTATTATAAGGGAGGAAATTCCTTCCTGACCAAAGATGATGATACTTCATGCTTTGAAAAATCTGAATGAAAATGACTGGATAATTTTTATGCATTACCATGCAACCACAAGTAATTTTCTAATTCTCATAAATTTCGTCAAATCTTTTACATCAAAAACAAAAGTTGAGGAAAATTTTATATTCTGATGAGAAATTACTCACCACAACATCAGAATAGTGAATTTTTATCTATTTTTCTTTAATAATTTAATATTGGAGAGATAATATCCAACTTCTGCACTCTTACCAACTGTTGTGCCCACATTTCCCAGGTCTGCTCCATGACAGGATTGAAGGGATTCATGCCTTCTGAATATATCTCTCTATAACCATCTTCTCCCTCCACCTTGCCCCTCATAAGCCTATTTTTTTCTCTCCCTCCTGCATTTAATCCACCATGAAACCAAAGACATCCTCACTGTATTTTTAAAAGACTCCATGTCTCCCATCTTAGCCAGTGCTCTGAACCTTGAACTAAGGAGAACGGAAAAGAAGCCATCCACTGGTAAAGCTTAGGCTGCAGATGCCAGAGCTTTTAGCTGAGCCTGTAAAGACTGATTCTCTGTAGACTGAATACAGAGTACTGTAGAAATTCAAGCCAACCAATTACGAACATTATTATCTTCTTTAGTAAAGTAACTGAAGCTTTACAAGCACAGTTTTGGCAGCTGCAAATTAATGGACTATCATTAAGGACTCAACAGTCGCAGACTTTGTTTTTACAAAAAATGAAGCTATTTGTCACATTAACACAGAAAAAGGATTGAAATGTGAAAGCATATATACTGTAGGCCTTTGGCAAAACATTGACAAGTTTGAGGAAACCCTTGCCAATACTAATGATGAGACAATGCAGATGGAGGTACTGCTGATCCACATCCAAACCTAAGAGCTCAGAGATATTCTGATCCAAGTCTGTAGCCTTGTTGCAGTTTGCACAGACTAACAGTTTTACAGCAGTCTCCTCCAGTATCTGGCTAGGCATTGAGTGATCAATAAATCTCCTAAACATGACTGCAGCACACAGCATTCTTCACTGTAGCAACAATGCTCCTTGGGAAAAAATGGGAAGTGCACCCTTGTCACTTGGGCCCAGCACTGCAGCTGCTCAGAGCACAACTGTGGATGGCTAAAGGACTCCAGGCTGGGCAATGCAAAAAGCTGGGCTTCAATTCTTTGTGCTTTAGGGAAACTGTCAGTGAACTGCTACCACAACAATGCTTAGAAACATCAATTCTAATTCTGTCCACTCACTGGCAATGAACAAACTCCTCCCAGTTAACAGCATTATCGGAATGCCCACAGAAGTTTCTTTGAAGTGCTTAATTATTAGCTGATAAAACTTCACTTTTCAGAAACATGCTGGTTTAGATCAGATTTAAACAAGAAATTAAAACACCTGTTAGGTAAACAACAACTCATCCTGAGAAATGTCTTCAGGTGGTGACCTTGTTCCCACTGAAGTTCAAGGGAATGTTGCATAGAATGCTTCTGACTGGATTTCCCAGTGGAAGTCCTGTCTTGCAACATTCACTGCCAATATTGCATACAGAAGCACCTTCCACTGCATCCCATCCTGACAGCTGTGTGTCTCCATCATAGGCCAAAGGCTTGCACACAGGTACTGTCTCATCTGACAAACTGACTCAGTCGCCCTGGAGTTGTAGAGGCAGAGAGTAAAGCTCAGGTGCATAACCTTAGAGATCACAGTTCAGGCAGAGTGCATAGAGAAGCACCATTTAAGGTTTGGGACTATTCACAACTTTCATCCAGCACAGCAGAACTACCTCAAGCTTTACTGTGCCAGCTTCCACTCCCACAGTGTACAAAGTTCACCAGCAGCAAGGCAATCAGCCACTGAGCTGTTGCTTCTCAGCTCCTCCAGACAACAGCTTCCAAGCTGGTACAACATTCCCACCTGGACATCTCCATACTCGTGGGCTAGGGCAAACCCCAGTGAACTGACATGCTTCCCACAGAAATCCTTGAACTTTTGCTGGTCTTCCTAGATCTGCAAGGCACTGTAGTCTACATGTTCTGTCCTGATAGTGCTCATCCAGAATGGTTAGCTGGCAAAAGGGAAATCCTTGTATGTGAAAACCTGGCTCAGCAGCCTCCTCTCCACTACACCAGCACTCACAGTCTCTTAGCAAAGCACACTGACACTTACTGAGGGCTACATCATGTTTCCAAAATGTCCTCTTATGTGACTTTAATGTTTACAGGTCTGTCATGTTTCAAGCAAAGGCTACTGATCAAAGCTAGGTTACAGTCCTAGAAAGACAGAATCTCTTTACTAATAAGGGAAACTAAAAGAATTTCCACAAAGGAGCACAGGAAGGAGACAAATGCTCAAGAGACATTACAACTCACAGGAACCTGCCCCAAAAGTCCTGAAGGCTAGCACAGGTATGTGCAGCAACCAAGTGTAATAGAGCAACTTTCTCCTGGTGTGAGAAATATGGTGTGGCATCCATATTTGCCACATGGATGACCACACTGAGCAGCCAAACTCTGTAACTACACCCCAGTCATCTCTAGAGCAAGAAAAATTCCACATGCAGTTCACATGTGGCCATTTTAAGACCCACATATTCTGGGGAAACCCAGCCAGCAATGTATTTTATGAAGTTAAAATACAGAAGATGAAGTTCTTATCCCAAAGAACTAAAAAGCCTTGCTCAATGCTCATTGTGATACTGCTCGAATGGAAATGCCAGCATTGCCACTTGAACTGATTCTGCCAGTGGTATGAACAACATAAATTAAACCTGATCACACAGATATAGGCCACGGAGAACGAGAAGTTGCATGAGAAGAGCAGAATATCACCCTCACTATTTGGAATACCCTCTTATAGACAATATATTTGTGTATTTTTATGCTTATAGAAGCAGAGAGCCCATTCTGAAAATGCTGACGTAAGTCGGGCTGCTGCACAGATTCATTGAGCCTGGCGGGTCCACTAAAAAAAAAAAAAAAAA
>VYXF01008895.1:48740-91425 GCA_013397295.1 Polioptila caerulea
AGGAAACAGGGCACACATGTCAGCTTGTGAGCCTCCTTTCTCTCCTCACCCTGCTCCTTTCTCAAGAGCACAGAAATGTATGCAGCCATTGCAGGCAGAATGTGTCATAAGAATTTGTCTTTGTAGTCAAAGGCAGAATAACAGCCAGAAACCAAGATCTGCTCAGCCAATCACAGAGCATGCATTAAAAAGCCT
Source organism: Polioptila caerulea (assembly GCA_013397295.1). NCBI lineage: Eukaryota > Metazoa > Chordata > Aves > Passeriformes > Certhiidae > Polioptila > Polioptila caerulea. Next base: position 48,936 of record VYXF01008895.1, read on the forward strand.
TCCAGCTTCTGTTTCAAAACAAAGAAATCTTGATAAGCCTAAAGGCAGCAGCTGCTGCCAGCAGCATGCAGCCTTCCTTACCTTGGGGACACCTGCTGAGCTGCTGCCTGTTTAATATTACATTAAAACAGCAGCTTTCCAAATAATGAATTATATATCTATAGCGAAGCTGTGGTACACAGGGGGCTGTGAGGACATGGTTCGGAAATCGAAGAACCATTTGGGTTAATGGTCTGCAAGGCTGGAAAAAAAATTACTGATGGCTTCATGATTTCAGAGCCCCAATCAGGTAACAGAGGGAATGAGGGGAGAATAGCAAGTGCCTCCTACTTTTCCCTTCCACATTTTTTAAATTAAGAGCAATCAGATGAATTTGAAAGTTCATAAAAGGGGATACAAATCTAAAACACAGGGAAAAATAACAGGGCTATAAGCTTGTATAGCTTGTGACTGCAGCCAGTTTCAGCCCTCTAGCCTTAAAGACACAGAAGGCTCCATTGTATCATGTTCTTTATTTAAATGGTTCATACTGTGAAAGCAGAAACCCAGGACAGAAGTAAACTATTGTCTTCAAAGTCTGGTCTCTGCCAGTTATGTCCAAGTGGAAACTCAACTCATGGTCTCTGAAGCAAATCTGCAAGCACTTGTCAAACAGACACAGCTTCTCCAGCCTTCCAGAGAGGTTTTAATTCCCTTGCCTCGTTTAATTTAAGATCACCAGTTAGGCAATCTAGGTACCTAATCATGAAAGTATTACATGCTTGTAATGATCATAATGAAGGAGCATATTTCTAAATGCAAGTCAAGCACTTGAAAGCCTCAAATGCTCCTGTTTGCAGATATTCTAGTCCTGTCTATGAGTCTAAATTTGAGGAAGACTGACTCTCAGGAAGCCAACAGTAAAAAGCTTTATACCATATTCCTTATTCTACCATCTGTTTCATCTAGTCCAGTTCTGTTACTGCTCTGTGCAATTAAAAACATCCACAGCTTGGATGGCCTTTTTCAAATATGGAATAGTCACACAACAGTAACTGCAAACTAATCTTGTTACAAGTATACGTAAATAGAAGTGATTTCAGTGTATGCTTTAGCTTTTAACAAATACATTAAAAGAAGTTTAAGAAAAATATTCTCTATTGTTGGAATATGCTTTTCACATAGAATTAAACAATCGTGTTTTGGGAGAACAGGCACAGAGACTGAAACTACTTTCCAAGGTTATACTGTGCATCAGTGGAGAAATGCCTTCTCTGTATTTAACAAAAAACCAAAAAAATCCTTTGAATGCCACAATGAGAAATTCCTACATACCAGTGGAGAACTGAGATACAGAGCCACTCAATGATTTCCAGTTTGATACTGGCTATCAGCTAGCAGAGTCAGAATGAAAAACACAACTACCCAAATGAAAAACACACCCAGGCATGAGAATTAATTCAAACACTGATTCACGCAAAGCAAGGGATACTGTTTAGAGGGTTGGTTGTGTGGAACTGCAAAGGCAGTGCCAACCCTAGAAAGCAGAAAGCAAAGAATGAAAGAAAAAAAAGCTGAACAGCATGAAGATTGTTCTCCCAGCACAGGATGGAAGAGGAAAGGAGACCGTGCTCTCAAAATGGACAAGCCACATCAGAAATCAGGGGCGTACTGTCTCTCAAAGCTGCTCCTTTGCTCAGCAGCTCCAGAGGTTGCCTGGCACCTCCTCTCTTTGGAAGCTTGACCTGGTGAGCTGAAGTCACCATTCCCTCAGCAGTGTGCACATGGGTCACTGAGATGCAGCACAGTGTTGGCCATCTCTGCCTCTAGAGCACTACGGTCCTTGGCAGCACTGGCCTCTCTGGCTGCTGAATCCCAGAGCCCTGTGGAGAAAGTGGCGCAGATCCCACAAAAGCCTAGATACTGACTGGAGAAAGCCCCAGTTCCACTCAGATTTTAATACTGATGAGGGAGATTTGCAAGTCATTTACTGTGACACAGACAAGTTTCTGTGATGTCCTGCCAGCTCCTTTCATATCTCCCAGCCCATGGAGACCAGCACACCGTTTCCTGGGGGCTTCAACAACTAGAAGCAGTCAAGGGTACAGTCAGGACCCAGACTATCTGTGGACTCATCCTCTACACTCAAGCACCTTGCTTTGATCTCAGATACCAAGGGGTATCACCATTGCATGCTTGCACCTTGCTGCATCCCAAACCTAAGGAATGAATTTATTTGTAGAGATTTTTAAGACTGATTTCTAGTCAAGGAAACAGTCCTAGTAAACAACACACCAGTTCAAGAAGTAAGAATTATCCAGGCCCTTTTCTGCCTCATCATGAGGCTTTTGTTCTACTTTCTGAACTGCAGCATCCACCAGGTAAGCGCAATGAGGAGTTTAATAGAACACACAGGGTTAGGTCACAATGCTTGGGCTTCAGACACACACCACCACAATTTCCAGGTCCATCTAATGATGAATCCATCTAGCTCCTTTTTTCTCTCTGCAGTTCCTGCTATATGGAACTGGACATGCATAGTTGGGTTAACTGCATGAAGCATTAACAGAAGAGCAAAATCACAGTGGCCCCTTTTAAACATGACTGCCATAGATGCAGAGCATTCTGTACCACATTCCCCTCAAATCATAGTGTTGTGTGGATTGAATGCTTCCTTTCACCAGGATAGCCTTTCTTAACTTTCAGAATGTGTATAAAACTATCCACTCTGTGAGCATTTCAGAGGAGGAAAACAATCAAGTACAGACAAAATGAAGCAGGAGAGGTAACGGAGCTCAGGCTCAAATCCTGCCTTTAGCATGACCAGCCTCGGAGGTCCCCAGAGACAGAAGCTTTGAGAATATTAAAAGCAAAGTTGAAAGTCTTTCAGGTCAACATAATGCAAAAATGACCTAATTGTCAACCATCAAATATCCTGAGGTTGCTGGGTGTGGGTTGTTCTTCTCAGGCAGCAGCCAGCAGACCCCCTCCCAGGAGGGGCAGCCACATCACTTGTCTGCTGCACATGGCATTTTCCCCAGCAGTTCCATTTGCTGAACACAAAGGGTGAGCCCACAACATTAAAGAACACTCCCCTCCTTTGAAGTTTAGATTGTTTGGCTTGCCTGGCTACCAACTAAAACTGCACCTTAATCATCCAGCTTTGAAGTCCTGTAAATCTACAGCTGAAGAAAAGTAAGGACCACTTGGCAATAAAACATTCATTATCAAATTCTTTTGAATTAATGTGGAAAAGGCTTTCCTGAAGCTGAAACTTTCTTTTTTTGCCCACTAGAAATGAAGACATAAGTGAAAAATTAACACTGACTTGCCAGATCAGAGACAATTATGAGTATACAACATTTTACATCCCAGTTTTGAATAGTATTGAGCCAGTGCTCAGGGAATGGCCAAAGAAAACAAAAAAATATATTGGATAAAGACATGAGGAAACTGAAGGTTTTAACAACAGGCTGCAGAAGCTAATAAATTGTTTCACTGTTGGGATGCCTTATTTGAGGTGTGTGTGTGGATGCAACTGATGGGTGTTTGATGGAGGCTAGAACTGATAATAGGAAAAATAAAGGAATTTTAGAATCCAGAATCTGTCATTGCAACATGTTTAACAGAGGGTATGAGTAGGGTAAGGATCACCAAATGAGACCTACAGAAGTTTCCTTGGGCCCAACAGTCTGCATAGCAAAGGATATACAGCAAGAGAAAACACTGTACTTTGGCTTGGTTGTTTCATTTCAGGCATGTCTGGAAACTCTTGCAGCCTTCACAAAAACAGAGAATTAATTCAAAACACAGTGGGGCCTGGCCTGGAATACTAGCGAGGAGATAAAATGGTGCATTGTGAGAATAAACCTCACTTGGAAAGAAACAGGCTTCAACTACAACCTGGTACAAAAGAGCTAAGACAAAATCCTTCACTTCCTGGGATGTGAGGCTATGAGATACTGGAGAATCAGTTTCCAGTTCACATCTCTGCTGACCACTCCCTGTACTAACCTGGGCAAGCTCCCTCTCAAGGCTGAACCAGGAGCATATACCTGGGAGTTTTTTTCCCATTCAACCAACATTTCTGGCCATGAACTTGTCCATAGCCCAGCTTCTGTCCCTAGACCATCTGAACCTGTGGGAAAGAGACCACAGATCGCACATCACTGCTCCTGATGGTTTGTTCCTTCCCTGTTCAGGGACAGAGAGAACAAGCAAGGTCAGATCCACTGGAGCCTGTGGCTACCACAGTTTTTATGCAACCACATTTTTGATGCTATGCCTAGGGCACTCTAATCATTTAATGCCTTTGAACAACCACATTTACTTACTGGGAAGGATGTCCTTATTCAGATGACAGTAAAACCCACTGCAAATTAAGTGCTTTCTGAAAGGGAGTTAAAGGGGATTGCCTTAAGTAACTGGATAGGAAGTGGTTCAAAAGCTGTCAGGAGTCCAGCTTCTTCAAAGCAAGATTACTGACAGACTGATAGTGAGCAGCTCATGGAGAAGCTCAGCTACCTCAGCACTTCCCACTCAGACACACACTGCTCTAGCACTGCCCTCCTAGACTGTCCTGGAAGCAAGAAGAGAAAGGACAGCACACAACTGAGAGGGCAGCAGAAGGAATCAGTGTCCCTACCCTGCCAGCAGGCCTGATCCAGGAGGGATTCTGGACAGTTTGATGGATTTCACAGATCAGATAGATTTTGGCAGAAACAGGCTCCAAGAGGAAACACTCAGTTCAGTTGGCTGACAATTTTCCTGCTGGTAGTGTCTCACTAAGAGTGCAACTGGCTGCTCTTCCCTGAATACGCCTCAGTCTTTCAAGCATCCAGCCTTGCCTCTCCTGGCCGTACCATCAGCTCCTCCCTGCAGAGCAGACACAGGGAAGGCAGGCACCTTTCCTCAGCCCCTGTCTAGAAACACACTGCTACTGTGGCACATACTGTAAGGGAATGAAGCACTGGACAGCTGGGTGCCCCCAGGAGATGAGCAAAAATCATCCTATGCCCCCTCGTAAAGTGGCGTTTATATGTACCCACGTAAAACAAAACTCTAAAAAATAATTTAGCACAATCAAATTAATAATCCAGGGGTTTTTTTTTCCCTTCTTTCTAATAAAAGCTTTACTGACATGATTCTGTCCTTAGGAATTTCTGAATTATCGTGTAAATTTGTGTACATGTGTACACATTTCATTCAACAAAATACCGAATAGTTGGAACCAGCATCTACAGGTCAGCTTAACTAAATTATTGTATCTCAACTTCTAGTTCTTGTGCAATCTTATTTTAAAACAGGAACCCAGTAGAAAACACAAAGGTAAGGCAAATTGGTTTTAATTTTTTTTCCAAAACATTTTCCTCAACTTTACACCAGTGATGTAAACCTATACAATTCCCATTTGCGTGTGCCCCTTAGAAAAAATTCCTATTCAAACATGGAATTAGAGAAATGCACGTATTAAGTAAACACATACATACATACATAAATGTCAAGTAATATATCTAAAACTAGCCAGGTGAGCAAGTCAGATTCCTCAGATCCTCTGGAACTAATGCATGTCCCAGACACACAAAATCACTGCCATTCGCCTTTATGCAAACCCCTCATCTGGCTAAACAACAAATGTTACAATGAAGACATATGCAAAAGAAGAAAATAATTTACAATCAATGTGTGTACTAGGAGTTTACTACACTGTCGATTTCTACAATGCTAGAGGCAGACTGCTCTCATGAAGAGTTTTGTATGTACCTGGAGAAAAATCAGTGTTTCCTGAAAAAGCTCACACAGCAATTCACGAAGTGAACCTCACAACAGCAAGATGAAAATATCTGTGGAGTTGTGCACTCAGGTACCCCTACACAGGAAAGATACTAAGAGGAAATATGCTCTTCCTTCACTAGGTATCATTTATTTTATTATTTCAGGGTAGATTGAAAATAAAATGCTCCTTTTGTACAGAAGAGACAAAAAATAGTGGACCATTACTCAACTGTCTACCTAAACTTACATGTAAAAACAAACACATATTCTCTGTTGCTGTTTTGTTCTTCATCAGGGATTCCATCCCTGTGCAAAACGTATGCTCCATGTTTAAAGAGTTAAACATCCTCTCGCTTAGTCGGCTTTTCTGAATGTAACATGCAAGATAATAACACACACTGTATCCTGAACCAAAACTGCACACAGCATAACAAAACCCCCAGTGCTAAACGACAAGCAGTGTGAATAGATCCATTTCCACTGCTTGTTAATTCAAAATAAATCCTTTACTGTGATTTAAAGCAAAACAGACAACACTAAACACACCACAAATATCATGACTTACCCTTTCGGAGACACTTGCTTTTCTTAAGATATTTGGCAGTAAAAAACGGCATGGCTGCAACACTAAGGTTTCAGCCAAAGCTGACCTTTTATTATCAAGTGCTAAGAGCAAAATGAACAGACCAAAGAGAGAAAGCAAATTATTATACCAGTTCTTTAAAATGCTCAGAGATGAGCAAAGGGAATTCAGAGTGGGATAAAGTATGTCAAGTTGCACGGTGGGGATTGCAGATATCTTTCTGCTCATTAGCACTGCTGTTCGAGTTATTTAAAGTGTGCTCGGGGGAAATGAGGACAATTTCCATGACAATATGTACAGTATCATATAAGGAGGAAGCATTTTTTCAGGCAGAACTTCTGCATTACTCAGCTGCTACAGCAACATATGTTGAGAAGAAAAAAAAAAACCACAACAGGTTTGGATAACGTAAAAAAACCTGATTCTATTAACCAGTTCTTGTCTTGAGTAGAAAATGTAGCACTATAAATCTCTCATATTACTGGGTTATCTCTTCCTTTTCTCCTTAGGCACTTATAGCTATCTCTTAATTTCCCCTAAGGCACAAGAAAACTTGCTTCAGGATGTTTTGATTCAGACAGTCATCCCATTGCCCCATGCCTCAGTTTCCCTGTTTTACAAATGGGACAAAAGTGTGACAGTAAATCTTTTAGACTTTTGGGCAGTAGGTAACAAGAGAAGAGCCAGGGATTAACCCCATTGCTTTGTCCTACATTATTACAGCTGTTTATTTCTCCTTAGTCCACCATCTTGGCTTTTAGGTCTCCTAAAAATCTTTTGCTTTTATTCAACCAAGATGACCTGATTTTGAAACTCAGTCTTATTCCTGTCACTTCTGCTGCCTCTCTGAAGAGTTTGAGGCAGTTTGGTATTGACTGCATACCTTTTCGAATTCCATACAGCTGGGACAGTACATTTAATGGCAGTGACATTTATGTGTGTTTGCCTCCTTCTAGTCACCTACCTCTAATTCAAACAACCACAATGTATTGGTTGGACAGGCAGCACCTCATTCCTTGGAATATAAAGGACAATGCCAGAAATTTGACTACCCAGTCTTGGGCATACTAATGTTTCTATGCTTCAAGTCTGTCCATGTGTAATGACACAAAGATAGAATTCATCCTTTTAAAGGTTCATGGATTTATGGAAAACACATAAATGCAAATAATCTATACTTCCAGTGGTGCCTTAGCTCTTGGTTTTACTGACTCCAGTCTTTGGGGTACTGTCAAGTCATCAGTGCACTAAAATCCAAGAAAGCAGCTACTTGTCATCAAGGGAAAACATTTATAATCTGTAACCATTAACCCACTGACTGGATTTGAAGCCAGCTTTCCAGACTGGCAAAGGAACTGATCCAAAGGAAACCAACACTACTCTTATAAGGTAAAAGAATATACATTGCTATAATGGAGACTGTAAAAACCAGGGCTGCACTCCACAAGAGAGGAAGTTCATAGTTGTGCCTTTTTTTGAAACATTGGTTGTCAGTATGGAAATAAATATTATGGTTTTTTGGGAAAGACAAGTTTTATGCTCAAGAAAAATCCATTCAGCATGCCATCTGGAAAACTTCACCATGGTTTAGAATTCCAAAGTCCCACAATATTCAATAGGATGTCATTATTCTTGGGTCTGTACCATCACGCAAAAAAAAACCTGAACCAAACAACCCAACAACTGTCTGCTCTTTCATAAGTTAGTTTCGAAATCAGCTGACAAGCTTTCAGGCATAAATAATTCTTCAACAGCACACCTCAAGCTAAGGTCAGGTTAAGTTGATGTTATAAAATCCTATTTAGTTCTTAAGCATGTATGGAGCCGAGAGGACCACTAGAAAGGAAAGAGATGAGAAAAGAGTCCCTACGAATCAGTGACACAAGCAACTGCCATCTGTGAACCACTGCAGGCTGTGGGTTGGACTTGGGGAATGTTCAGTATTATAAAAGGAGGAATCATTTTTTCAGGTAGAACTTCTGCATTACTCAGCTGCTACAGCAACACACCACTGTGGAATGGGGGCCCAAGCTTGTTGCTGCTCTTCCTTGGAGATGGCCCACTTTATACCATATTTAATCTGGGAAACCTGCCTGACCTTGTGTCATCAAAAAAAAAAAAAAAACAAAAAAAACTCACACATTCTCCCAGATTTAATTTATGGCTTTGCAAATCTTTCCACGGATATCTGGAAATGTTTGGGGGTGTGGGCTCTTTCCATTACTCCTAATTCCTTCCAGCAGACCCTAAACAAAGATTTTCTCTAGAATCTGGTTATTTTAATGAAGTTCAGCAGTCAGGATAAACTCTGAGTTCATCCCTGAACTTCATGACACTTCCTCGTGCTATCATTGTGTGGTACATGGGAAAAGATGTCATGCCCAAAGAGCCCTCAAAACACCAGCTTCCTCTTTGCCAGCAGACATGTCCCACACTCAGTGACACATCAGGCTGGAGTTCCTGATGAACTAAGTCTACCATTTTGCACTCAGTAAATTTAAAAAATACCCAAAAAATAAAAAACAAAACAAAAACTCAGTAAAAACCACAGCACAACCACAAGGGAACTCCCTTCTCTGCCAGTTTAACACAGGGTCAAATACAGACTAATGCAGTAATCCCTTCCAGCTGCCTAAGATTCTGGCCCTTTAATGACCTTGCACAAAACTCTAGTGCTTTTAACTCCAGTACCCCATATTCTGCCTTATTTCCAGCTCACTCTGCCCTTGGAGCTCAAAAGAGAGGTTGCCCTCCTGTTAGACTTTCAATTTCCAGGGAGAATTTTGAATTTATGTAAACAAACATTTGTATCTCTCATGCAGGGCAATGAAACACAGGATCTCTATCCCTCCTCACTTCCTACCACCACAGCCTACTCTGAGAAACCCTAAGACCTTGTATCTTCATGATAAGAAAACAGTTAATTATTTATCCTCTAGTACTCTTCTGTTGCTCAGGCATAACTTTCCTTAATCAGCTCTCCAAACAGACTGAAATCAAGTAAAAATTTACATCCTGACAAAAATCTGCGGACACCAAGAACGCAAACCATCAAAACCCATTATCATTTGTCCGCTGTTAAGATTGCTTCCTTTAGTAATGCTTTAAAAAGGGCTAGATACAATTGAAACTGCAAGAAATCTAATTTTTTCTGTTATGTATCGTCATGCCAAAACCATATTAACATATAATTAGTGGGTTTCTCCTCTTTTATTCATCGAACTTCAGATCCCAGTTCAGAGAGACTGACTTGGGAGTGCACAGAACACAACCTTTACTATTAGCAGTAGGCTAAGTAGGGTGGAGAAGAGCACCCATGAGTCTTCATTACTGCATTTTCTGTAACAAATTTCAGTATCAGGTTTCCAAACACTCTACTGAAAGACAGCATCACCTTCTCCATCTTACAGATGGGAACTAGAGAAAGGGATTGTGACTTCTGTATAACCACCACACAATTAAAAAAGGGAACAACAGGGAGAATTTTCTGATGTGTAAGTGAGCAGCACATAGCTTTTTGGTTCCTCTTCTCTCTCCTGTGGCCCAAGAGGATTTTACCATTTTAGACGAACTGAAATGACTGACAACAAAGATGAAAACTCCTGATTTCTATTAGAAGTCATTAGTTGTTTGAAATTTTCCCCTGGATTACAGCCTTGGGGGATTTTCTGCTGTTACTTCCCACATGGGCCCAGTTAGCAGGAAGCTCAGAGAGAAAGGCAAGAGGCCACTACCTTATTGCTACAGGATCTGATCACAGACTGTGTGATAAGGCTGCGTGGCTCCCACAGCCCCTGGGTGCCAGCGGGTGTTGGGCAGGAGGGGCGGAGGTGCCCTCCACCCCCAGGACCACGGTGCTGCAGAATGGCAGCTGACAGCAGCAGGTGCTCCCTCCCCAACTCCAGCACCGTGTCCAGGCTGTCAAGGCCCTGCAGCCCAGCGTGGTGAATGAGCAGGCAGGTGGCTGTCAGAGGATGCATCGTGGTGTGCCAGGCAAAGGCTGCTGTGCCACGCAAGCTCAGACACAGGAGTGATACCAGATGACTGCAGTAACACTCACCTCAGCCTGCTTCCATACCCCCAACTCCTGTTTTGTCAGATGAAAAGAGCAGGCACTCAGGGTACCAATTTAAAAAGATTTCTCCCCCCTACAAAGTGACCAGGAGAGATTTCTATCTGCTGCTGATTGGGCTGATAAAAGCAGTCTTTATTTTCCTTTCAGCATTTTAGAACTAAGCCTGCCGTAGAACAAGTAGGGTCATTTTAGTCTGTGACCACATACATAAATTGTATCTGCAGAACAAAGGAATCTCAGGTCAATTAAAAAGATCCTGTGGCTATAATATTCTTCTGGGAAGATGCCATCTGCATATGCTTATTACAGCCACATAAACCCACCCCCTCATTTGCCTCAAGCAAAGTAATTGTCTTTAAAAGCAAGCAAAATAATTATTTTTCCAACATACTTGTCATCATTAATTATGGCCAGAATAGCCAAGTAGGAGCTCATGCCCAGGCTTTTAAATGCTTGTAGCTAGTTAGCATGGCTGCCTGTAACTTTTCAGCTTTTTTTGCAGTGTTAACATTAACATACTGTGGCTTCATTAAATCAAGGCACCCACTGATGAGCTAAGTACAACTCATCTGAGAACACTGGGACCCTTCATGCTTATATGTTCCTTAGAGGATGGGATTTAATTTATGCCAATGTATGAGTATATTCGAGCCCTGCTGGCTGTGTTCCTAATGTCACATTCAAACACACATTGTCACAGGGAAACACATTCTAATGAAGAATGGATTTTTTTTTTTAAACACAACTACTGTAAGTTGCAGGAATTAAATGGGAGAAGCCCACTGAGTTGAAGGCATTTCATAGGCCACTTCTGCAAAGCTATGTGGCATTCATCTGCAAACATGGAATACTCGCTTCTGAAAAACCAGAATGAAAACTTTGGCCTGGCTCCTGTACTCCTCCCTGAGCCAAGTTTCCCACTGAAGTTGATGGGACTTTCCCTGCATAAAGGCTACAGAGTTTGCCCTACTTTTCTTTTCTCTCTCTCTTTTTTTTTTTTTTTTTTCTCCTAGTTTAACAGGACAGGCGATGGCAGGGAAAGAGATGCTATTTCCCTATTACATGGAGGGTAGATAGATGTGCGTGGTGGATGTGATGTGATGAGAGCCCACCTTGTTCAGAAGATTACAGTGCAGTGGGAAGGCCACAAATAGCTTCCAGAAAGCATTTTTATCTTAACTGATTTTTGAATGACATCTTTTTAAAGTAGCAGTGACTTTTGTTGGTCAACAAGCCTGAACACAATCTGGCTTCTGAATCATTGCCACTCCGGGCATTCATAAAGATCAGGTCAGCCCACCAAAATCAGGAGATTGGCTTCCAACCAATGGGAATTTTTCATTATTATCTATCTTGGGGTTTCTGAGCCTCTGCGGGTATCTATTTGCTATCATAATTTTAAATCCATAAGCATTAAGAGACTTGTTCTTTATTGATGAAAGTTTTACACAATCATAGTATTTAGAATGAGGGTTTTCAAAGGAAAGCACATACACAATGAGACAGCACATGACTTCAGGCCTATGTACTCTTAACAGGAAATCTTAGAACCTTGTCATATTTTTCTTAATTCATTTTGGAAATGAAATACATTAAATTATTCAGGTACCTAGAACAAGATGAGGACAAACATATCTACAGCACTTACAAAGCAGAACAAGACAAGATGGTAAACCTACAGAGCTTAGTTAAGAGATACTGATACAATAAACTGATTGGTAACACATTTTTACTGCTTCAACTGGGTGCAAAGCATGGCTTTCAGTGACAAGTAAGTAAACCACAACAGAATAAATCACCAAACTCTTAAGTGTTGTGAGAATGGGGAAGGAGCCTTTGCTTACAGCCTCAACACAGGAAATAGATGCAATTCTGTCCCTAGCCCTACTAGCAAGAAGCTTAGCACACACACATGTACTCTCCACCCTGAGCAGAATAATGGAAATTGAAACAAAGCAGAGTCGCTGGTCAGAAGCCCCAAACAAGTCCCCCAAGCACCTCTTGCTGGATTCTCCTGCACAGCCACTCAGAGCATCACAACTTTGCTCCACATGCCCAAGTGAGACAAGGAAAGGCCCCAGGCACCAGTTAAGGGAAAAGGGTTTTTTTCTCTACAGAGTAAGCTCCAATTTTCATCCTCATTACACAATTGCCACTCCACAGTCCCTCAAGCATAGATAATGCACCACAGCAATGCCAGTCTCACCATGCAAACCTCCCCAGGCTTTTACAGGGGAAAAGGAAAGAGGAATAAAATAATAAAATGCAAATCAGTCACATACTGAATTTCAAAGCTGCCTTTAATTACAATTTCTTCCTGTTTCCCTGGATGTTTGGAGCACTGCTCTAAGCAAGCCAAACTGATAAACAGAATCCTAATCATCTTATTAAACTCATTCAAGCATATAACATCTGCCTTGGCAAGTCACTGGCTTTGAACAGAATCTGAATTCTATGCTACAGTCAGGCAGAAGAATCAAGGTACTATACTTCAGTATTTCTATTTTCACATCCCTCCATTGGGCTGAGACTGAGACAGAATTTCTCTTTCATGCATAAATGTGAAGAAAGAGAGACAGCACAGGTTCCTCTAAGACTTCAAAACAAGAATGCATCTTCTTTAAAGGTTACACCACTGCCTTCCTAGGACCTGCACCCTTTAGTCCTGCACAGGCCAGGATTCCTTCTTTTTGGATGATGCCTCCTCATGGCAGCAACTTGACAGTGAGCTTTGTAATTTCCCTTTGCCTCTGCCAGAGACAGCAGCAGGCAAACAAACACCTTCTCTTCAGAACTGTCAATTACAACAGGAATTATCCCAGCTAGAAAACAGGCTCATTCAATGCAGCAAAAGTTGCCTGTATTTCAAGGTACAGCAGGAGAAATAAATACAGCCATGACACCAGGCCAAATTCTCAATCAGCAATAATGATGTCAGCATAGCCTGATTTATCCACAGCTGGGGGATCTTAGCCCACTTCCTTCCAGGAAAACCACAGCTAGGAGTTTCAGGTCTGTTCCCTGAGCTCTTCAATTTATACCAGGAGATTTTCCAGTGGTGCCAGAGGGGTAGAAGGCTGAAGCATCATTCCAGTACACCGTCACCTTGGACTAATGGAGCTGCAGATCTGCTTCCATAACGCATCCTGCAGTCCATGCTGAGAACAGCCCCATGTAAAGACAGGTAATGGATATTTAACTGCACTGGCAATGTCTGCTAAGGCAGATGTGTTCATCAGAGAGGGCATCTATTTTCCCCCTTGACCATTAAAGAGAGGATAATGTACCTTCAGCTTCAGACTGGTACACCTAGAGTAATTTAAGTACCTTTATTCACAGAAGCATCTTCACAACAGAACAGAGACAGAATAAATGAAAGCATATTTCAAGGAGATCAGAACAGTTTTTAATTCAGTGCAAATGAGTTTGGCCTAAATTAAAACCTTTCAAGATATTACATTTTGCAGAAAGCATTTTAATGTCTTTACTGATAAATATGCTTCTTATCTAAAAGCTGATCTACAGCAGAAGAAAAGCTCAGGCAAAAGCAATCAATGCAAAAATTAGCTAAAAACTATTTAAAGACAGTTTGCTGTCTTGGGATAACACAAAATTAATTTTTTTGCTTTGCCGAAAAGTAATTTCAACATCTCTGTCATCTGATTTTCCCCAGGATGCCTTAACTGATATCTTTCCTCAGATTTCTTACCCTGAGATCACCACTTTCACAGGAAAAAAAATGTAGGCAAGTAATAAAAAAAAATTAGAGAAAAATCGAACCCCTGAACAAAGCCCAAAACCCCCCAAAACCAACAACCAAACAACAGAAACCACAACCCTCTCCCCAAACAAATCAAACAACACTTTTACTTTTCTCCAGTGGTATCTAGATTAAGCCCTAAAAGCCCCTCTTTGTTCAGAAAAGGCCCTGCAGGTGAGTGTTACAGGGGCTCAGACAGCTCCTTTCCCAGTGGAGTAGCAAAGAGGGCAGGAGACATTTGCACACCCTGTGCTCAAAGTGCTTTGATCCATCAACACCCCCAGCTAAACACTTCACACCACCAGCCTCACTGATAAGGGCTGTCAGCATCTTCATCACTCCCCTACTGCACACAGGTCCACAGCCCACAGGTGTCACTTCTCAGAGTCTGCAGTACTTTACTCATTTGTCCTTATGGAGTGAAACAGTCTCTCCACCTTTCATACGGAATTTATGGATGTGAGGCTTGATGTACTATGCAAATTCATCACCATTTTGCTTTAAATTGCACTCTGGCTCCTCCCCTCCAAGTTTCTTTTCCCCACTGTACAGCAGAAAAATATCCCAACACACTTGAAGCCAATGCAGTGGTACACACTCGAACATGTGAAGAGCCAGGAATTGAGATGTTAACTCTACAACCCACTAGTGGTGATGCAAAAATCCTCCTATAACAGGTTAAGATGATTTACTGCTAATCACTTGCAGACAAACACCAAGGTAACACACTTAGTCCCCCCCATCATCACCTGCACAATCACAATCTCAGTTTTAGAGCTGGGGACAACTGCTCCCTACAGCTGACAAAAATTATGCTTTTCCATCATGGTACTACTTCAAAAGATTGAGAATTAAATATTTAGACAGAGAAATCATTATTTATTAGATTTGGTAACTAGGGATCAATTACTTATGTCAAGTACATAACGCAGTGCCAGGATGGGGAGGGAAGGGGATGAGGTCTCAGGATGGAAGAAGGATCAGAGCAGGGGTATTGAAAAGCCTCACATATTTTAGGCTCAAAAGGGTTGGATCCCATAGGTTTATCCAAGAATAATCTGGATAATGAAGCAGCCTGGAACTTCTTGATTCACAAGTTCTAGCCCCCAGTATCAACAGTAAATAAATTGTTTACTTCAGGATATACTATATACTCCCCAGTGCTGCTAGCTGAACCAAGTTTCAGAATGTCACAAAAGAGACTTCAATCAAAACAAAGAAACTGATGATCTTCTCCTGGTTACCAGTATCTTCTTGATGGTGTGGTGGAAAAGGGATACAACACGTTTCCTCATCTAATTATTTTGCTTTGCTGTTTCTTTCCCATTCCTGCAACGTATGTGTACAGTGTGGTTCCAGAGTATGGCAGTAGGATGCATGCATTTAAAGTCCTAGCACTCATGCCTTTGATCCATGGGTGGCTATATTTGGGCTAAATTTTGGCTATATTCTGAACAGGCTGCTGCAACCAGTGTGACAACCCTTTCTGGAGTCATCTTGTCTCCTTAGATCTTTTCTGATACACTAATTAGTGAGCAGTACCTTAGCTAAGAATGTGTCAGACTTTTCCTGGTTCGAAGCACCCTGCAGAGGATGCCTCACTGTGCAGCAATGAGAGAGCACAAGAGACACAGTGCTGAGCACTGTCAGTCTGCTATCCATGGACAAGGAGACTTTCTGAGCCACTGCTCAGCTGCAGCCACCCTTCCCAGCACTGCATCCACAGCACTGCCACCAAAATGACAGGCTGGATCAGACCAGCTACCCTAAGCAATCTTATCACAACAATCCACTGAGCAAGATAAGTGGGGTTAAAAACCGAAACTGCCCACATTTTGTTCAACTCTTGATTAAATGAAGCATTTTGCGTTATTACCCAGCACTAGGCATTGTAAGACTCCTTCACTCACCTAACACAGCTGTTTTGCACAGGATCACCTGTGCCTTGCAGGCTGGGCAACTCATCCTGGGCAGAAAGGGTTGCATGGTCCAGGATGGATCTGCCCCTCCAGCCTGATACTGACAGCTGTCCAAGTCCTTCTGTCCTGGTGGAAAGGAATCAAGTAAATTCTGCTGAGAGTCTGACTGGGTGTCCTAGATAGGGGACCTGGGGAAGGGAGAGCATCTCTGCAACTGATTGTTCTGAGATAGAGCCTTCTCACCAGCTACTCCTTCTGAATCAGCTTTCATGTCTTTCCTGCTGTGCACTAAAAAAAACCAAACAAAACACTACCTTTTTCCTCAGCACTTTCCTCTCCAGATCTTCTCCCAGCCTGATTTCCCAAGGCCAGTGGGTAATTCCCATTCAGGAAACCCTGGAGACCAATCTGGCGTTTAGTCCACTCTGTCCTGGAGCTGACAGAACAGAGCTAAGACTGGTAGTTGGACCTTCAGGGCCTCACACAATACTTCTGACAATTAAGTTTGCTCATTTTGCTCGAACAACCTTGCACACATGACAGTGTTTCCTGGGGGAATAGCGAACTGTTCTATACCTGCCACTAACGCTACCTTAAAGGAACCAAGGGTTGGCAGTTCCTTTGAACATAAGGATCAGGCTTACTTTATTATGAAGCAGAAAATTATCAGCTACCTATAAAGCTTAGTGTTATCATGACTTATATTTTACATGCAGACATAAAGAGAAATAATTCATGTAATTACTGTCCTGAGCCAGACCACTTGTCCAAGCAAGTTCTTGTTGATGACAAGCTAAACCTAGAAAGTATTTGGATGCATGGGGGAAATCCTAGCAATGAGATTCCACATATCTTGGATACCTCCTTATCCCAACTCTCTCACCCAAAGGAATAGTTGCACTGAAAAGAACACTGGTTTTGTGGACTGAGAATTTCCAACTGATACCCAAGGAAGAACAGCATGAGCCATCACAAACCTCAATTGTTGCAAGTCCCTAAAAGCTCCCCAAAGATGTGGCAGGAGGGTATCATAACATGTCAGGTAAACATCTCTCAGAGACTGCAACCTGACTTCTCTATTTAATCCAGCTTCCATCTCAACTGTCTGAACTTCCCAAAGAATTGAAAGTGGAGTGGAAATAGCTGAAAGAAGGAGAATGAAAAATTAACCAAGTGATCTCTATTAATAACAGCTGAAAAGAATCAATGAGACAGACTGGCAGAGTGATACTCTTAGAAGAGTGAGAAAGGACAGGCCGGACCTCAGCATGCCAACACATTCTGAGAAAGAAGCTTGGAACTAAGTACACCTTAAAAATAAATCCCAATCATTTCTGAGTCTCTCTCATAGCTGCAGTTACAATACTGAATCTGCTCACAGGGTTTCTGGCTTTCAGCCAAATATTTGAAAGTCACTGTGATCTTTTTTTCCCCTCCTCCCTAGCCATCCATAATTTTTAAGCATTCCCACAGCTGTGAAAGAAGCGATAGCTGGGAGGGAACAGTGCTTGGGTACCCAGAGGCTGCTCTCTCACATTTGCTCACAGCTGGAATTCTTCATAGTCTTTGGCACAAACCCTTGGTTGTGCCTTGGCTGCTAGGCTGCCTTTTGTACGGGTGCAGCTATCTGAAGAGTTTCAGAATTATTTTTAATTGGAGAAACACTGGATTTTCCCATAAGCTCACATAAAAATAGGCAGCTGTTACCATATAAGAAAAAAAAAAGGAAGAAAGTAGCAAGCCTATCTGGAGTAGACGTTAATAATTCAAACAGATTCACATCATAGACTCCATATATGAAGAACAGGCTGCATCTTAAGCATCTCCAGGACATGATACCATTTCCCTTATTCACATGCCCCTTACCTTGCAAAACTAACTCCACTGTGGAGTTCAGTTTGCAGCAGTAGAGCTGCTAAGCATGAGTGAGCTCTTGGAGAGCAGGCAGGAGTCAGAGGAGCCAGGAGTCAGCCTCCTGTCTGCCCAGTTCTTCAGCATGGGAGCTACCTCAGTCTCACAGTTTCCTGCCATTACTGTCATCATTTAAGCATAAACAGGAAAAACAGGAAATGGGAGCAGGGTCAGGCCACTTGGGATGGATGTGGAGAGGCTGTCAGAATAAGTAGAAATGAAACAGGGAAGGCCAAGACCCATCTGGAATTCAATCTGGCCAAGGATGTTACAGACAACAAGAAGGGCTTTTTCAAGTGCATCAAAAAACAAAGGAAAATAAAGGATAATGTTACTAAATGGAAGGGTACCCTGGAGCACTGGGTGCAGAGAAAGCAGAGTTACTGAACACCTTCTTGCATCAGCCTTCACTGACAAGACCAGCCCTCAGGCATCTCTGACCCAAGAGAACCAAGAGAGGGTAAAGGAATGGTGGAAGGAAGACTTTCCCTTGGTCAAGGAGGACTGGGTTAGAGAACACCTAAACAGATTTGACATCTACAAGTCCAGGGGCCCTGAAGTGATGCAGCCACGAGTGCTCAGAGAGTTGGTGGACAGCAAGGCAAAATTATCATCTTCCAAAGGCTGTGGCTATCAGGAAAAATGCCTGAGGACTGGAAGAAATCAAACATTATTCTGGTCTTCAAAAAAAGCAAGGAGGACTTAGGGATCAGCCAATCAGCCTCAGCTCATTCCATGGGAAGGTGATAGGGTACCTCCTTTGGGAGGTCATCTCTTTCCACATGATGACAAGAAGCTGATCAGGAGTAGTCAGCATGGATTCACTAAAGGTAAATCATGCTTGACCAGCCTGATTGCCTTCCATGATGAAACAACCATTTGGCTGGATAAAGGAAGAGCAGTGGATATTGTTTACCTAGACTTCAGTGTGGCTTTCAATCCTGCCTCTCACATTTTGCCAATCCATAAAGGCAAAATCAGGAAGTGTGGACTGGATGAGTGGTCAGTGAGGTGGATTGGGGACAAGCAGATCCCAGAGCACTGTAATCAGGGTCTAGTTGGAAGTCTGCCATTTGTGGTGTACCACAAGGTTCAATAACTCCAAATTATGGGCAAATCAACTCTTCTAGATGCTCTTAAGCATCAAGAGGCACACCATCATGTCATTAGAAAAATTACATGACAGGTAAATGCCACACAACAGAGACATGGGACATCTTGTAATGGGATGTGCACATACAGAGTCAAATGCAGATGTTCCTGGTATTTTCTAACATAGCACCAGATGTGTTCTTATTGCATGCATAGGAGCTGTCAAAATTTCATTCATCTGAAAAAATAACTTTTTTCATTTGCTAGAAAAAATCTATGGAGCCTCTGGGTAGGAGCATAGCAGGGACAGGACTAAAAGAATAAACCCTCCAGTCCTCAAACCACTTCCTGCCCATAGCTGAAGAACCACCAACAAACAGGATGGGAATGGGAATGTTCTGGTCTGTGTTGGTGTATGCTTGGCGTCCTTGGATTAATGTTTTTGAAACCTCAGGCTGTCCTGACAGTTTTGAAAAGCTGTAAACGCAGAATGAAATGTTATAAAGTAATATGCCTACTTAAACTGTGAAGATTTTACTTTGGCTAAAGAGAGTTGATTTTTTAACCCCTCAGTTTTCAGGGGATCAAAGTCAATGTGCTCATTTACATACCACTGCTACTTGCAATTTGGCCCCTCAGTTTATGCCTCAAACTTTGCCTCTCTCAGCTTAGTTTATGAACTTGATTCCTGAGATGCACTGAAATATGGCTGATAACACCAGCACTGAAGCAGCTGTGACAAGTGTCACAGTTAAAATTCAGGTGATACAAAATTCCTTTGTGTCATACCCCTAAAATACAGAGCTGTGGTGGAAAGAGAGTGACAGTAGTGACTCAAGATGCTCACCAAGTCTGGGCTGCCAAGTGCTGGATGCCGTCGAAGCATGCAGCTGGCAGTCTCTGCTGTCTGCAAGATAGAAGTAACAACTGGTTGAGACAAACAATGACTAAAAATAGTCTAAGGAGGGAGCAGTAGCTAATGAGGATGTGCTTGGCTTTTTCAGACCACAACAGGAGTTGGTCCATGCCCTGCAGAGTTTATCATCATAACAGACTAGAGAACAGACAGGCAGGGAATTGCAGGCAGACAAAGGGAGCAGTGTGTGTTCACAGCCTCACAACAGGCATGCAGAGAGCAGAAGGAACTCCTATTGCTCCATTCTGTGTCATGCCTAATCCACTATCCACAATGGGAACCTGTCACACACAAATATATGCATTCTGAGCACATCTGCTTTCTGCTTTATATTCCACTCACCTGAGCTGAGCAGTGTGTGTGCAATTAACTTTTACAGACACATTTCACAGATTCTGCAAGTTAATCACAATACTATGGGATTGGAAAGTATCTCAAAGCTGTTATCAAAGGAGAAAGAAAAAAAAATTATGAGACAAAATAACTGATTGAGATGTCTATTATTACAGCACATCTGCAGCAAGGAGAAGAAAGCAAAACAAAAGGCAGATTTAGGCTATTTCTTGACTTGGAAGTACTGATTCTTGGAGTGTTAGTATTCAATCACTCTTGTGCTGGATTTGATAAAATAAAATAAAAGATAAACCCAGAAAATGTTATCACCAAAGACCAAATGAAACACAGAAGATAAGGTTAAGCCTGACCCTAATGGATAATGAGCTTACAATACAAAATTCCATTAGGAAACACTTCAAGCTTGTCAATACTCACTTTTATACAGATTTAACTAAATTGACATAAACCTCAACACAGTTAAAATAGATGTAGCCCTCCAGCATAACTAAAGTCAGAGTACATTAAAAGTGTATCAGCATGACTTGGTTGGAGAGTGAATTAACTAAAAATCAATATCCATTTAGTTAAGTGGGTTCAGTAATAGAGTGCCAACCAAATACAAGCAATGATGAATTCTAACAACTGCTGTAATTTCTTCTCTAGATTCCAAGTCCCAGCTCCAGTACTATGACTGACATGCTGTATAAATTAGTCTACAAGTTTAATTCATAAAACCTTAGTGATATACATCTCAAGCTATGATATAATCACAATTAATTCAAGAACCACTAGGCAACACTGATTAGGCAAAGCTTTGCTAGATTTTGACTGTCTCTAGCACCTCCATTTTCTAGTCAGTCTGGCCATAATGAGGAGGAATTCAGCTCCAAAAACCTCCCTATCCCTTTGAAGGGTTTAAAATGAAGACATAGAAGCAGAACTGTCACAGAGTAGACAACAACTCTCTGACATTTCTCATGGTCTCCCTCTTGTGGCAAAGAGACTCACTTTTTTCTTTCAAAAAAGCAAACTCTTCAATTCATTCAATAAACAACTTTATGCATAAGCCAGCACACATTGCTGAGCCAACCCAGAAAAAATAAACCCAAAGGCTGTTATGAAACAAAACAGAGGCTCTCTCCTATCTTGTCTTTTACTTTCTAATAGAGACACATTCATCAGACAAAGTGCTGATACCAAAAATCTGAGATCCTATCACACCACGTCCTTTCTTTCTAGCTACGGTTTTAAACCACCTCCTTTGATTCTCATATTGGGTCCATTGTGACTGTGTGGTAAACTGTACTCTCCATCATGCAAAACTCATTCTCTTATAAGCTTCCATCTCTTTAGCAGGAGTGAGATTTGCTTTTATGGGAAAACAGCAGCAGACCAGTAAAGACGTTAGGAAGGGGGGAACAGCAGGACCAAAGGCCATTCTCTGCATGCAGATGCAGAGTACAAACATCAGTCCTGCTCACTCTGTTGCCAAGCAATTCAAAATGAGGATCAACAAGGCAAATCCAGCTTTAGTATCTATGAAGTCTCAGAGAATGGGATATTAAGAACCATGGCATGTCAACACCTGTAGTAATGGTCTTTCATTTCCAAAGAAAAATTAGTGTGTCCTCTCAAAGGTTACATTATACCCACTCTGTTTCCAACCCTATTTTGTATTAGCTACATCCAATGTCAACTCCCCTCAATTAGAGACATTCATTATTCAAGCTAATCCAACATGCCCTTGAGAACTGGGATGAGGAAACAAGGGTATCACTGCAGGGACAGATGTATCTTCAAACGACTGCAGCTTTAAACAGTCTACAGAGGGTGGAGTCAGGCCAAAGGACTGAAAATAATATTTACCCCCCAGATCCCAGATACAGAGTAATCTTAGTGTATCACATTTTTAGACTCAAGAACAAGCCAATGACATATTACTTCAAATTACAAGCATTTTATTCTACTGTCCACAGTTTACAGGCTCCATGCTATGCATGAACTTTTTTTCTCCTAACAAGTTATAAGAGCCAATTTTCTTCAAGTGTTTTTCAAATGAGTATCAAAGTGATAGCCAGCAAGCAAGCCAACATAAGTAATCATAAGTGAGGAACACTGGCTGATTTATTTTTTTTTAATATTTATTCTTTGTTTATAAAATTTTGATTTAGCCATAGAAGTTTGCTGTATGAATTAAATAAAGCAGACAAAATTTAGAATACCACAGGCATAACTCCTTCATGCTTTCATTCCTTTATTAAATTTAAAGTTTAGGCACTAAATATTAAAATTGTTACTCTAGAAGTCTCCCCATGAGATTGGAATGTCATTACAATAGTAGACCCCATAATCTGACACAGCATGTAAGAAACCTTCAATACAAATGAACAGCATGAGAACCTTATGCAAATTGAATACTTTGATGGCACTCTAAGGTCAGAAATGCCCAGGCAGTCATGGCACACATTGAGAAAGATCTAGGTGCTACTTAAGGGTAAGAACTGTCCTTAAGGATGTGTAAAACAAGCCCACCATAATGCTAGGAAGAGCTGTTCTGCTGCAGCTGCTGACTTCACAACACAGTGAGCAAGCAACACAGAAATATTTGCATGTGTCTTGCCTAACACACATATAAACTAGGAGACCACAAGTCTATTAGAAATAATTGAAGCCTAGGAAGATTTTAAACCAGTGCAGGAGGGAAGCTCAGTGGAAACAAGAATTTAACACCACAGGAACCATAATCATCTCTTCTTCCGTTATATAAAGATCTGCTAATTTACCACTTTGAATTTACTAAATCTAGCCTTTAACATAATTTATTTTTTTATTCTTTGATTTGTTTAACCAGCTTGATCTAGAGCTTCGAGTCAGTTTGGATACAGGGGAGAAAAGTTCATCCCTGTATAAAACATATTTCTCCTATGTGTCTTTTCTTCAGCACTTCTTTTCGGTCTAACTTGGCTTAGAAGCCTTAACTCCTAAGCAGAGTTTATAAAGTATTTTAGAGCCTGAAGAGGCATTCTTCCATTTTTCTCCAGCATTTAAAGATTTTTATTAATTCAGACAGACATTTTGTATTTACTTTATAAACTGCAGGTTTCCTTGCCATCTGTGCCAAGAATAATGGGGCTGTGAACAATGTCCAGGTTCCTTAAGTAATGCTACATCTACCTTCTCCAAAAGTCCTTCTGATGAAGGTTCACTGGATTTGAAGCATATCTGGAAAGTCGTTCTTTACAAATGACAGCGTGCTGGTCTGAGCTACCCACAAACCCACAGCAGGGGAATGCACAGCCATTGACAAGTATTGCAAAGGAAGTTTGCCTGCTATAATGGCTCCAAACAGAGCTGCAACTTGTACTTCAACAATTAATGCTTTCAATAAATTCCCTTCAACCCAACTTGATAACTCTATGATAGACTTCAATTGCTTGAACTTTTTCTAGGCAATAACAAGAACTAGGGTTTCAGTACCAAAGTTTCACCTCCTCATCATGGATGCTAAAATAAAGGAAATAGAAAAATCCCTGTCAAAGCCAGTAGACTCTTCTCTCTGATTATGAAGCACTACTGGTCCTTAAAAATTAATTGTGACAATAGCTACTTGCACATACACAATTTTGCCAGTCCATTAGGATAAGAACACTAACATGACTATTACTGAGCACTCACATGGCATTTTAAATCACCCAGATGCAGTAACTGATTAAGGAGTTAGAGAAACTACAAGTGAGAGCTCTCCATGCATTTTAGATGGCCATATACTAGGAACTGAGAATTTGCTGGTTTTGGTTCTGCCCCTCCCAAACCCAGCTGTGAAGGTGAAGTGGTTAGCAGTGTGCAGCAGAAAGGGACACATCTCTGCCCTAACAGGACCGTGTAAAAGCCACCTACTTTAGCACACTGTGAGCAGGCTGATTCACAACACCAAGGGCCACCTTACAGCATCAGTCTGACTACTCTGAAAGTCCTTTACAGCACTGTCAGTACTGCCAAGGGTCAAACATACTTTTAGTGCAAAACAACTTGTCCTGCACCTTCCAATAATGTCCATCCTGGGGGGACACTTTGGATGAAAGCATTTATGTACCCTCCTTAAACAGCACCTCATTTCAATAAACAGCCATTCTAAAGGAACATGTGGGTAATGACCTTGGCTTCCCTGGAAACAGGGCATCAAAAGCATAAAAACCCCCCAAACAGACTAATCCTAGTCAAAGCAATCCAAACAGGCTCCCTACTTGAAAATTACTTTTGCAAAATAGTTAATACAGATTAGCTCTAATGATAGTGAAGCTATTCAAAAGCAGTGTCTACTTTTTTGAAATACCCCCTGCATGTTTAGATTAGTCTGGAAAAATAGATAAATTACTTTAATCTCCACTGGGATAATAACTGTTCCTTCATATCACAGAGCAATTACTATAAAATTACTATAAAACCAAAGCAAAGGTCTTTGCCTCAAAGAAACAAACAAGAACAGAGGCAGCTCTTGCAGTGCACATACAATGAGTAAGTAAAAATACTAAAATTATGGTCAGACCATCTGTTCTTGCTAGCACATCTTCAGCATTTACCAGCCCTTATATCTGGCACTGTCCATTTTTAAGGGACACGCAAAACCACTGCATATTCTTCAGCTAATTCATTTTACTTTGCATTTCCAACATAAGAGAGGTACACTCATAAGTTATCATACCTCTGAGAAGGGTGAAAGTTTAAGATGCATTAATTGCTAGCCAGTAATCACAGAGCTCCATCCTAATACTAAGAGCAGAACAGTAAACTTAGCTGAAAAGAGAATAATAGATTTTCTAATGATTATAACAACAGAACTCAGGAGGGATTCTAGTTAATCACCTCACTTTCCTCTTATTTTTAAGAGAGCTCATTACATCAAGAGAAGGAAACAGGTGCTGCAAGCTTTGACATAACTATGCATAAGGAGTAAAGAAGTAGAAAGTTCCATCTGATTTGCTGAAGAAAGAATGCAAGTAACTGAGCAGCAGAACACAAGACTCCACAGGTCCAAGAGCAAGGAATCTTAAGATTTGGATTGCACATTCTCAACAAACACAGCATCTTCCTCACTACATTGTCCCACAGAAAAGACCCTCCTCCAAATGAGGAAAGCTTAAGACACTTCACACACGCTTCTATACATCCTGTGAGTGCTCAGAAAACACAGAAGGAAGATTTTTCCTTAGTTTGGACAAACCAAGGGATGGAGGGATGTTCTGTAATATTAAGCAGACACATCCATTTGTACAAACAGAATGACTGCTTTGAAGCTGTCACCCTGTATTGCAGTAAACAGAGAAATGCCTGTAGTAGGGGAGGAAAAGATATGTGCATGTCTTATTTAGGATATGAATTGGTTCTATGCTATTCTTGACATGCTGCACAAAATGAACCAGAGTATTGAATATAAACCTGACACTGATGGTGACGTGGTGTTAATGTTTAACACCCAGTGTAGACTAAATAGCTGTAAGTATCTCGGGGGTATTGAATAGGTATGGATATACTTAAGGGTCACAAAGGGCAAAATTATTGTATAAAATTATGCCTCCTGCCCATTACATGCTAGGTTGGACCTCCAATATAATTCATCTCAGGCTTTCCAGTTCATTTGCATGGATTCAAATTGCTATCCAACCCTACATAACCTTTTCTAGGCCCATAAGCAGAAGTTGCCTTCCCTGCATTTTCTGAGGCTCTTTCTCTTTCAGTGATGCAGAAATCAGAGGGATGCATACAATGCAAAAACATGTTTTAATGCATTATTTAGCCACTTCTGAAAGTCCTCATGCCTGCTGAATTCTGTATGGCAACCTGGACTAGCTCCACACACAACTCACAAAACATCAAGTCTACTCCTGTGATAGTAGTTACAAAACTCCCAGTGGAGTAGACCTTGATGGAGGCTTCAGTTGAAACCTTTTATCTTGTTCATATTGATTCCCTATAGCATTTACATTTTAGAACAGAACAGATCTGCCAGAGCAGAAAACTACTGAGACTATTCCTCAGATTTGACTGGACACAACACCCTAACATAGGCTGAGGATGTCAGAATTGACTGATTTCCCCCCAGGAGAAACCTACCCAAGAAAAGAATCCTCCTCATCCCCACACACAATCACAAATGGAGCTTCTCCTTTCTATGACTATTTGAGACCAAGATTATCAGATCCTTTACCCCTGATGTTGATGACATTTATTAACATAAAGAGCACTCACTATAGAATCAGTATTGGACACTGAAGAGTATATCTTTAAGAAATTGCCACTAAAATATCAGTGCCCCCACTGCAAATCAGACACTGGTTGCTGAGACTGGCATGCCTTCCCAGCCCCTCAGCAAGCAACAGTGTCTCACTGGGACCCAGGCAGTAATAGCTGGCCTCTGCTGCCTTTAAGCTGGCTTTCATTTAAGACTGATAAAAGAGAGATTTCATCTACTGTGCTATTAAATGACAGAGGTTTGGACCTATCTCCTGGGATGACACTCAGCATTCTATGGTTTATCTGGACTGCTAACAGCAGCAGAGGTTTTGCCAAGAAGTCACATGCACAGATCATTTCATGTCTCACACACAAGTTCTGCTCAGTTTAAAACCTGGAATTAAATTGAATTTAAATTGAAAGAAGCTAAAAGGAAAGGGTTGGGAATAAAAATCACTCTACTACAAGCTTCTAGATCTATTCTTTGGCTACACTTACATGTCTTATGGAGCTCACTCTGTGGCATTAGTTTCAGGGACTGCCACCCACCCCGATGGTGTTAAACCATCATTTCTCAGAGCTATGTTACACCTTAGCCCAGAAAGCATTTTTGAGCACTGTACAAAGAAAATTAAAACCAGACAAAAGCAAACTATCTCAGGAGGTCTTGAGTACAAAATTTTCCCAGTGTTCCAGGACAAAAGGACACCAAGACCCCTGGAGCATTGTTGCTATTTAAGGAGAATCGTCTCAGTATGTTTCATTTAATCAAAAAATATCCCTCATATTGACCCCATGAAAGAACAGTCTGTGCACCTTTTGATTCTTGAAGCCAGCAAAGAGACTTGTTTAAAATAGCCTACATAAGTCTTCATCCTCTCTTCTCTGGCGCTCTGCATTCCTTCCACAACTGAGCAGAGAAACAAATCTGCATTGCCACACAGCAAAGCGTAAGGTTTAATTGCATTTAAGCATGTATTTTTTGGGACAGACTACTGAATGCTAATCTATGCTGGGAGACAGGAATCCCAAGTTTTCTCCTGCAGTCTGCCACGACTTGCTTTTCAGAGCTGCCATGCCCTCCTATCTCCCACTGCCCTCAGTGGGCGTTCTGCACAGCATTTCTGAAGGTCAAGCCCTCAAACTCCTCAGTGTCTCAGCAATCTCATCAGTAAAATTGGAACAGATTAGACCTTTACTCCAGCTGAATTACTCCCAGGCACTGCAGTAATGTGTGGCATCATTTATGTTCTCTCTTTATTTTGCTCTGAATCAATGGAGCACTCAACAACTACAGATTTACAGCTGCTGCAGGAGATCACTTCAAGCAAAATTCAAGTTACTGTTCTAGCTCTCTGTGCCAGGATATTCACAAGCAGCTCTAGGGTAATAACCACCATTAAAATTTTCAACAAAATAGGTCCAAAAGAGGGACCTGAATCTGGACCACATTAGGTGATGATATTTGGGTGGTGCTCAGTGCTACTGAGGTTATTCCATCCTCAGAATTCATGATTCTCAGACCATACACTTCTTATTTAGCTGAACTAACAGATCAATGTCTCAAACCCAGACTTTTCCTTTAAGAAATAGTGCCCATTAGTGGACTGAGATACCATTTCCCTGGCTCAAATTCCAGCTGATAAAAGACCATTTTTGGTCTCTGCCTCAGTTTTCCTCTCTATAACACAAAGGAAATAAATCTACAGAAGTGGAGCTATTTTTACTGAACTGAACCTTAGCTAACAAAAGACCAGGGCAGGTAATGTTGATGACTTCCACAAGTGGTCAGATGTCATCCAGGCAACAACAGGTTAACACTGTTCAGCAGAGCAGCCTCCAAGAGCTGTAGACAGCAAAAAGCACTTTTACCATCACTGCAGCTGAGCTGGTTTCAACAAAGAAGAAAATTCCTCTTTCATATGAAAAAAAAGTTAATAACTTCACTGAGAAGCTATGAAGAAAAAGTACGAAAACTAACAGTTCAGTAAACAGTGCCACTGCATAAAGGCAACAGATATTCTGAGGCACCAACCCAAAAAGACAAGGAAAAAAAGGGAAAAAGACTAAGGAAAACTCCACAAAATTTATGATTCTTTTTTTCAGTATACTCCCTGTGCTAGGCAAGACTATCCAGAAGGATCACTTCACTACAAAAGACATTTAGCTGAAATATTGAAATGTTTTTTTCAGAGCTTAAGTTACTAGCTGTTAAAGACATGATAAAACCTAGTGTAGGGGTAGGTTAACTCCCACCTGCTGCTCCAGAGCCCAATCACTTCAGAGACATCTGGTGCCAGCCACTGCCAGAATGAGAGACAGAATACCAGACCCTGGGTTAGACCCAGTCTAGCAACTGCTGCTTTCTCAGAAAAAGAAAACAACAGACTTGATAATTTGATATTAATAGCACAGCAAGAGTTCTATCCAGGGAAACTAAACTGTCAGTGAAAACAGACCTTGAGCATGTTTTGGTTTAGCTATCATCAGAAAAAGGCTACTGCTGCAGAGATTTCCTCAAGTCTGGCATTACTCCTGCTTTAGGTAATTCAGAAAGGAGTGTTGAGAGCAGATGAGAGGTGAGTAAAACAGCTTCAAAATTCCAGAAATCAGAGTACACTTGACTTTTGCTGAGAAGAAACCACAAACTTCCAAAAGTTTATTTGTATTCCTTGACTCAAAATGTTCATGGCCCAGTTATACACTAACAACAACCCACCTACAGCATTGCAGAAACAGAAGAGAATGATTCTTCAATCCTCCCTGAACCAGCCAAATCTGTCAGTAACACCAGCTTGTGTCTCTAAAATCACTGGGATGTTGTGAGTGAGAGGAATGACCTGATTAATTAAGACTACCATGAATTCCTGTGGGAGGCTCAGTAGTGTAGAGCTAAGAAGATACAGAGTTGTGGGAAACAGGAGTGGGTGATGCCAACAGACTAGAAAGGCTACAGTTCTGTGAGGCAGTAAAGCTAATTTTAGGGCATTTTCCATAATATCAGAAAACATCCCAGATGCACAGTACAAAACAAGTATGCAAATTCTATCTGCTTTACTCAGATGCACTAAAATGCTATGAAAGGATAAATTTCTTTATGTCAGATCAAGCATACTCTGCTTCAACAGGTATAAAGTACCACCATGAAACTCTACTGCGTGCTCTGCTTTATCCAATATAAACACTGATAAATTGATCACGTGGATAAAATCACATTTATACTGTCAGGCAATCTAACAATACATTTTGTATATTAATAAGCAAGGAACCAGGATGCTTAAAAGCAGTAATTCACAAATCATCTCCCCATCAGTGTGCTCAGGGACCCTTTCCAGTCCCCCAAACAGCTCTTGAAGCCTCTCAACTAGTCTGGTCTCCTTTACTTCAAAAGATTAACTCAAAGTCACACACTCCCTTGTGTGTTTCTCCTATACTGAAGTCTCTCCACCATATATATATGGCAGTATTCAATCCTCAGAATCAGAAGAAAATTACAACATAATACACACAATAAGGTCCTAAGTCAATGCCACTGTCAGCAGGTACAAAACTGCCCAAGTCTGTCTCTGGCTGAGACTGGTAAATCCCTGACAGCAAAGTCTAAGAGCCCCTTTACATCACTGCTGTTTTCAAGCAGATTCCCCTCATTTCCTTGGAATCTCATTCTCCTTCCTATAGTGATGACTGAACTATATTTTGCCTCCCAAGGGAGAGCTGGATGCCTGTCACTTGAATTGCTTACAGCCAAGCTACTCAAAGCACATGAGAATATGCTGTGGAGAACAATACTGCATATGGTTTCTCAGCATTCCTGAGAGCTACAGACAGAAAGGGATTGATGGAGTCAAAGCCCTCCCTCCCACCACCCTTCAGTCCCACTCTTTGCTCCGGAGGGGTGTCTGACCCAGTGGGCTAATCAGCAAGGCACACACATTGGCACACACAGATTTTCCCACACAGAAAGCCAAAACACTGGTTTTTCAAAGCGTTACTTCAAGAGCTAGACACAAAAGGCCTACATGCTTTGGGCAATGGGGGTAAAGGCCCAGATTCCACCTTTTTAGAGGTGCTCAAGTGGTTTACATTTCACGAAGATGCTGCTCTCCATATGGAAAAGAAACCAGCCCTTACAGGGTACAAGGAGACAGCTGTAAAGTAGGAGGTTCATACAAGAGTTTTCCTTTAAGGGACTGACTGCTCTCTCTCTTACCCTTGGCACCTGCCTTTGCATCCAGAGCAACTCTAGCCAAAATCATCTTGGGCAGCAGACTGTGGTGGGAAACAAACTGAACAAACCCTGGTCCCCACTTGGTTCCTAGTGGTGCCCAGTACCTTGTTGAGTGTCACTGGAGGCAGTCTGGGCTCAGTGGGACAGCAGCTGCTGCAGGACAAGGAGGGCCTCATCCCAAAAGCAAGAGCAGTAAGTGCTGACAGTACACTAGACAAGTATAAAGGAAAAAAGATCCCTTTCCTGAAAAGTCAGGGGACAAATATCAGAGTCCAGTGGTTACATATAGATAACATCACCCTAAAAAGTGCAAGGACAATACGCTAAAGCTAAACAGGCAGACCCGAGACCAGCAGTAAAAAAAAAAAAGCATTTTCACCAATTAGACAGGTGTGGTACTGGATGTTGGCAGCAGCCTGCATGCACTGGATGCTAAAGGAAAAGGCATTACAAGCGTGAGCACAGAGACAGCTTCTCGAGCATGAAACATCCTAGAGTGAGAGATGTAGAACACTTCAGGGCAGAAAAAAGCCCTCCAATTGTCCATTTTTGCTATATTTAAGGAAATTGCTTCAAAAGTTTGTTTTGGTTTTGTTTTTTTTTTTTCAAAGAACACAAACAATTACTTACAACACACCATATTTACATAATCAAAACGACCTTTCGAAGCCTTCGTTGGCTTTTGGGTTAGAAACTTTTCTAAGTTAGGGATTTTAATGTCCTGCCATTATAAAAGGTTCACAAAACTATTGGTTATAAGGAAAATAAAGATTTCATTCTTATTCTGCCCTCAGTGTCTAGTCTGATTTGTTTTTTCTTAGTCCAAGTACTTAATCCAAATTTCCCTTGGAAAAGTTGCTACATTCCATCTCCACAGCTAACTTTACAGAGAATCATAAATGGTTGAAGATGGGGAGCAAAACAGCGTGTTTACATTTACAAGACAACATTTTGTAGCAAAGAGAACTAAAAAATACACATCCTTCATTGCCTACCACTGCTAGAATGATCAGTTACTGGTATGTTAATGTATTTCTTCGTGTGCCACTTGACTGTCATGCTGTGCCATGGTTTCATCTGGGATTGGGTTCATTTTCTTCTTAGTAGCTGGAACAGTGCTGTGCTTTTCAGGGTGCTGTGTGAAAATAACATTGATAGCACACTGATGTTTTGGCTCACCTAAGCAGTGTTTTTCTGAAGGGCTTTACAGTGTCTCATGCTCTGCAAGTGAGGAGCTGCCCAGAAAGCTGGGAGGGAGCACAGCCAGGATAGGTGACCCAAACTGACCAAAGGGATATTCCACATCATAGAACATCATGCTCAGTACACAAACTGCAGAAATTATTTCGAAGGAGCCAATTGCTGCTCAGGGATGGGCTGAATATTTTTCTGTGGGTGGAGAACAATTGTACTCAGCATCACTGGTTTCT
The DNA here is from genome assembly GCA_013397295.1 of Polioptila caerulea. NCBI lineage: Eukaryota > Metazoa > Chordata > Aves > Passeriformes > Certhiidae > Polioptila > Polioptila caerulea. The sequence continues at coordinate 81,171 of VYXF01008895.1, forward strand.
CTTGAATTCTGTTCTCTCTCTCATTCCTTTTTATTAAAATTTATATAAATATTATCAGTGTATTTAGTATTATCGTAATAATATTTTGTTACAACTACTAAATTGTTCTATATCAACCCATGAAGTTTACCTTTTCTGATTGTCCCATTAACCCATTTTCTCATACAAACAACATACAATCTCTCAAACTTGTGACAATAATGTAGCTCCCTTTATAATAGTATCTGAGCAAATCACAACCTTTGATGTTCAATCTCAATTCCAGGCATCATTGGATGTCTTTCACAAATTACAAGTGAGAACTTAAAGGACTAAGAAACTGGCTTGGGGTCACAGCAAACACGAAGACAGAGCCATGTACTGAACTTCAGTCACCCAAACCAGTGCTCTTATCACTGGACACTTTAGATTCTCCTACCCTCCACATACAAGTCTTTATCCACACCATCCCAATAGCAAGAACACAGGTGAAAACACCATGGTAACACATAGCCTTTTTCATTTCTCACTCCAATGGCAGCAGTTCACTGCATATCCCAGCAACCTCATAAAAACAGGATGCCCAGTAGAAAAACTTTATAGTCTACAGAGATAATGACTTCCTCTACCAACTGCACTTCTAATTAGATAAACAAGAGGTACTGGGGAGATAAGGCTATCCCATCATAGGTACTGCTAGGATACTGCTGTAACCACTACAACTGGAGAAGTATGTATGCCCCTCTGACAACAAAACATTAAACAAGATTTTGGGGGAAAAAATTCATACAGGTGTCACTGTGGGACACGTAAGGACACACATGGACACTCTTTGATGCGAAGGCTAAAAACTATTCCTTAAAACATCTGACTCTAAATTTATAGTATTTCTACACAGACCAGAGATTGGAGGAAAAGTTAAACACCTCTCCCATCCCACTGGTCAAGACAACTGCCCATCAGTTTTTCACTCTAAGAAAAAGTATCTTAACATAAATGTGTTGTAATTATAACACTCGTGTGTGAAAAAGAACTAAAAACTATGAAAAACATTAAGTTAGAAAGTACATAAAAAAAGCTTAAAAATCAAAACAACATACAGGAATTTTTTTCCCCCCCGTCTCAGACTCGTACCAGTAGCACAGCCCAATTCATCTGGTTGGTAATAGCCAACTCAGTGACTGACAGCTGGTCCTGTCAAGACATGGCCAAGAGAAGCTGTACCTGAAGTTACTGGGAAGCAAAGGTTGTACCTCATAGTCCCTGGTACAGCCAGGGCCTCAATTACCAGCTCAGTGTCACAGGCTGTTAATGAACTGGCACATACTTACACTTTCAAGCTGAAAGGTAATGGCCTTTTCAGAGATGTTAGAAACAAGTTAATTTAAAAGGAGAATTGCAAATAGTCCAATTCATTCATTTCTCAACTCCCCACCAGATTCAATTGCTCAGTTCATTAAACCTGGCATCATGGCATAATCAAATACCCGTTTCCTCTCTCAGATGTTAGTGCACCTTCAAAGTCTAGAGAGAACATTCTTGCTGCAAAGGCTGTAGGAGGACAGAGTGCCTCTCTCACAACCCCAGCCACTCCCAAAGCAGTACTGAAATTCATTGGTTTTGCTCTTTCAGGAACCAGTCCCCAAATCACTTCCAGTTCTTGATGAAGACTCTGCCAGAGAGAGCATGCTGAACTCTCTCTCCTTATTCCCAGCTTTTTAAGACAAGAACTCCTGTAAGTGCAAAAGGATCATCCTGTCTATGAGGTCAAGCTATGACAAATTCCATCCCATTTCTTCATGCAGCATCTACCAGCTGTGGCATAGAAAACACAGCCATGGGATCATCTACATGGTACATACCTGCTGTAATGTTTTATGTGACATGCTCAGTTCTTGGTTAAAAAACAAGTTTGTTTACTTATTCCTTTCAGAAACACAGTGATTACATCAGAGCTGCAAAACTTACCTTTCAGGCTGCTGTTTCACTACCTACACTGATGCAACTGCTAAAATTAAAAGTCACTAGTAAAACAGCAAAAAATTTTCCTGCCTATCTTCCTATTGAAGAGCCTATCTCCTACCGCAGAGTATTCCAAACACCAAAAAAGTTCCTGAATTTCTTTCTCATGTCACTTAAAAAGGGCAAAATAGTTATTATACTTATGACATAAGTATATGTCCATTATACTTATGACATAAGTATATGTCCATCCATTGTTCTTCTGCTCTCTTGTCGTGCACCCTTTAATAGTTTAGTTATGTTTAAAAATATAGATTTGTTGGAACACAGACTACCATCTCATTTCAAAGTACCAATTCTCAAATCACAGGGTCAAAAAGCTATTAACGCACAGAGGATTTGTATCTGCATTTAGTCACAGCTTCTTCAATAATAACTATATTAATAACAGGAAAGAAGAACTGACAAAATTCCAATTCATTTCAAATGCTAGAAGAGTCTACTTTATGGAAATGGTTTTTGAAGTAGTGAGGGGAATGTCCCCACTGTCAAACAACATTCTTTCCTTAAGGGAATAAATTGCCAGATTATACCATCAGTCAACTTTCTGAAAGTCAAAACAAGATGCTCAAAGCTTTCAAAAACATAATTTCTTAAAAACATTACTGCCTGCTTTTGTTGATAGATTTATACATATTAATAATGCTAACATTATACTTCCTGAGAATAAATTAAAACCAACAAAATATTGGTTTTTATTATTCCAGTAAACATTCAACAAAAAGAGGGTTTGGGCTTATTTTCTGTTAAATTAGTCACATCCCTAAGCACCATCAATAACTCATCTGAAAAACACCTTCATTTATAGCAGTTACTCACAGCACTGTGATCACTTAAAACAGATGCAAGGCACCCAGTGTTTGACATCTGAAGAAAGCATCAAATATTAATGACAGTAAAACCACTTGATAACATGCACAGCTATTTTCATCATGTGACACAGAAGCATCAACTCCTTCAAGTCAGCAAGCATGCCCCAGATGTTTCTCCAAGCCTGTCATTCACAGCTTCATCACACAATCCCCTCTGATGACAGATACCTGCAGCAGTCAGGACTGCAGCAAGCCTGGAGGGTACATCACGGGATGTCTTGAGAGAAGCAGCAGGTGAGACACCACCAACACACCTCCAGCAACGTTTTGAGTTGCACAGGTACCATCCCCACTGTTTCCAGAAACACTCAGGGCTCTCTTGTTTGGGGAAGAAGAGATGGGATTTTCCAGGCTCCCCCAGAAGGCAGTGGGGGATCCAGTAGTGCTGAACCTTGCTCAGCCAGCTGCTCCACAAGCAGGTTGAGGTACCCAGACACAGGTTCCATCACTACTGTTTCAGTCTGAGTATTGTGCCTAGCATAAAGATTACATTTTATGGCACGGTTATTCAATTGTTATTTAGGAAAAATAAAGAAAGGGAAAAGAAACCCTGCAACACCAGCTTCTAACCATCAAGTTTGTCTGAACACCATCTCTTTGTTCAGTTCTCACATAGCACAGTAGAAGGTTCCTCTCCACATCAGTCTCTGCTTGGAACACCTAGATACCTCATTTGATTAATTCATATGAACTGAACGAGTTCTGTATCATGCCAATCAACAACAGCTAATTATTTGCCTATATTTGCTTACAAGAACATTGTGACTTATCCAAATCCTAACATAAATGCTCCAGACCAAATTGAATGTGTGGGCTAGACAACAGAATGGAAATCAAATACTCAACTTGCTTTTACCTCTAATTAGACAGTCAGTTTTAATAGAGCACCAAAGAGAGCAGACTTGCTGCACGCATCACACCCTCACCTTTTGTTTCTAATGACACATTAAACCTCAAAAGTACTGTCTGGCAGATCTTTCTTGTAGCACTACAGGCTGGGGGCAGAGTGGCTGGAAAATGGCCCAGGGGAGAAGGACCTGGTGGTGTTGGTGACAGCAGCTGAACATGATCCAGCATGTGCCCAGGTGGCAGAGAAGGGCAGTGGCATCCTGACTTCTACCAGGGAGATATTGTCTCCCTGTACTCAGGACTGGTGAGGCTGCAGCTCAAGTCTTGTGTCTGCTTCTGGGCCCCTCACTTCATAAAGGACATTGAGGTGCTGGACCATGTCCAGAGAAAGGCAAAAGAGCTGGAGGAGAGTCTGAAACTTGAGTCCTATGAAGAGTAGCAGAGGGAGCTGGGGTTGTTCATCCTGGGGAAAAGGAAGCTCAGGGGAGACCTCATTGCTCTCCATCAGAAAGGAGGCTGTGGCAAGGGTCAGCCTCTTCTCTCAAGGCAACCAGTGACAGGACAAGAGGAACAGTTATATCCAGGGGAGTTCAGGGTGGATATTACTCAAAGAGTTCAGCTTTGGAAGAGACTGCCCAGGGAAGTGGCAAAGTCACTGTCCCTGGAAGATGCCTCCAAGAACAATGAATGCAAGTTCTGCCTGTGATAGGATGCTAGACTGAAAACCCTTCTGTAGAGATGAACACCGTATTGAGGAAAAAAGAAGAGAGGCTACAAAACAAGTTGGAGAAGAGAGAGTTCATCCCATTTTGTGCAGTTTAGAAAGCTTTCCTGTCACAAGTGAGTGGTATGGTAAAAGAGAGCAGAAGCAATGTCACTGCAGGAGTTCATGCTGCATTTATGAGCTCTCTCTCTATGAAAGCTTGAATTTAGATCAACAAGTAACAAGACTGTTGACAGTAAATACAAGCCAGAGGTTATGTATACAGCAGATGTTACCAAATCCTCAGGTGTTAGTTCAGTTCTGTACAGATAAAACACAGCAGGTAGTTTAACCTATAAATGGCAGTTCAGTGAAGGGGCACAGACTAAGGAAAAATTGCTTCAGCTTCTCAGCTTATGTGGTTGTTAGACATTAAAAACCTCTGTGCACCTGCCCTCAATGTAGCAGTATTCAATAGTTCCCCTGTTTTACATACAGGTAGTGATCCACTGCTTTGCTTTTCTGGTTTTGGACCCATATTTCCCGTCCTGCCAAGTTGTATCCCACTCCACTTAATATGCTATATGTGCTCGTTTTTGAGGGACATAGTCCAACACTGCACAAAGTAAGACTTTCTTGGATAAAAATGATGACAGAAAATATTTTACACTTCTGCTAAATTATTAATAATGTGGGAAGATATAAACCTTTTTAATTGAAACTGCTGTTTTCAAGTTATAGCAGTCAAGAACTCTAGAAATACAACTTTTAAATAAAAAGTCTTTTAAATGAAGAGTCTCAACAAAAGAATTTCAATTAGTTCTGCTTAGCAACTAGTCAACATCAGAAAACAGATGGTGAATTGGACAAGAGACCAAACATATGATTAAGCCTTTGAAACGCTATCAGTTAATTCCTTTCATCTTCAGAGCACAAGTAGTAGAGACCATAAATGTAAATAGTATTTTTCCACCAACTAACACAGCAACAGCTCTGCCATGTTAGGTCAAAGTTTACTCCTTGCTTTCATTGACAAAACCAGCCACAGAGGAGTTTTCTAAATAAGTAATAATTGACCAGATAACTTCAAGATAATATTTTTTCCTAAATTAAATCTCCCAAGTTTTCAAATTTCTAGTTAACTTTTGAATTTCAGCAAAAATAATTAAAGTCTTCCACATTTCCCAAATGTACCTTCCAAATGCCACCCTTAGCTATAGGCACATGGAAAAAGGAGAAGCAGCACATTTGGGTGCACGCAGGGAATGCCAGCTGGAGAACCATGCAAGTGGCATACTCTGCTGTACTCACTAAGAAAATCCATTCACTTTATCTTACATTTTGAAAGAGACTGTGAATTCCTCCTTTATCTCCTTTGTTACATCTTCAGTTTTCAAATAAATGCAGACTCAGAAGTCCTTTTTGCTACTATAGTTATAATGTAAACTGACCACCCTGTTGAAATGAGGAATGAGTTCCCATCCCAACCTAAAATACATTCCCAACCAACACAGGCTATTTTTACAGTGCTTAAGTCACATCACAGAGAACTTTTTCTCACAGGAGGGAAAGTGTGCAACATAATAAGCACACAAGTTTATTCATACACATGCTGAGGACTTCATAACTCTAAAATACTGCAGTTGTGCTACTGTGTGCTTCACATGACTGCACAGCCAATCACATTGTCCCTGGGAGAGCCAAATGTGTAAGATTATGATCAAAATCTACTCAGTACTTCTACTGAGAATTCATTCTGGACTTCTTTTAGAAGGTATATTTAGTTACTGTGGAGCTCAATAATAATCTAGACAAATAAGATAGAGGAAACAATTTAGCCTCTTTTTTTTTTCCTTTTTTTCTTTTTTTTTTTTTTTTTTTTTTTTTTTCAACAGGAGAATTAGTTCCTTAGCTCTGAGGTAGTATTATGAATCCCAAAGCCACATTTCTAAAGTATTTCAGACTGGAAGATACTGAACAGATTTTATGTGCATTAAGAATTTCAGACTTCCAAAGTATGGTCTTCTCCTAAATCTTCACCCCTTTTGCTTCTACACAGGAAAGTATTTAGGTCATCTAACAGATGCAAGTGATTTTTTTCCAGATTTCCTCTTCCATTCCTTTTTCACAGAGCACAACCATTATAAAAAAATCCTAGCGAGTTCTGGTATCTCAGGTAAGCCCCATTTTCTCAGTTTCCCTGTCCTACAAGCCCTATATAAACACTGCACCTTCTTAAACACATAACTGTAACAGAAATCACACCTTGGCAGCTGACACCAGACAAGACTGAAAGGGAAAATACCATTGCCAAACTAGAGTTCTCCTTCATCCTTTACGCTTGCACCAATTTGAAACTTTTTTTCATAGTGAACACAAGGTGGATCTCCCCAGGAGACCTAAACTGAGCAGGACCAATTGATGACCAGATGAAAGCAAGTAAAGGCAGAAGCCACAATCTTGGCTACATTGCATCAATGGAAAGCCACCAGAAATTTTTGTAACACTGGAGTGCAAGATTTTATCGGATCATCTGACAGGGAAAAACTCAGTATAAAAAATGCCAAGAAAAGAAGCACAATCACACTGAAACAAGCAAGCACAGGAAACAGTGAAGTGTAAACCATCAACCACAGCACACGGCAAACATTCTCCCAACAGCTTCAGGTTCTAGGCTAGTGGGAGCCAACAGCACTACAGGGTGAGGTGGAAGGAGGATTTTATTTCTATTTCTCTTCCAATTCCTACCAGCAATCACATCCTTCTCCCACATTCTGATTTCAGCACACAGTAATCAACTGAATCTAATGGACAGGGTAAAGGGACAACTCAGTATTTCTGCCCAGGAATCTGTTACTTTCCGGCCAGTAGGGTAATTCTACTACAGGGACAGAAGAGGAGATGAGAGGGGAAGGATGACAACCCAAGCTTTCCCTTCTGGCCTTAAAGAAATTCAAATATCCTTAAACACTCACCGCCCTTATTAAGCTTGCCTCTGCTATCTGCAGATAACCCACTGCATTGAGGGAGACACTTCAGCCTGCAACTTCCAAGAAGTAGCAATCTGCTCATCAGTTAGCCCTATTTGTGCCGATCTGCTAATAGGCTCTCAGAAAAAGCTGATAGGGCAAATGCAATAACACAAAACATTGTTATCAGTACCCAGGTCCCCAGCCACACCCCTCCCAAAGTATTTTCACAGCAAAGCAGGGCTCCTTGAAGCTCATGATCAAAAGGCCACTGCACACGTAGCCTAAAACATTCCTTAAAGCCAAAAAAGCAAAGCGGCAGGGGCAATCTAAATCAATGGCTTCTCTACATATCTTGTAAATTTAGAGCCACTGGAAAATAAGCTTACTGCTTTAAAGGGGCCCATGCCAAGCACCAAGGAACAAGTGAATTTCATCAGCATCATACAAAGCCGAATTTGGTTCCCAATTAAGAATACAAATGACAGCCTGGCACTTCTCATCTTCCCTCACAGTGACTGATCAGTAAGACAGGGCATGGACTTTTTATCTCACTGATCATATTAGTATCAACAGCTAAGTCATATTAAACCTGAGTCTTCTTAAAGTTCATGCACACAATCCTTGTGTAATCTTCAGCCTCCTACATGGGTTAAGTGAGCCAACTAAGAGATAGATTTATTCCATTCACAGGAATTGCTTAAAATGTATTTTCCAAATAAGACAAAGAATCCTGCAGGACCTTTAATGGGCTAGCCTTGAAAGAAATCCTCAAAACATTTGTTAGTATTACATACTCAGTAGGTCTCCACAGGCAAAGTATAATTGAACACAAATATGTATCTCAACTGTACCAGTTCTCAGAGGACGGTGTGGCTTCACTGATGTCTGCAGGTTTACACAAATGTGCAATTCTGACAAAAACATACTTTGTTCTTTCAAGCCTGAATGCAATATGCTAGCTGAAACACCCATTGTTTGTAGAAGCTCTTCCCGAAAAAGATAAATACAATTTCACTCAAGTGAATGAGGTGACTGGATTCATGCCAGAACTAGGACAAATGTTTTTTGATAACACTCAATCTAAGCCTCTCCTTCCTCAACAGATTAAAACCAGAAGCATATGAAAAATCCCACAGTATTCCCAATTCAAAATTCTGTATTTTGCTCAATTTTTTTTTTTCTTATCCTGTCTTTAGAGGGAAATTCAGATCCATTCACTGGGTGCACACTGACAATCTGGGCACAGTCAACTCAATAATTGAAAGACCAGATATACCTTTACCTAGTCTTCTCTACTGACAGAGAAAATTTATTTCAGTGTTTATGCTTCTAATGTAACTGACAGTTACTGATATTACTTCAGATCAGCACACTTTTCCTTTAGCTTTTATACTAAGCTTTATGAAGCTTACCTTCATTTATAAACTTTACCCTGATGCAGCTGTGATGAAGACAGCAGCCTCATACTCACCAAATTCCCACCAATGTGTTTATTTTTCCCCTTGTTTCAAAACTAGAGCGTGTGTGCTAAATTTCTACCATTTTCTGAATCATGCTTCAAGCATAGCGACTATTAAGGGTGTTTCTTCCAAAGTTTTGCACAGGAAGCAATTTTCCCCCCCATTTTCTCAAGAACACAACTTCAGAGGATTTTGATCACTAAAAGAGAATTATTTGCCACCGTCAAAAAGTCAAAACAGTCAAGCATTTATTTTACAAACTCCAAGCATGGTAACGTTTTTGAACACCATTTTTTTGAGACTGCTTTCTACTGAGGAAAGCTACACTTGGGGCTTATTCATCTGTTCTTAGAGCTCCTGAATATCAACTACAAACTTTTCCCAAGATGGACAGGATGTCAGAGGTTGGTCCCAAAGCATAAATCCATGGAGAATTACAGTAGCTTTAAGTGGGTTGGAGACACTGTCTCTGCCTCCTGAAGCAGTTTTTTGTAGACTACTGGGAGCATCAGAAACCCTTCAGAAAACATCCAAGTCCTTCACTACACAGAATAGATGAGGAAAGATTGTCAGCTAATGCTATTGCCACATTAACAGCCTTACTGAAAAGAAACAACCAGTTTCCCTCCCATCAAATTTTCCTTGTTAGTAGAGAAAAAGAAGAACCAAAAACTGCGTTTAAAGCATAAGACCACATCGAGACAGTTTCTAAGGGTTTGGTTTGGTTTGCCGAGCTTTTTGAAGCACAGAAGAAGTGGTGGCACCCCCCGAAGCACCAGACGCTGAGCACTGCGCAGGGAGGGGGAGCGGCCCCGGGTCCCGTGTCCCGCTCCCGGTCCCGCGCTCTCCCCGCGGGCTGCGCGCACCCGCGGCCGGGGCAGGACGGCTTCCCCGACACCTCTGAGGGAAGGGAGTTACCTCTGGGCTCCTGACGGCAGCCTTTGCAGGAGCACAGCCCCATGGCAGGTGGCAGCGTCCCTCGCGGCCCCAGCCAGCCCGCTCCCTGCCAGGCGGGGCCGCCTCCAGCATCCCTCCCTGGCAGCGGGGCGGGCAGCCGGGCAAAGGCTCCCAGCGGCTCCGCAGGGGCAGCGGCAGGTTGGTGCCCTGGAGCCCCTCGCCTCTGTCGCCCGTATTTCCAGCCGGCCTCGAGGCAGAACTCAGCGCTTCACGGCTCCCTGCCCCTTAAACAGCACTGGCTTATTAATTACAGTCGCCCCTTTGAAGGGGTGAGATCCACCGGAGCTTGCTTTATGCGAGAGGCTCTCAGATGGCCAGAGGGCAACAGACACCCAAAGTAAACCTTTAGCATGCATAAAAAGATATCAGAAAAATTATTTCACCACTTGCAAAATTCTCTCAGGACAAGACAGGGTCATACGGTACCCCCCCCCCCCCCCC
>VYXF01008895.1:91445-173681 GCA_013397295.1 Polioptila caerulea
GCCCCCCCCCCCCATCACAAACCCCCACAAGAGCAAACACTTCACACCATCTATCAGAGTCTCCACAGAGATACTGAGTGTTACCGGGACCTTGCATTCTTGCAAAGGTCAGCACTGCTCTAGCAATATTCAGAAGGCTTGTTTACACACTCACTTTTAATTGCATTAACCTAACTGAGTCACCAGCCACAGAGACAAGATAAGCATTTTGTTTTGGGGCAAGGAAAGAACAACATCCCTAGAACAGATGTTTGCTGGGTCTCTGATCACTCTGTGCTTGTTCTCCAGACCCTGCAGCACTTCACTCACCCTAGCAGGGACCCTGTTTATTGAAGCTCCACTGCCCAGGTGCAACAATGCCCTGAGCACTGCATCAGAGTCACAGTTTGTTTCACACACCAGCTCACAGGCAAACTGGTTGCCTTTGCAAAGCTTGGATCAACCTTAAGAGTTGGATGTCACAAGAAAGCAACTGCATTATGAAGTGTTTTCTAGGCTGGACACCACAGAAGGATACACGCTTTGATAGCAGTGTGCAATGCACAAAAATTACAGTTTGAGTGGGAGGGGAGAAAGCTAGACAAATAGAGGTTTGGGGGTGGGGGAGGTAACAAGGTGCTACATCTTTCAATACAGTTAAAACAGCAGAAACAGCCTGAACCAAAGACCTGATGACCATGTGCAGCTCCAGCTCCCTGTACATATCTCAGCCTCTTAGGCTTGAACTAAAGTTCTTCAGAGAGAGGATTTCCAGGAGAGAAAATTAATAACCTAAAGGGTACAATAGTCCTAAAGGACTACAGTAATCTTCTACAGAGAGGTCCTTCTGCAGAGTATTCAGCTGTTAACTGCACACTTGAGCAATCCCAGAGTATGAGCATTCATTAGTTAGCACAAAAAAAGCAAAACAAAACCAAATCCCACACAGGATAGAAGATGGACAGGGCAGGAAAATTTTCCCACCACCACCAAACATACTAGAGGAAATTCAAGCTATCCCTGCAAGAGAACCAAAGGAAATCCAGTATTCTGGCTTTGCTGGTACCAACTTGTTCTTCTTGGGTAGATGTGTGAGAATTCATCTCAGTTGTTTTGTTGACATCAGACAGTGCCAATAGCTGACAGCTGCTTAGAAATCTATCTCTAGTGCAAAGCCCTCCCTTGCCCTTGTAAGGCAGCAGATACTTCCCTTTCTTCTTGGCCAGAGGGTGATCTGATCTCAGGGAAGAGGCACATAAACCACCTGCCTGAGGGGCTGGACAATCTTCTGCCAACACTCCTCCATTTCATTTTAAAGCAAACCTCGTGGAGGCAGGGGGGGGGGCTGGTTTAAAGCTCCCAGCAGGAGAAAGTTTTCCAAGTTCTGGAAAAGCCAAAGTGTTTTCTAATGGCATTGTCAGAGCAGTGGTAGATAAAACAGCTGGAAAAGCACCCTCCTCCTCCTCTCCAGCTGTTCCAGCCTGGCAGCCAAGTCAGCTCCATGGGGAAAGGTACGAGATGCTGTATGCCAGAGAATCCCCCAGACCACCTAGAAGTTACTGAAATTGAATATTTCAGAAGTTTTAGGACTATTACGTCCATCACTTCACATGGGCAGATAGAGGCTGATGAGAGGTTAGGTACACATGCTTGGTTCAGACAATCAACCTGAGAGTTTCAACAAAGCATTTCATGAATGTTTTCATTTTTGTTTCTATTACTGAAACATTACAGTTTTAAATTCTCCTTATTTTCATAAAAGGTTTGGAAAACTGACAAAAAGTTTGTCTTACCTTTTGATTACATGGCATTGCCTAAAGGAATTAAATGGTCCCAGATGAAAATAGCTAGGAGTAATTTACTGCAATAACCATCACCATGTATTTAAAATAACAAACTTCAGGTGCATTCATTGCAAGAGGAGGGCAGAGCCTCTGACATCCTTACCATGTAGACATAGTGTGACATTACCCAAAAGTACCACTGTATAAAATGGAGCTAAAGAACACTTAGTCCTTCCCTCACTTCTGCTCCAGATGGCAAAAATTACAGTGAAGGTCAGCAATAAAATATGCCAATATTGACAGCTTTCAGAAAGCCATCCAAAGCTTGCATATAAATGAACCATCCATGCTTTGAGTTTCACAGCAAAATAAAAATTTCATCCAAAACAAAGCAGTTCTTCAACATTAAAAAAAGACTCATTTAAGAAAAATCTTCAATGTACTGGTAACTTTGATATATACTTGTGTCAGTCTTAAATGTGAAAAGATTTGAAAAAAATACACTCAGAAAAGACAAAATTCTCAGGGGAAAAAGTTATAGCTAAAGAGTTCATTGAAAATTCAACCAAAAAAGTGTGAGTGAAAATCTGAATAAATAAAGACCCCTAATATCTAGTCAACTAAAATACTATAACCACTACCAACCACCTCTTTTATAAACTGAAAAATCCATATGAATAATAAAGATCAGGACATTCATGTTCTACATACCTTCAGTGCACTTTGCAGATCACTTGTCATTTTAACCTCAGAGAGTACTCATTAACTTTGCAAAAATTTTAAGCTAATACATGTCTGTTGTCAAGCATCCTGCCAGTCCAAATCCTGCCAGACAGAACGAGCTCACAGGGTGACCAGGCCAGCAGGGCACATGCATACAAACCAGACACCATTTTTTGGCAGGGGGGAGAGGGGTGGTACAGTCAAGATTAAAACAAAACAAAAACATTGAGAGAACTGAGCAATGCTTGGGAGATGCAGAAGTCAGATGTCTAGATCTGTCATCCCATGGGAAATTCAAGATTCTTTAATGTCTAAACCACACTTAGTTTCTCCTTTGAATGCAGTCAGGCCCAGGCAGATCATCTCAGCAGTCAGCTAATGAAGGTAAGAGTGCAGAACTGCCACTCAAATATTTTGCCTAAATAAAGGCAACCCTAGAAACTCTCATCCTAGACCCTAACATGTTGATTGATTGCTACAGGTTCAAGGTCTGACACAACCTGAAGGGCTGGAAGGCTCAATACAAGATTAATATATTAAAGACAGCCAAATCTGTCAGGTCAAATAAAATTGAGATTTTTATATATTGTTTTTAATATTACATAAACTGCATTTATATTTACATGCAGCAAAAATTTCAAGTAGGCATTAGCCCTTTCATGCAGTAAGAAAGGTGGATGTGCTTGCACTTTTCCAGCAACAAAGCCCACTTACTCTGCAGGATGATTCTTTCGAGATTAATTTCTGTTCAAACACACAAGTCAGTCTGTATAGCAGGAGCTGTTCAAGGTGGGATTTCTGTGATTCTTAACAATTTGACCTTTTAGACCCAGAGTTAACCATGCATGTCCTCTCTTTAAACAGCACACATCAACTTTACACTAGGGTTTACAAAATCAAGAGCCCAGAATTCAATGTCTAAATTTGGATTTCAAATACTAAACCATTAGGCTGACCTTTCAAAAACTCCAAGGACTTACAGATCCCTGTAAAATGAACTGGTGCAGACTGAGTGTCCTAAGGTTTCTTGAATAATGCATCTACTTTGCACATTTTTTTTTCTCCAGCCATAGCTCTTGGCTCCACCATCTGAAATTCTTGATCTAAAGTTTACATTCCCTCTCATTTCTTAAGAAATGCAGTAGTGTATTGCCTGCCACTGAAAAGGAAAGCCAGCTGCTAAACACTGCTGTGTGAATAATGCTAAATATATGGAAGCCAGAAGTAAAAAATTCAGTTTTAGTTAAACCAGCCACTCATATTCTGGGGGAAAAAGATCCTAACCAAGTAAATTTTTTAAAATTGCAGGACGTCAGAAGAATATGTTATTCTATATTTCAACAATGTACTCCAGATATGACAGACTACTAGTGGCTGAAGGTATTTATAAATCATTCCTTTACTAGGAGACAATTTGTTTTTGTGATTCCCAACTATGTCAGAGTTACGTCTCCAGAACTGTGCAAGCATTCATTTTGGAAGCTTTTTTAGATGTAAGGCCAGGATTACATAGCTTTGGGGGTTTCCCTCACCATTCCCTCCTCCCCGAAAGGCACAAACTTATCTGAAGAACACAAATGCTACCACCACCTTGCATCATTACTGTTAAACAGGTGGGCTTCACTGAGAACAGACCTAAGCCAGCCAGTAGGAAATGTGCACTCGTGAAAAGTTCACAATTTATACTAATACGCTCAAAATTTAGAAGAGTGCATTAGTATTTTCAAGCCTGGCCAATAAAAGCTTGTTTTGTCTGATCTATAAAATTATTTATACTATGATCTTCTCCATATAAATAAAATATTCTGAAAGTCAGGGCAGATTATAGACTACCTCTTCAAAAGTTAAAGCCTTTGTAAAATGAAAAGTTTACTTTCTAAGTCAGATGCAGCATGGACTATTCCCAGGATTTCCAAAATACATGGTGAAGCAAGTAGAAGTGACTTGCCAGGCTACAGTGGGAACACTCTATGACTCCACAGATTTCCCAATAGCCATTGGACTCAGAAGAAAGAAAAGGGTATTCTGGCAATGTAGTAACAGAGGTAGAAGAGTACATTACAACCAGTCTTGGTTCATACATATCTAAATACTCTAACACCCTTAAAGACCTACTACATTTCTACATAAGAGCCTGAAACTATATTAATAAATACTAGGCCAGAAAATTCACTTTAAAATGACATGCTAACTCCCCATAGGCTTTTTCACTGTGAGAGCAGAGCAATGTAAACCATCCTCACCCTTTCAAACCCCAGTCTTCATCATTCCCTGCCCTCCACATACACACTTCTAGTATGCTTAATATAAACTGCAAAGGAAATGTTTTTGAAAACTCCAGTTCTCTGGGCTCTTAAGACTCTGAAAAATAACCTGCTGAGAGAAGAATTAGACCTTCATCATTTAAAGGAACAATTTATAGTTCATCTATTCTTCACAGAAGACATTAGCACAGAAAACATTAGTTCAATGTAGATATATCACCAGACTGTATGAGAGACAGCATTAAAGTACACATTATATTCACAGATTCCCTTGCCCCAATGATCTGAAACACATTCCTGTTAACCAGAGTAGGCTAAGTTTACAATGGAGCACAGCTCTGTTAAGAAAAGACTCACAGGCATAAAAAAGAAAAAAAGAAAGGCTCAAGAGTCACCTGTTCTCTCAGGAATAACATCTCAAAATATCTGGCCTTGTCCTAAAGAATTTCTAGTCCAGAAACAGTCAAAAGATACTGAGTTTATAAAAAGTTCTCCTGATTTGACTACATCCATTGCTTTCTCTTCTCCCTCCAATCACTGTAATCCCAAGAGAAATTCAGTCACACCATCTGACACCCCTATGACAATAATTTTCACTGCCATTTGGACATTTTTTCATATAATAGCTATATATGTTAGGAGATTCACAGGTGTCCACCTTCTTTGCTTTTTCCTTTAAATAATGACTCTGCAGCCTAAAGCACTTGTGAAGTGCAAAAAGGAATTCCTGGAATTCTGATGACCCGAAAAAATTAAAGAATTTTAGGTGCAAGCATCAGCAAAGGAAGAAAGCTTGGCTGGAAATTCCAATACAGCTTTAGTCACACTGTGCTGGAGAGTACATCCCCAGGTTTTCACTTTGAGGGCATTAGCAAGCTCTTGGGCCTCTGGTGTTGAAGTACTGAGGGAACACAACAAAATCCCTGAATAGTCAAGCCTTACACATGGACAAAGTTCCCTTTTGCAACTGGTTGTGGCAAAGCTGACATTGTTACTGTCCCATTTTTGTCACAGAAGGGCAGTGCTGACTGGAGTGCTAGCACAGCTCTCAGCAGCAGGTAGGCACACTGGCTGACAGCAATTCCTGCCTGGCATTGCCACAGACCCACAGCTGCTCTTGTACAGTTCACACCAGCTTAGGGCCCAGAGGGGAAGATCAGCTAAGCACACAGATTATAAGAAGCAGTTTTACTGCAAACGCCTGAAGGCACCTTGCTGCCCTTAGCACTTGAAACTGCTGGAAAAGGAACCCTTTCCTAAGAGATCCCAATGTACACAGAGAGCAGACAGCCTACTATTAATGTATGCAAGCTTTTGCACTTACTGACTTCAAAGAATCCTTGCTTCTAGAAGAGAGGGCAGGATCTGCTTTGGCTCACAGAGAGACAACTGTTCACTGATTGCAGAACTTAAAGCCAATAAAGGTCTGAGCTTGATAAAAAAATATCTGGACTTCTATAGCCAAGGATGTCTTGCTGAAGGTGATTAAGAAATAACTCCTTATGTGTAGCTTAGTATTTTCATTGAAGTTACCAAGACCAAAGCAGAGCCCTGTGCTGATGTTGGCATTAAAACTGAAGGCAAAACTGTGCTTTCCCAAAGGAAACAGCTGTAACCTCAAAACACTAACTAAGGGAGAACATTTCTTCTCACTGGTCCTCCTCTATCCTTATGTATCTCCTTCAGTAAGACAGTCACCCTACAGGCCCACTGTCATAATTCTGACATCTTCCACAGACCTCCACCAGCTTCAGAACCAGGGCTGAGGTGATAATACTTCTCTTACCAAGCACGATCATTAGCACAATATTTCCATTTGTACTAACCCTCTTTTCTCTGCTGTGATGTGTTTGGGTCACATTTGAGCTAACTAAAGGCAGGATGTCTACTTTCATGTTCTAGAGTATTAGCAACACATGACACTTACGATCTGTGCCCAAGATCTATAAAGGACACAGGGATAGAAACAGGCAGCTGAACTGTGGTCTGTCCACTCAAAGTAATTTACTCTGGAAAATATCTTCTGCTGAACCCTTCCAGAAGGCATCATTTTGAACCTCTGATTCATATACAAACCACATGCTGTAAAAGTAGAGCCTTTATAGACTCTGTTACAGAAGGATTCTCACACAATAGTGATCTTTGCAGACATTTCTCTTTGTATTAATAAAAGTAATCTTTCTCCTCATTACACTATTCTGCCAGTACAGGCTGTCTTTATACTGGAACAGAATTACTAATGTAGATAAGGCTCTTCATCTCTCAAGTTAGCAGTTGCCACAGTGCTCATAAAAATGCACAACCCAAAATTCAGGAAAGCACCACAGTTTGCACAATTATCCTTCAAAGCAAATAATACATGGTCAGTTGTAATGGTCTCTCCCTATTGTCTTACACACATGCCCTTTTAACACTGTATACTTTTGATTTCACAGCTCTTTTCTTTGTTATCTCAAATTCCTCCTGCCCCTTCCCCCAAGTTTTGATGTCTGACAGCTGGTGGCTACAAACAAATCCCAGAACCAATAACAGTGCTTTAGGAGTCCAGGATGATACATAACATCTTTAATACCACATGGAAACACGGGTATCAACATCTTAAGTGAATTTCACTTAGCTGAACAATGGTCTCTGGCTAAGATTCAAAGGCAGACTTACAAAGAATGTGTCTTTACAGCCCTGAGCACCTGCTAGAAGAGAGATATAAGACACAAACTTCAATGAAGTAAACATTTAAAGTCTGTCAAAAGAAAAAGCTCTGTAATGACCAATGACCTGAACTTTGACTTCCTCATGGAAGCAATCACATTCATTTCAACTAGAGTGCTTGAAAAGAATTAGGAATATTAATTCATCAGAATGTACTCACTATACAGACCACAGTGCTGACACCAGCTGCCTCACTGGCTTCAGAGAACAGTTCCTTGAGCAGAGCCCTTGTGATGAGTACTGTAGAGACACTGTGAAGCTAAGCATGAACTTCAGGGAATAAAAGTTGTTATAATGCTAGTAAATTCAACATGGATTAGCCACACTGCCATCCATAAGTGTACTCAGTTCTCATGCATTCCTCAAAGTGAAACTACGCCTGGATAACTAGCACAGGGAGGTAAATCCATTCCCAGTAAAAAAAAAACAAAATAACCACCACCACCACCCCCCCTCAAAAAAAAAAACCAAACCCAAATAACAGAAAAAAAACCAGAACAAACAAACAAAAAACCCCCCCTGCATGTTCTTAAGCTGGGTATAAGGCTTAAGTGTTACACCATAGGCAGTACATCCTTGCCATGTTTCCTCCTCCCTATGAAGTTCAAAAAGCCTAGAGCAAGCATGTTCTCACAGACAGCACAACAATTATCCCTACAGCATTTCAGACAAATACAGAGGGGGTTTTGCCTGTGAACCTTCTCTCACAGGTGTTTGACAGCAGGCCAGCTGCCACTTCAAACTGGTACACCAGTATCCATAAACACCCTGGATAGCAGTTTCACAGTTAGAGCCTCTTTTGGCTCCTGGACCAGCACATTATCAGCTGCACCTCCCTTCCCCCCACACATTTTTTGTGGGCCTTGTGAAAAGGACCCATGTTTTAGTTTTCTTACCTTTGCTTCCTGAATGACTTCCACATGGTATTTCCAAGTCAATGTATTCTACTGAGCAGTTAAGGTACAGTGTTAACAGGTACCTCAAAAGCATGAATGGTGCTGCCTTACAGGATTATCAGTATCATAGAACAGAATCACAGAATCATTAGGGCTGGAAAAGACCTTTGACCGAATATCACAATGTCAACTTAACCACAGCATTAAGTGACATATCCAGTCTTTGCTTGAACAGTTCCAGGGACAATGACTTCACCACCTCCCTGAGCAGCCTGTTCCAAGGCTTGACAACACTTCAAGTGAATAAATTCTTCCTAATGTCTGCCCTGAATCTCCCCTGGCTTGAGGTCTTTTTCTCTTGTCTTTATTTCACTTCAACTACAATTTAGTGTGCGCTGTGACATCGCCATATACCATGTATCTTATTTTACTTCATCATGCTAACCTAATAGAGTACTTTATTAGCCTCAGGGATCCCAGACACTGCATAAATCTTGTGGAGAATTCACCCATTGTTATTGCAAATGGGAACACGACTGTTTCTGGGGCTGAACAAAACTCAACCCATAACAGCCGAAATAGAGACACAAGCTGTAAAATATCACTGAAGACTTGACTTCGGACAAACTGGCAAGAAATATACAGATGGCACTACAGAAGTGATCATGCTGACAGTTTGATAAGCATATCTCTATGTAACAAAGCTGTACTTTCATCAGAATGCTTTAAAAAAAAATAATCCCTCTACTGACTACACATGCCTTAGGACTTATTCCTCAAGGCAGAATATTCAATAGCCAAAATCACTCTGGAAGGTCTCAGCAGGAAGTATGCAAAATCTTACCTAATTTGCACTGAAAAATCAACCTGAGGTGATCAAATGATGCCTTGTACATTTCTGCTACAATGTGCCATCATGCTACAAAGCCATATTTCTATACCCAAAGGTTAGCCTATATAAAATGCTATATTTGTCTCTCAGGAATACAGTGGGTTAAGGAAGACTGCTCAAAACCAGTCAGAGGTTACATTTTAATGATCTGCACTAGCAGAAAGCCCTATTCATGAAACTTCTTAAGTCTCACACTCCTTTCACAGCAGGCCTTATGCAATTGCAATTGAAGTTTCAAAAACCATCATTCTTGTTGAAAGCCAGCACGTGCATTAAAGACAGCTAGGTGCTACTGATCAGGGATCAAAAGCAGAACTTCTCCAGGAATACAAATCCCCAGACAGCAGAACACATGTAAGCTATTGCAGCCCATTTTCAGTCCTACTTTCAACTGCCCACAGCCCCAGAGCACTGAGGGATGGAGACAGTACAACTTGAAGTAGATCAAACACTTCTAATAAAACAAAGGCAGGATCTTGTTTATTTTATGAAGCAGGATCATTACCTGCCAAATGCAAACATAAGCCTCGGGCATTGCATATGCTAGGGGAAAAAAGAAAACAAAGCAAAAAGCAATTTACAGGCTGCAGGTGCCTCCTGATGCCCTTCAAGATGTTTTAAACTGATAATGTAAGGTGAGCCAAAGCATTCTTAACTATTAGAGAGCCTCAGAGCCCTCAGGGGAAAAGAGGAGCCTAATAACCTTCCTGCACAAAACCCTGGATGCAGTCCGAAGACCTTCACCTGCAGTGAATCATCACCATAAGTAGGCAGAAGTGGATTGGTCAAGCTGTAGGGATCCAGCATTGAACTGAACACAACACTGTTGAAATCAGCAAGGTTACATGAATTGAGAGCAAAGTTCAGTCCTTTTTTATCATGTTCTCTTTTTGTAAGAATTCAGTGACATGATACAGTCAAGCATTTGGGAAAAGTACAGATCAGAAAATCAGTAAGCAGAGAAGCCTTGCTTACAGAAGATTTGAGCTGCCAGTGTTTATTGCATGAGGGAAACAAGGGCCTCCATTAACCTACTCAAGTAACAGGTTGTCAACTCAAATTCATTTGAAAAACAAGCCTAGAAATACTGGCAGCTGATTGATACTTCTGTTGACCCTAAAGTTATCAAGGTCTGGACAGCATTTTTTCAGTTCAATTAAAGAATCTCAGTGGAATTAGGAAAGGAGTAATCCCAAGGAAGGCAGTTAGTACCTTTCAGAAAATGCCAATTCATTATAATTGTAAAATGTTGAAGATACATATTTGAAAAATAAGTTTAGCAGGCTCAGAATGGGAGAAGAGGAAAACAGACAGATGCCACTAAAAAGCCCATAAGCACTGGGTCAGTATGTTAACTTGAAACAGTGGAGACCTACACCCCAGTGACTGTCCCACAGTCATTACTGTATGTGTCTGTACTGAATATGTTCTGCTCTTATATAAAAGCTTTAAGACCAAAACAAGATTCAAATAGGTAAACAATTTGGACTCGAATGTTTTCAAAGACTGTTGATTTTGGCATCTGAGAAAGCAGTTGTATGTTTTGAATACATGGAGTGTGTTCAATATAGAACATAACAGAATCACAGAATATTCTGAGTTGGAAGGGACCCACAAGTATCATCAAGCCCAGCTTTTAAGTGAATGACCCATACAGGCATCAAGCCCACAACCTTGGCATCATTAGCACCATGCTCTAACCAAAGGAACAAATGTGCAGAAATATTATTCAATACTGTAATCTGCCTACAGAGCACAGAATTGTTTTCACAGGCTGGGCAAACAATTGTTAGGGAACTCTTGCTTGCTGATTTGCTTTGAGGAGACACGAATGAGCAAAAGAGAGTAGCTGTTCTCCGAGAGGATGAACTCACGCTCCACGGATTCAGGGCATGTGCCATCACCGACAGCAAGAGTGCGAGCAGAGGCTGGAAAGAACCAGCACCATCTAGTGCTCAGGAGAGACGGAGCAAGCACACAGAGGGAACACCAACATCTCCCGGGCACAGAAGTTCAGGATACACTGTCAAGGAGACTCAAACCGCCCTTGTGCATAAAAAGATACTGCAGCTGGGAAAAGGCAAGCAGATGTACCCATCATTATCTGAGTGTTAAAACGTTATTACCTTAAGGATCTCAAGCCAAGATAAAGGATAATAATACAAAACAGTTTCCAGACTATGACTGCAACAAAAGCATACAATTTTATCATTCTAGGCACACCTTTGGAAAGACAATTTACAAAAGACATCTATTGTTACTCATCTCTCAATAAATGGAAAAGCCTACCTCATTTTCCAAGAGACAGTTATGTTTTTTAGTGACATACAACTGCATGCTCTCACCTGTGCTCCAGACATACAGAAGTAATAAACACAGATCTGACAGGGTCCTCCACTGCAAAACCAAGACCACCAATCTTCTTGTCCAGGTCACTGCAATGCCATGGACATGGTAACATCTACAGCTCTCTCTTGCTAAGTGTTTCCAGAATGCACTGCTGCAACCACACTGTCCTAAATTTTCTAGTGGGACCCAAAATTACTGTAGTTTGCTGCCATTTCCCTAGTCAATATGGTGGATGCCAAATCACAGAAATATAAATATATCTCTCAAATATCAACATCATCACATATTCACATATGCACAGTCAGTTTTCAGCTGCAGACTTCAGGAGAAAACTTAATTACCAATGGCAAACTCAGGATCCTGCTGTTAATTAGAATTGCAATTTGCATTGAGAAATAGAGAACACGGAATGATTTTCAATGAATGAATTTCTAATTTCTCTTCCAGGTATTTTAATTACACACCATCTCAACAGGAACTGAGATAAAAAGGCCACAAAAATATCTTAACTGGTGTCAATCACCTGGGACGCAGAAGTGTACCACAGATCAGACTGCTCTGTGGGCATCATTCCTCCTGCTGGTACAAGACAAACAAGCTGCCACTCCAACTTCTCTGTCAGACACTGTCAACAACACAAATGGACCCCTACAGAACAAGCAGACAGCAATTACTGTTCCTGTAAGAATTAGGACTCCTACCTTCTTTTCTACCTTTCTTGATTTTTCTTCTTGTTTTATAGCACAACCAAGGCAGTGAAGTAGCTTCTACATAAACCCTGCAAAAAGTTTCTGCATGAGGCATTTTATTTCACCCCAGCCTAACTTCTGGTATAATGCAACTACTACTCCATCTTTGAAGGATTTGATGCAAGTCCCTTTTGTAAGGGCAAGTTGCCTATATAGAATTAAGTCTTTTTAATTAACTGAAAGAGCACACTATAGAGAACTGACTTTTAATGTTTTGAAAATAACCTTTGACACGTAAATCAAGTATGGGCAGTGATCCTTGCTCTGGCTAAGTCTGCACAAGACCATGGTTACAATTATGAAGAGGACTGAACTGCCTCTCTAAAGAGAAGGCTGGTGGTAACTCAACTGGAGCACAAAAAACAACCTGAAGGTGCAGTTTTCATCACTTCAGTTGAACTGACCTGAAGACCAACTAGTTTGAGAATTTTTTTTCATTCATAAGAGCTGAAATGAAAGATATGATTAAATATACGGAAACAAATCAACCCCTTCAGCAGCTGTTTCCAATGAAAAAATTAAGCTCATTACAAAACTGCACTCTTAGTCTCACAGAAAGTCTCAGCTAAGAGCTGTCACTGTTCACCTTGGCAGAAAGCACTGTGGCAAGAAACAAGAACCAGCTATCATCAGTGATAAGGAGACATCAAGGTGTGTTCTACCAGTACCTCCTAAATTCTGAACCTTTTTACCACTCCCCTCCTTGATTCTAAAAACCTTACTATTTCAGGAAATGCTCTGTCTGCAGAACTTGAGCATCTCACAGCACTGTAAAGACTGGGGTATGAAACTAGGTAGACCACTTGCCACAAGATGTTAAATCATCCTTTTCCTAACAGGTGAGACTTCAGGAGCACTTAAGTCATCAGCATTCCTTAAGACTTTCTGAGAGCTTAACCCCTGTGGTTTCTTACAAGCTGCATTACACCACTCCACAATGCACTGCAACCCCAGGTCAACACTAAGTTGTTCTGTTGCCCCTAGCAACAGCAGATGCTGATTTTGTTGCCAGATTTGGACTCCTCTCCCAAGCAACATAGATCATTTCCATCCATAAATGCCAGTTGCTGTGGAATTATTACCCCAAATGGTACAACATTTGCACCTGACCTCATACTACCCTCATAACTTTAGAAAAACATCCCTCACCACCTGCTAATATGCACTGGAATATGAGAGCAACTTGCACCCACGGCTTACGCCACCTTTCCACTTTGAACTTCTAGCTATGATGAAGGGAAGCATGAATTAATTCAAAAGGGTCCAGAAATCTACACAGTTTCCCCAAAAATGAATATAGAGAATATATTTCAGCAAGTCCTGTCACCAGATCTAACACGGGTGTGACTGTAGAACTGTTCTGCAGCCTCTCATGTCCCCAGTTAACCCTTCTCCCAGCTGCCCCAAGCAGCTTAGAAACGAACTTGATGAAACATGAATAATACACAATGCCCATCATTAGTTCTTGTTACTCAGCAGAAAATCAATACATGCTCTGTTACAACACAGGACATGCTGTTACTCCAGTCCCTGCACTCCAAGGGAACACTTCCCACAGCCAAACTTAAGGCAGCCTGCAGCAGAGAAAAGGGGGCAAGATCTCAGCAAGACTTTCATAACAAGGACACCAAATGCCTTAGCTATTAATCACAAAATTGGGTTTTGGAGACAACTGGTACCACAGATTTCAGAACCCTTTGGACATTTCTCAGATCTCAGCCTCTTCTTTTCGCCAGATAATCAGGTATTAGCCATAGGTACATTTTAGGAATGTTACACTCCATTCTTAATTTTGTCAGTTAAAGCTCTGATGTTTACTAGCACAGTAAAAAACCCAGTCTATATTTACAGCTACTGAATGTACCTGCATTCACAAAATCCCCAACTTAGCTAAGACAACTTAAAAAAAATCTTACCATCCCTATAGTAACTGTAGACTCTCAGCTTACAGTGAGAGAAATGAAACACAATTAGGCAGAAATGAGATCATGGCTATACATCCAGCACAGGGAAAGATGGGCAGGAATGGGAAATAAAGATCTGGGTCCTGCAAGATCATTTGTGCTCCCCTTCCTATCCAGCATCTGTTTCAGAGTCGTTCACTATGTGGGTGTTCTGCAGGCTGGCAACCACGCAGAACATGGTCATTTCAGAACACATGCAAAAAAAGAAAAGGCATTTATGCCAAAACCAGCACAGAATAAATGTATTGTGAACAAAATGGGGAAGTCTTTGGGCCACATTCTCCAGTGATGTCTGTGTCAATCACTTTCTGTATGGACTGGCTATTTATAGTGTTTTTCAATACTTACTATCCATGTAGCAACTAAGTTTGCTACAAATGGAATTTAGCTGCATAAGTTAGGGAAAACATCTTCATTTTCAGACAAGTCAGTGGTACACTGAGACTGAATTGTTTCTCTTGGGAACACAGAAGAGTGCTATGTCAAAACCCCAGACTGAACACAAATATCCTGGGATCCACAATCATGCTGAACATGTCACTTTTTTCCACCTTTCTGAATAGCCCTTTTCAACTAGCTACATGTCCTTTCTTTACCAACTCACCCGAAGCAACAGCTTCCTGCAGTTTAGGACAATTCTTTTGCAGGCTACAGTAATATAATCTGATAGGCTGGACAAGTAGTACAGAATTACTGTTTTGCCATCTGGAATCAGAAGAAACTCAAACCTGCAGGAAACCAAATCAAGCCAGTCTGTGGCTCAGTTAATTATTTCAGATCACTGCCAGAACACATGGGATCATTCACAATCACAACAACCCAAGTGCTTGCACATTGCAGGTCCACAGTCCTTCTGCAACTGTAATGGGGCACAATCTTTGCAAAATGGTGCAGATATGTCACCTTCAGACCAGCAATGAATGCCATTCTCCATACAGGCAACACTCTGAGCCCAATGCCCTGCTGTTTGTGGGGCCCTGCCTATGAGGACATAGTACAGTATTAGGGAAAAAGAAAAAGGCATTAACAGATGATAAGTAAGAGGAAAAAAATCTCTTCTCCCCAAGTAGCTTCCTGAATGTCAAACAGAACTCTGTGACTAAGGCACTGTAAAACACTGCCTGATGGTGTAGCTGCAAACCTTACAGCACTGCCTGTTCTTGCTCTGCCTGAGACTGTCTCAAGAGTGGTGTGCAAAAATGGCATTTTAAGTCAGCCTAACAGGGTGATAAGAAAAAGATCCCAAATAGTAAAAAACCACACGTGACTCCGCAGAAATAATATTCAAATACAGGGGCAAGAGTTCGTTTTTTTTAAAATTCCATTAAAAAATAACAGGCAGCCTAAAGAAATTACTTTTATCTACCCTACTGACAGCCCCAATGCTGGGGGGAGAGACAATGCTAAGCAGCATGGACAGGTAGTCCATGCAGGACAAGTTGGCTGTGAAGTGGAGCATGACTGAGTCAGTGCACTCACGTAAGTTTTAGCACAGCCACATTTGTCTGCCTCTTCAGGCCCTGGGAGTTGGATTAACTGGCCCAGTCCTTTCACAGCTCTCATTCCTCTGCTGTAACACTCTAGCAGTGCTACAGGCTTTTTTCCTCTCTAGCTCCTGCCACCTGAAACTACCTCCAAAATACACTGCATGCAAACCCATGCACAGTGATGGTCCTGTCCCAAGTACAATCAGAACTGAATCAACTGAACCCAATTGCTCTTATATTGCAACAGGGAACTTAATTCTCAATCTATATTGGAGATACCAACCCTGCCCACAGCAAGCATTTATATGGGAGCTAAAATGACTGCAAAAGTTTTACATTGATACTACAGTGATAGATCATTAGATTTTCTACCTGAAAAAAATGTCAACCTCTCTTCCATGCTAGGTCATCTATTTTCTCAAACCTTTCATCCAAAAGGGAAGTATTTTGAAAGTTTTTGTCTGCCCTCCCACCCACTTCCCAAAATAGCTAGTATGCTTGAAAGAAATGGCAGCCAGATACCACATGTTTCCAAAAATTCTGTGCTGCGTTCTGTGCCTGTTTCTCCTGTAAGTAACAGGAGAAAGCATCCCTTTGAGAGATCACACAACACTCCAAGCAAAGAGTCTCTCCAAACAGGAATGTCAAGGAGCATGATGCATCTCAACTACCATAAAATGAAAATGAGGTAGCACAGCAGCACTGATATCCAGAACAAAGAACACCATGTAGTCAAGTCGCATTTCTCAGTCTCACTAGATAATCTTGCCAGTGTATCAGAACATTCAGTAGTGATCAGTACAACTCAATTATCATTAGTGACAACTGATGGGAATGGTGTAACATTATAGTGAAAGTACAAAAAAAATTATGGCATACCTGGAGTAATTTCAAAGAGATGTTTCCCTGGTTCATCAGGATTAGGTGGCAGCTCGTTCACCTGACTGCCTTGCAGTAGTATCAAACCCTGTAATGGACACAAACATTAGTGAAAAGGGTAAGGCCACTAAAAGGGTAAGGAAAAGATGATAAAATATATAGTAAATTCAAGTCCTGCTCATCTACTGATCCCAACACATTCCCACAGTTCTGAGCAAGAAAAGACTGGAGCTGGTCATCCACCTGCTTCACTGTCCTTTCTGCCACACTGGACACTGCTGGTTAAAGGCTGTTTCCTCTGGAATAACACTACTCTGAGCATGCAGAAGTGATTCTCCTTGGTTTCCATAACTAATTATCCCTTGCAAAAGTTTCATCTCACATTACATCTACTCTTCCTACATCCTTGAATTTCTAGTTGCAGCATGCATTTGAATTAAATGGCCTATTTTCCAGAGATCCTCAGTACACAGAAGTTCCCAGGGAGATACTGGAAGAGATCAGCTAATTCAGGTTTGCAAGACAATGGACTACCTTTTAATCCAAAAGATTATGGCTTCCCTAGAAAAAACCTGAGCCACTTTACTTCCCAAGTTCAAATGCTGCCACTATTCAGCTTCATTTCCACTTTGAGTCCAAACATAATTAACACAACATATTCCAGTTTGGGAATTCTGCACAGCTGCCAACATAGTACCTTCAAAGTGAACAAAATCCTCTTAATCTGTGGAAAAGCTGAAAAAAAACATCACAGGAAGCTCTTGTGCAGTAACATGAGTGAAACAAGCATTTCATCTCTGGTATTTTAAAGGGTTTCCAGCTGACATTATTCAGGACATATGCACTGACAGACAAAATACAGTAAGAACTGGGACTCTCAAGAGTTAATCAATGAAGAGGGCAATGAGCAGTTCCCACTCGTGCACTGAACTGCCCTAGAATGCAAACAGGGTCCAAAGCATCTTTTCTTGACGAACAGAAAATGAAGAAAGTTGTTTCAGTCAGGTTTTTCACACATCTCTCTGGTTGATGAGAATGTAGCTATGTATGTTTACTCATCTGGCAACAACCAAATCCAAGACACACTGGACCATCATAACATTGTTAATCAAAACAAATTCTAGTTATGCAATTTGTCAGCTTCCAGATCCACCTATAATGCAGTAATACAATTACTGTCTCATGAGATAGACAATCCAGAATTCCAACTAACAGAAGACAACTCATCATAAGACCTTTGCAACCTTCTCTATGAAACAATGAAGCCAGATGTGTTACTTTTCATTGCCACTATTCAGTACAATTTCCATAGCTTTTCTCCTCCTACAAATGCTTTGTTGAGCAGTGTCAAGGCTCAGCTCCTGTCCCCTACCCCTCTAAGGGTAAGGTTGTGGAGGGACACCATGCAGGAGGGCACCTGGCAAAGTCTAGGCTGAGTGGCTCCTCAAGAATGGTTTAAGATTTAAAACTGAGGGAAAATAAGTCAACACAACAGGATAAGCCTTCAGCACCCTTACCCCCCAATCCTGCTGCTCTGCAATTTGACTCTGAGGTTCACTGAAATTAGAAGATAAACTGAAGACATTCCAGAGATAACAGGAAAACACAGGAAAGGCAACTTGACAAAAATGCAAATGCATCTGAAAATTTCAAATGGTATCAAAAAGTATTGTATAAAATATCACCTTTAGAGTCCAGTGGCCAGAACACCTTCTAGAAAATTCAGAAGTGCAAAATTCAAGCCCACTGCAGACGCATTAAAGCGTTTTATCATGTCAAGTCAATACTGAAGGAAGGGGTTAAGGAATTAGTTGCACAGTGGCTTCTGTTCCCCTGGAAACTGAGGAGGGGTGCATGCTCTCTCCTTTCCTGGGAATAGAAACAAGCCCAAAGCTACTTAAAAAACCCACACATATTGCCAGAGTCAGTAGGAGCATCAAAAACTCTTTGAGGGTCAGTCCTCCCATCCTCTTGTCCTCATGGGGGCAAAAAAAAGAAAACTCTGCAGAAAAGCATGGCTGCAAGTCCACCCTCTAACCTTTGGTCTCTGATGGGGTGGGCTGTGAAACTGTCACTGCCATGTGGCACAAAAATATACACACCTTCAACAGTACTCAATCCATTAAGACAACAGAATAATTTCCCTTCACTCCAGAAGCCTGTGTGATTCTCCTGCCATTAGATTACAGCTCCACCTTTTCAGTAATATTATTAAAGGAAGAATATCTACAGTTTCCTCTAAGAATCTGAAAGAACAGGTTTTCATAAAAAACAGGCAATGCAACATCCATAAAGAAAAAGACGTTGTTTCATGTTTCCCTTTTGAAACATTATGTCATAAATCTCATTTATGACATTGACTTTATCAGGTAAACAACAAGAATACATCTCTCTTCCAGAATATGTATAAATAATCAAGCAGGTGGAAGATCAATGGGAATTTCAGTAAAGCTATTGATTTGGCTTTTATACACAAGCTTAAAGGCCATACTTAATAAATAAAACAAAAATATTTAAATTAGGCATGAGTACCTTTAGGGCTGAAGGAAATCAGGGATTAAAATCAATAACAACTGATGAAAATATCTCCATGGCCTATAACAAAGATCCCCCTACAATAAAGACTCTCAATTGTCTTCCTAAGATGCATGGGCACAGCTGTGTCACTGCCCCTTCATTCCAGATAACCCCAAGCAACAGCTATCTCTAAGTCTCAAAAGTACATCCCACCTGTGGGATGCATACAGTCCTAGCTTAAGTCAGATGCAAATCCTAATTTGCAGCTCCTACAGGAACAGATAGGACATAGTCCTGCATCATCCTGTACTAAATGGCTTCCCACAGTGATCAATCTATGGCAATCCTGGGCCCAAAAAGAGTCAGGGTTAAAGAAACCCTTTACAACGTGAATACCTGAGGCCATTTCTTCCTGATCATGTTCCCTGACACAATTCCGAAGCGTCCAGCTCTCCCAAATGTCCTGCATATGAAGATAAGGTGCCTGGCTTGAAAGTGCAAAATCCAGCTGTTGCTGGCAGCATCCTGAGTAATCAAGTTAGAGCATCAGTTAGTTCAAATCTCTCTAGCCTTTACACAGCAGACTTTCCATTATTATGGACCAAATCCCTGATCAGAAGAGCACAAGATAGAAGATGCAGTCAACATCCTCATTCATCTACCACATTTATGTCAGGCCCACGGGGGAATATTAATTTCCATTCTCACTTTACAATGAAATTTATGTGTGACAGTCAAGCAGGCAGCTGCATCAAGCAGTTCAATAATTGTCTATAATGAGCATGTGGATGCTGATGATATTACACAGGCTGACTGTCACTCTATAATGCCTGTACTGACTCATCAGGAGCCAGCAGTACAGGGACATTGTCTGGCTCATTCAATTATGTTTCCTCTGTTCAATGACTCTGGTTAAAGGTCTGACAGACAAAACAATGACTACATGAATTATGATGCATAATCTAGTACAGCAACTAGGAAAGACCTTAGCTCAAATGCTCTGAGAGAATTTTACAGCATTACAAAAACATGAATAAGAAATTCTTCATCTCCTCTCTAGCTTTAGCCCATAGCACAACACCCACTCCCTCACCCCCACACCAAAACACATATTCCAGCCCATTCTCAGCATGTAAGAAGACCTACACACTCCACACACCCAAGCCAGCTCTAAGCAGCTGGTTCACCTCAGGGCTAACAGTGGATTAGTTGGGAGATAACAAGTCCCAGCTGAGCAAGCAGGGTTAATCACTCCTGCCTCAGTAATCTGCAACTCCACAGCACTTCTTGTCAAAATCCAGTCTCGTAGCTGACCACACTAAGAACTGGAGATCAGCAGGCACTAGTGGGTAAGTAAACACCTTCTAACCTTTTCCCAAGCTCTACCACTTTTCTGGAGTATAAAAGCCTCCCTGCAGCATCCCGTGCCTTTGAACCTCCTTAAGTGTGTATGGTTTTGCTGAGGACTGAAAACAACTGAAATGAGCTGTCAATCAAAGCATGACTGTGATCAGAGAGAAGTCACTACCATTAGCTCCTGCAGTTCCCTAGTCATACCTGAGGTTTAGTTTCCTCTTCATCCTTATAATAGAAGAGCTGATCCCCACGCAGCACAAACCACCGCTGCTGCCAATTCTTCATAATGCTCCTTTGTTTCTTTAGCCAGCCACACTTCAGCACACGTTCTTGAGGATTTGGAGAAGATGATCTGGAGGGAGGCCCAATCTGTTCACCCATCACCAAACTCCTTGACCGGGCTGAAAAGGCAATTACAAAGTAAGTGAAACAAAGAAATAGTAATAAGAACTCTCAGAGAGGCTAAAACTGTTCCACACTTTCTTCTCAGATATAGACAGACATGTTTCCTTTTTGAACAGGTACTTGTTTTCAAGGGTGTACATTCATGTTCATGACAGTCAAACACAGGACAAACATCATCTTTTTGGTAAGCTCACTCCAGAGTGTCTAAAGAGACTCAAAACCTCCACTGAGGCTTCACTGCTCATACGACCATTCTCTGTGGCAAATCATCACTGCCTTTCAGCTCTACCTGGGAACAACCATACTGCTTTCTCCTCACAGGATATTTGTCCAATGAGGATGTGCAAATATGTGGTGAGGGGGCACAAAGAGAAGGAGAGAGCATAAAAAAATATTCTCACTCCACACACTGCCAGTTTGGGATTAGCCAGGGAATCCAGCTGCCATAGGAGAGAGAGAAAATAATGAAGAACTGAGGAAGATTAAAAAAGAGAATTGTCAATCAAAGTAGTGACTGTGATCCACACAAAAGACAGAGATAACACTGCTATCCAGAATTATTAAAGTCATCTCACTCTTTGGGACATTCTAACATTGAAGCAGAAAACCAAAATTAAAAAAATAAAAAGAAAAAATGAATAGACAAAATAGAGGAAAAAAACCAACATGTGAATCTGAGGAAGGCTTTCAGAAACAGAAAAGAAGTGAGGAAAAGTTTAAGAAATAGAAAAATGTCTATGACCCTTTCTTTCCTCATCTCTTGGATTAAGAGTACTAAAGCTTGGGGCATTTAGAACTAGTCTGGAGTAGCAGACAATGATTTTATACTGCAGGCAGCAAGCCAGTCCTCCAGAATAGATAGGTTAGGTGACCTTATAGGTGACCTACTTCCTTTGAATTTATCAAGTACCTTATAATAATAGTTCTTCAATATTTCACACTATTTTTCCTTCATTAGTGCTAATATGGTCCTGCTCCTTCCCATTTTGTGCATTCAGCTAACTTAAAGCACCATTTATAACTTCCCACTTGGAACAAGGCATGAGTGTACAGGCCAGTACCAGTAAACCTGCATCACTGATGTCTCACACTAACTCTGTGAACTGTTACAGCTGAAAACCAGGCAAGCTTCTCATTCGGGTATCCCTGATACACGACAGCTAATTCAAACCATCACAAGAAAGGGCAAGGCAACCCTCTGCCTCTCAGGGTATGTCTAATTTTGCGTCTTTCGGGTTCAGAGAACTAAGCATGGCCTTGATGTTACCATGTGATTGGTTTCTGCTTCTGGTGCCTCACCACACAGCAATAAAACTGCCAGCATTTGCCAAAGAAAGAAAAATAATGTGGATGTCATGGATGTCATGGAGTTAGAGTAATTGAAAAAAAATAAATAAAAATAATCACATTTGCAACATTAAAAATGATCCTATTTCTTCACATCCATGAAGCAAACTGTAAATAAGGATAGATAAGGGACTTAGGTCAGATCTTTAAAGAGCCTCCTCAGTGGCTGTGAGGGAAATCACGTCGGTGTCTGTGATAAAATCTACTGTGACCTTCCTCATGACCTGGCAGTCAGGTCATGTTGTGCTTTATAAAGAGCTGTAAACCAGCACATCTACACACTAAACACTTCCATCAGCAGAGGGCAGATCTGAACAGTATCACATCCTCCCATTATCAAAAAGTCTCAGTGACAAAATCTCAACTTTTCTAGTTTCATATACCTTCTCCTTCCACTCTTAAGTCTTAAGGATCCACTCACCTCTCCTGGTACCGTTCAGTAGGCACTCATTCTGACCCTAACAACCTCTCAGTTTTTTAGACAGAAGATGGCATCACTTTGGTAAATTTCAGACTCGATGAAAGCACTCTCTGACAGGCAGTATGGGCATTTTTTTTCCATTTCTCTAAACTGCTAAGGTAAATCCTGCTGCTCTCAACAAAATTGTGAACAACAAGTTTTGTCTTGTGGCTTAATCAAGAGAAAATAGGTTTCAAATTATAACTATCTAGTGCTGTAAGAAATTATTTTTTTCCTTTGTTTTTAGTTTCACTTCAAAATTAATTTAAAAGTTGAAATGTTATAAGAAGTGCTGCTGCAGCATCATAGCTTTTCCAGAATTACTCTTCCCTTAACTTATGCCTAAAATACGTTGCTGAATTTAATCTGAGCTAGTATATAGCATTAGTCCTATGTTAGTAAAACAAAACTTCTCTGCCCTATCCCAGGCCACATTTTATAACTATGACCAAACTGTAATCTGGTTTAGACAATCCGAATTCCAATTCACATTCATGTTAAAAATTTTGTCATTACAAAAATAAATATCCCAAACATTTCCTTTTATCAAAGGCACTATAATGGCTCTTAGGCAACATCTGGGCTATAAAAGTAACCAACTAGTCTAATGGTAGCAAAATCCATCTTTCAGGAAGCACCTAAGTCATCTCCACATTGAAGTACCTTAGCACTTTCCAATTTAATCATGAAAATCCCATCAGCCCCCAGTTTTCCTGACTTGCACATAGTTATATACGCCCTCTGCTACTTTATTTCTCCCTCTAAAAAGAAATTAGTTTTATTTATCTGGAAATCTACTATCTATATTGACACAGACCTCACAAAAGACATCAAGCGTCTTGCTTTGAAATGTTACCTTGTATGTTCCCTCAGTCACCCTTTGATACTATTTGTACAGCTCATCTAGCAATTATTTATATTAGTCAGGAGTTAGAGCTTTCATGATCAGTCTCTGGAGGATGCAGATCTTTTTCCTATTTTGTTTTATGCAGCACCACGTCTTAGTCAATTGCTATGATTGTTAATTCTTCATGCTGTCTTAGCTTTCCATTTCCTTAGTTTCTGGTCGTGACTGTAATAGTTAATTGCATTAGGGAGATACTTAGAAACTTCATCTGCAAGTCAACAACATGGATCAGATAGAAATTTTTAGAAAGAGGAATTATTTATGGCTATTAACAGCATTGATGCTTATATTGCATGCTTCACAGAATACAATAATTGCATAGAGGTCAGAAGAAAACTTTTATGGATGAGCACGGCCTGCCTTTAAAGCAGCAGCTATCTCAGAGTTCTGGGATCAAAATATCTGCTTTGGTAATCTGATGCAGTACATCAAACCCCTGATTCTTAATGGTAGAAATATATTATTTGTGCTGATCTATTCAACAGAATTATGGAATCAGCAGAACATAAGGAAGAAAACAAATCAATAAACCAGACTCACAAGTCAGCAAATGCTTTACGTGCTCTGGAGTTCTGATCCAGTAATGCCTTTTCAATAACACCACACAGGTTGGTTTCACTCCTCACATTGTCATTAGTTGATTATTGATTTAGACATACACCTAAGTTCTAAACAGAAACAACTGCAGAAAGGATTCAAAGGAGAAGATTTAGGATTCACTTGCACATCACAGCAGTACTGAAATGCCAACTGGATACCCACACCATGCCCACTCGAAGCAGGACCAAGGCAATTGCAGCACAGCAAGGTAACAGCACACTGGGCAGACCCACAGGTGGCACCAACGAGACAAGCCATTGTGGGATGGTAAATCTTTGTAAAAGGCAAGAATCAGAATGACACGCCTTGAAATTACTCCTCTGAGTTGAAGGGACACTGGCACATGGAAGTTCTCATATCCAAGGCAATGAAGTGCTGCTCAACACTCATGTTTCCAAATACCTGAGACTACACTAAATAAACTCCCCTCCAAAACCCCATATTTGGTTGTCATGCCTCTAACAGTAAAATCAAAGATTATCCTGAGGAGTGGATAGGTCAAATTGGATGGAGCCATGCTGCCACTCCTAATAGAGGCAGAAATCCCTATCCAGAGGGCCACACACCACTATGAGTTCCTCTGCAACTCACACCTGCCTCCAGGCAATATCCACATTGTGTTTTCTCATCACATCTATTTTCTACTCTGAACATGCACATAACAGAGACAACATCTTCCCTTCCCTATCCATACCATCCCCCCCTTTCTGACCTCAATCCTGCCTGGCATTATTATACAATCTCTTGCTCTCCTTCTCCCACTCCCAGCTCTGAACACTAGAGACTTGAGCACTCAGTAAGTACTCACTTAAACCAGCCATGGAAATCAATCAAGTCAATGCAATTCAATATCAATTAAAGATGTAATCTTTTGAAATTTCATAGGCAGTTGGCTAAAATCAATATAGTCATTATAATTGATTTTGGCCAGCAAACTGTCCTGCAATAAAGTCACTTTGCTCTGGTGTTCCTTCAGTCTGACAACACAGTGACACTACATATTATTTCTAATATAGTCTTTGTTTAAAGTACTAGCCACAAAAGGATGTGGTTTCCCATACTCTAAATGATATTCTCAGTTGGTTTATTTAATTCAAATTTGGCTTCATAAAAAGGATTCACTGGAAATGCACGTTAATGTTCCTATAAAGAGATACTGAATTGTAGGCAATAAAACACTTGGTTTAGATTTTTCTGTGTCCATCACGGAACCATATTTGTCTTTGAATTCGATTGCTAAGATACCAGAGTCAGTAAGCACAAACAAAGCCAAGGTACTTCTTCAGTACAATCTGAGAATTAAGCATCTTGAAACACAATAAGCAAAGAATTAAAGGCAGAATATTTGAAGTAGTTGGTGACAAGATATTTTTAGGCAACTAGAAGAGCAACAGTTTTAAGGAACTGGCAAAGGCTTTTAGTTCCCTCAAGACAGAGCAGCAATCTCCACAGAAACAAAAGGGTGCTACACAACCACATAGCTGCTCACATTTTCTGATCTGGATGACAATTGCCAAATCCAAAAACACTACCATAAGAGCCAGCTTGTGCTCCATCTCTTCTACTCAATAAATCTGCACCTGTCTACTCAGAACATTCTATAGAGCAAAGTGACATACTATGTTTACTTCCTTCCCTTGATTTGTTTTTCTTTTAGGCAGAATAAAAATAAAAAAGGA
The DNA here is from genome assembly GCA_013397295.1 of Polioptila caerulea. Lineage (NCBI taxonomy): Eukaryota > Metazoa > Chordata > Aves > Passeriformes > Certhiidae > Polioptila > Polioptila caerulea. Next base: position 117,392 of record VYXF01008895.1, read on the forward strand.
AAAATAAATGGGTCAGGAAACCAATTTTTTTCCCCAAGAAACCCCATAAATGCGTTACACTGGAAGCAGTTCTGTAACCTTGCTGTCCAACCAAAGAAAAAGCAGGGACACAGCTTTATATATGTTTGTCTACTAATTTGTATTTTCTGCAGTGGATGGGAAACCAGACAAAGTACCAAAACAGGATACAAAAAACCCCAAAACAAAACTCAGAGTCTGAAGAAAGGATCTGTTTGTGTAACTATTTACTTGTTATTAAGTTCCTACAAGAAAAATTGCATTCCCAAAGACCAGTTCATAAATCTAAAATCCAACATGAACTAGTACAATTTACCAGCGTATAAACCAGTGTAATTTCACTCTCAGAGTAGGGATGACTGCTATTAGAAATTAGCTATATTTGCAGTGTGAAATACCTTTCATCCCTTAACTAAAGAAGGGAAACTTTGGTTACAAATTATTTAGATGTTGATAAGCACATTCTGTTTAAAAATGAAAACCACACCCAAATAAAACAAAAAAGAAATCCCACACAAACATACAGACAGCCTTTTGAGCAGAAAAACACCAAAGGGAGAGGGTAAGGAAGATCTGAATTGCAAGGAAATGACCAAAAAGCATGTTTCAGCCATGGCCAAAGAATGTGAGGAAGCCTGATGGACTCTAACAAGGAAAGATGAATGCCCAAAAAGGAGCCCAAATGGCTTAGGAAACTACACCTGTTCATAAAGAAGCACTCTGCCTCTAGAAGAGTTTCATCTCCTCTCAATGTCCAAAAGCTGAGGGTTCTTCTTTCAAGATTTTTGCTATTTTATAGAGGTTTTTCTCTCTTATCCCTTGTGCACTGCCAGGTCAGTGCTTTTTCACTGGCAAACTGCACGTGCACCAAGGAATTCTGAAGAATAACAGTAGACTATATGAATTCTTCATATCAGCATATTTTAAGGGTGAACATGCTGATTTACTTTCTGACAGTACCTGGCAGAAAGGGAGGCAAGCTTTCCTGCCAGTGCACAGGTTAGGCACACCCAAACACAGCTGGAATACACAGAACTGCAAGAGGCACTGAAAGCTGTGTAAGCCAACTGTGCCGTAAGCTCAGGCACAGCAACACACACTGAAAGTTGCCTATAGCCTTTTTTAAGGTCATCAGAGCTGGCTCAACTATCATTTTGCACCAATACTCAATAAGCTCAAGGTATTTCTTTTGTAGAATATTTAGAAAAACTATGACTCTGTTCCACCAGTACAGCATTTATGGAACACAGTCACAAACAAGGCAAAGACACATTAGTTTGAGGGAAGTTTCTTCCTGGCTGTCATGAAAAAATTAATCATGGATTTCTTTGTGGTGTTCAACATCCATGACCTTTCATCACCTCACAAATGGCACAGTCAGCTCTGTATAAGGCACATTCTAAATCAGAAAAATAATTTTATACTCCAGTGACCTGGGTGATGTGACCATAAAAGCCACTTTACTGACCCGAGTTACTTTCAAAAGCATGCATGTAGTTGATACATGGCAGCAGAGGGATAAGACTGAAGAAAGAAAAGAACCAGCTTCACTCATGGTTCTCTCTTCCAATGACACAAAGTTCAAGGCCCCATGAGATATACTAACCAATGGCCTGGTGTTGTCTTGTCTTTATCACATCAGAGAACACACATACAGTAGCACAAACTGATACACATTAATAAAGGACCATTCCACAAGTCAAGGAAAGCCCAAGAATATTTGATAATCAATGCAACCCACCCACACAATACAAAAAAGCCAGTCCAAAACATATAGTCAATGGGATAATCTGATTGTTTTCTCCTGAAGAACAACTGACATTCATCTTCAAACTATTGTTACAAACTGATGGCATGTTGGACTTCAAGAAAAGCGAAGGATTTTGGCAATCCATTGCTATCGTAGAGGAGCATTGCTTTATTGGTTGACATTTCACACTGGAGACCTTTCAGCTATTGTACGCAGTAGTCCTGGACTTAATTTGCTGTCACTATCAACAAGAAGGCCAGCAGGTCTCAACTCCACAGAATAATTACTTAAATGAGTTTAACCTTGAATTTGCAAAAGAATTTGAATTACTGCTTCAGGTTGTAGGAATGTGTGGTGATTTTGACACCTGTCAATGAACAAACCTTAAATACTGCAGGTAACCTGCCACTAGCTGCTCCCAAAACTGCCCTGCACATCCAAAAATCCATGCCAGTCTTTTCAAGCCACTAGCATTAGATCATGGATAAGTGCCAAGATGGAATTACTTAATTCTTTCTGCTACAACAGATTGACCCACCAATTTACAATCTAGTAAAATGAAATAGCCCATGTCCTTTGGATCTGCAAAACCAGAGTTACAGACCATATTGGTAATACAAGTACAGAAATTGTTCCCAGTGAAAGACCGTATTTGAAAGTCCCTTTATCTGCACTATCCTCTGAGATCTCCCATCTGGATCCACTGCAGACTATTCAGAGGACAGATCAGCACTTAGGTCATAGCTGTTTGATGTGTTGCTTTAAAGCACATGCACCTGTTAGACACTATGGACTACAACCTTATCTAGCAAACCCAAGCACCAGCTCTCCACTCCTACTGAACCCTGGCACAATCTCTAGAAAGCTGTACATCTTCTCTACCTGGTTGGTTAGAACTGCATACCTGACGAGAGAACTGCACACCCCACACTGCTGAAGGTATCTGCTGCTGGCAAAGCTCTTGTAATCCCATGGACAACCTCACTGAGCTACAGCTCACCACTGCCAGAAGAAAAAAGTCTTATTCCTTTCTTCCTACTTCCACTCTGCTCTTTCCATCTACCAATACACTCAGCCCTACATTCCTACACTGACAAGGTGAGACCTTTTAATAAGAAAAGTTGCTCACTGGAATGTTAGAAAGATCTAAGGTTTTTTTTCTTCCTGGTATTTTAGCTAGTCAAATCTGGTCAGAGAAGGAAGGCTGAATAAATGCCTTGAACTCCCTCTGTAATTAGCAACAGACCCTTGTAATCCTCCCAACTGCTATAGGTATTAATTTTTAATAATCTTTCCAGTCATAATAGATTACCGAACAAAAAAAAAGCTGCTGACCGTAGTAACATTCAGTTTGGAGCTGGGACTGTAGCCTGAGCTTGTACACCACCAAAACTGAGGAGTTCTGATCAAAATTGCAGCTTTACAGCACTTGAGATGCAGTACAGGCTTAAGTGCACTGCACTGTAAAAATTCAGGCTCCTCAGATACACTCCAGTCACCCATGGGCTTTTATTAAATACTGTCTATGCCATGCCAAGCACATGGATCATATTTGTCAGACAGTGCTGCCTCTGGGGGTTAGCCCAGCTGCTCAAGGATCCAGCACTAGTTTCAAGCCCTGGGGAACGTTTGTTGAGGTTAGGGTGAGCCCCAGAACTCATCCCAGAAGCCTTTGAAGCTATCATGGAAATCAGTCCAAGTTCTGCTCCCCTATTGGTTACTTGTTCTCCTTCATGGTTATGTTTCCAGAACGTTCCATCCCCAAGTGTCTGTTGATTCTCCCTTGTTTCTGGTCTTTGGAGTCAGCCTCTACCCAGCATTCGATTTGTGGGCATCATCCCTATTTTCTTCTCACAATTAAAAGTTAGTTTCTTTTCAGGCTACTCCATCGTTCCCGCTCCTTTGTTTTTACCAACCTCGCCCTGAAGTCGGGGACCTGAGGGGTTTGTCTCAGCCACCCTCACCGTGACAGCTGCCAGCATCAATGGTTCCTAAAATTGATGTTATGAGCACCAAAGACGTTTTTCCACCTCGCTCCACGAGCTATCACTTGCCAAAATTATTCTTGACTGAAAAAAATTAGAATCTAGAGTAGGGAAAACTCTCTCAAGGCCTTTTGCCAGCAACTGGCTATGAGATGAAGTGATACCAGAACCCAGACACTTTCAGCAATAAACTTCCCTGAATTCAGCCACAACATTGTATTTCTCTCCTTTCAGTCATCCAAAGATCAGGAGGGTATTCGTTCCTACCCTACTTTTCAGAGCATAACATTGAACCAAGAGCTAGCTCAGTGTGCCTATTTCTACACTGTTGTACCTGTTTTTAATGTGCAAACAAATTCTGCTTCCTACTGTGTGCAACAGCTGACTTAAGTGACTTGCTGCCCTGCCAGGGCTGATCTGGGGGACAAAGGCAGAAGAAATACAGGAATTCTTACTCTTACATTAATTCATACTCTCAATCTAAGTACTCAGATTATTGAGCCTAAGTATTTGTATTAACCAGTGACATCACTGGTTAATAAAGCAAAGGTGGCTCCTCCTAAACTGGATGTCTGCAAAGGAGTTAAGTATTAACCCTGTGCCTACTTCTCCCAAAGAGATCATGACCAACCCAATCTCTTCCCATGCAATAGAATCAATTCTCATTTTAGAAACAACATATGCAGCTTCTTTGCCATTTATTTCTTATACCACAGGTTGTTTTTTTTAACTTCAATACCAGTTCATAGGATGACAATCTTAGCGAAGCATGAAAATTCTTAACATCTGCTTTTCAGAGGAAGGATATTACAACTAACATTTTTCAACCACAGCAAAAACTTAGTATCTCTTCTCTTTAGAGGAGATCTTCATAAAGACTAATCTATGGCTCATTGGGCACAGAGGATGCGCAGAAAAGCTCTGTGGAAAGAATACTTGTTAGAAAGACTGCCAGCAGGAACTTTCCTCCCTCATGACAGTTTCAAATACTTTAATATGTGCAGGCCTGGGCAGAGTCTAGGCACAGATCCCGTCGTCTTCCAGCTCAGCAGATAGCTGACACTGCAGCCCCATGAAGGAGTTTCCCTTTCCCACCAATGAACCCTTATCCTTGCATCAAACTACCCCTGCTCATACTGGAGGGAGCTGAAGAAAACAAATTAAGCTGTTTATGCTGCTGTACTTGCCTTTTATTTACCAAAAATGTAAGGGGAAAGCCAGCAAGGAAAGAAAGTCATTCTGGTAGTAATCTTACAATGAAGAGTAATACATTTATACAGGTAGTAAAAGTGCAGGTGACTGTCCTCTCAGGAGAGAGGTGCTAGCATTTGTAGCCCTTCTACTGTGCTATTTACACACAGACTGACAGTTTCACCCTGTACTCCCTCAGTGATGTTATTAGTAATTAGAGAGCCTATGGCTTTGTGATTTTTTATTTCCCTCCCCACAAGTGGTCTCCCCAGCAGCCCAGCTGCCCTTAGAGTTGAATTACTGCTCTTTCTCAATGCCCCTTTTCCTCCCCGGGAGGTGAGGCTGCAGTTAATTATTTCAAATTCAGATTGCCTGTGCTTAATAAGCTAGTGCCTGCCTGCAAACTTTCCAGGGCTTTTCCTAAGGAGAATGACTGCCTGCCTGAGCCTTCAGGCAGGGACAGAAAGTTGCTATTGCCAAGTGCAGCAGTTACTCCAGCACACACCATGAATCCAGTTGGGAGAGGGGTATCTCTACAGAGATGAGAAGATTACACCTTTGAACAACCCATGTCCTTCATGGGACATGCCACGAAGTAAGAGTGAGAACATGAACCTGTCTCTGGAGGAATCCCACAAACATCACTTTCTTGATCCTGTCTCTATATGCACACAGCCACTGAATCAGGACAATAGGGACAATTAAAAAAAAAAAAAAAAATTAGAGCCCAGAGCTTATAACACAGCTCATTGCCACACACCCCTGCACCAGAGCAGCACAGTGCTAGGAGCCTGACCCTGTACCAAGGAACAAAAGTAACTCCATGCTTCATTCACCTTGCTAGGGCTGCACACAGAAGGGACCCTTCTAAGTTACTTGTCCCCTACTTTACCCCTTAATCTGGTCCTATTTCTTCACAGTGCCTTTGGGGCTGTCAATCCAACACTGCACCAAGTCCATCCCAATGGCTCCCTCCACAGACCCTGTACTCCTGCCTTAGGATTTTAAGTTTAACTCAGCAGTTTCATCTAAAGCTCCTCCAAAGCAACATGACAAAACCCAGGCTCAGGCTGCAGGCAGCCCTACTACCACCCCCTCCTGCTCCCACCATCTCAGAAATGTCTTCCTCCATCAAACTGAGCTATAAACCAAATTACACTTACCAACACCTCATCCTTGCCTTTTACCCACATACCTTTTCAGAGAAGAGCTCCCAAACTTGCCTCCCCTGCCTTAAAGAATCACCCCTGTAAGGATGTGGGGTACTGAACCTCCCCCTCCCAGGTGGGCTCCTCGTTGATGGTGGCTCTGCTCTGCTCTGCCAGCTACACCAGTCTCTCTGATTGCTCCCACCCCCGGCCTCGTGTGCTCCCAGCAATGTTGGTGGGCTCTGAGAGCTGGAGGAAGCGTTTGGAGGAGTTCACAGCTTCAGGGCTGTTTACCTTGGTTCCATGAGTAAGAAACTGGGTGTTCCCATTTGCCTGGTAGGCGGGAGGTGCCAAGGTGCTGGGCTCCCACATGCTCTGGGATAGCTGGGTACTGCACCAGCCCCTCACACCAGAGCTTAGGGTGGGGCTGGAGGCACCAGTGCTGCCCTGGGCACAGCTGAGGCTGCAGGTGCTCAGCTGGCATTTGGTGAGGGGTGCTAGACACATGAGAGCTCCCCTTTTCCATCTTCCACTGGCTTGTGAAAGGATGGCTCTTCACACAGCGTGAGGGAAATAGCTCTGTCCTACTACAGGCATGCGAAGGTTATCAGTACATTTGCACCAGCCAAATGAACCAAAATGTCTCCCATCACTTTTTCCAGACTCTAAGTTTAATTAAAACAGACCAAAAAAGTTTTTTTATTATGACTGTAAGGAAAATTTTCAACATACTGTTGCATATGTATGAGCATGTCACAAACAGAAATAATAGGTCAGTGTCACCCAAAAGTACAAAGTCCTAATAAGGGGAGAAGGGTACAATTGAGACAGACTGTGCTGAAGACAGGAATACTGTAAATTATATATCATAGAAGGAGGCACTCTCTTTCTATAGAGGGAAATCACTCATTAAAATACAAATGCATAAGCCTGTAGTCAGTCCAGCTTCCATTTTCTGACACATTTAAATGCAACTGGGCTGGCAACCTTTTTGGGACTTTTCAAGCCAAGGATCAAATGTTTTGTTTTATTTTTTTAATCTCTTAAAAACAGTGAAACAAAAATGCATTCCTTGAGACTGAAGGATGTACTCTGAAAACTGCCTTCCCTCCAATCTATAGAGAAAGTTCTCTTGCCTCCACTTGGCAAAGCTATATTTTTATGCCCTATCACATAAGAAGAATGTGAAAATAGATGTTTTTCCGTTCCAATCGCTTAGTTGGGAATCCTGGACTCCAGCAATTGCTGTGCATGAACCCCTCTGGATGAAAAAATAATGCTAAATCCATTCAGACCTAGCCAGAATGAATGACTTCCCAGAAGGCCCATTTATTTACATTAATATTTTCCATCTGTGAGATTTTACACCTTTCTAGATCTTATGAAAAGAACATGTATCTCTGAATGCATACTTCAGAGTTACAGGTGTGAGGTTGTTGGTGGAACAGCAAGGACTGCCTTATACTTGATAGATACTTTGAGTAAGGTAAATTATCTTTGTTCTCTACTGTCCCTTTCACAGACATTCGGAACTGCACCCTGGATGTCAGGTTCAAGTCCAGACCACGCATTTTCAAAAGCTTGAATGTCTTTAAACCCAGGAACTTTCTTAAGGACAATCTACAAGTCAAACAAAAATGACTGCATCAGATGTTACAATTCAATGTTTAAAGGCAATGTTGCATTCTCAGCAGAGAATTGGAAATAAAAGAGAAGTTGATAAAGCATTTCTGTTTGTACAAATGTGGGGAGCCTGAAGCAAAGAGCTAGCTGGCTACACACACATAGGGGTTTGAACCTCAAGAACTCTGTAAATACATGAACATCCCTAAGTTCAGCCACACTGCTGCCTTCTGTCACACTCAAGTAAAACCATGGACTGTACCCTGAGTATCCCTCCTTGTCCCTTCTCTTCCATCTGTCTGCTCAGATAAGTCACACTGCCTCCCTTACAATTAAGTCCTCAATGGCCAAGCTAACAGTCACTACTCTGAAAAGTCAGCAGATCGACTGCCCTTGTTGATGCTCGCTGTACACAGAACATTCTCACAGCCCTCTGAATACTTTGCTGTCCACTGTCACCTAAACCTTCATTAGCAATCCCAGCTGAGACTCCAGGGAGCATGAACTGCCATTTCCTATTCAGCTCAGTCTTGCAAGGTGGGACACTTACCTTCAAGAAGCATTCAGCATCTCCAGCTTGGCCTGTTTACAGTTCCTGGAAGAACCTTGCAGGATTAGGTCCTGCTTGGTAAGTTTTGCAAGAGGTTACCAGTGCTTTGCCACAGCATTGCAAAAGTAAGAAAATTCCTGAAGTTTCTAAACCCAGCATCCCAGCTTTTTTCTTAATGAGTTCTAAATTAATGCAGAAATAAACTTACATGTGCATGGTTAATGAACCAAACAGAACAAACCCAGAGAGAATAACACATACTGCTATAAACTGAAATTGAGTCACAAAGGCACACTATAGTTTGTGCCCTACGTATCAGTAGCTCCCAGGGATATAGAATGTCTGTCCCATAGCTAGACATCAATATATATGAATACACAAATTAGTCTCTTCCAGGTGATTTGAAGTGGAATGGCTGGCGTGACACAGCCTTCCCGTACAACCCCAGTAGCATCATCTAGCTTGTCTCATCATAGCTATAACAGCTACCAGGAATGCTGGATTACACATATATTTAAAGACTCCCTTAGAAGGGGGTGGCAAAGAGGCAGAACCTACAAAAGATTTGCTGAACTTCTACAACATTGTGTAACTAAAACATAAGTACTTATGACTTTACTGTGGGTGCAGCAGTACATATCTGATCCTGACACCTCCAGATGGCAGGAAGCTCCTTCTTTCCAAGATGCTAACAGCTATTTAATGGGCTGTTGGTATTTTAAGACTGTTAATCACATAATATGGCTTTCAATAGATGATGTAGTGACATTTGGCTGAAAGTACCTGTCTTGGAATCACGGTAGCTAGAACCAGTGATACTTTCCCTATTTTACAATACTGGCATGGCTGAAAAAAACCCTGATCTTTACATACTCTTCTGACTACGTTTGCTTTAGCTCCCAAATGCCATTAATCTAATCTGTTTCCAATGAGCAGGATATCCCTCTGACACTGTCATTAGTTTGTGAGTAGCAATGATGATTTCCAAATGCCATGTCAAACGAGTATCCAGTGCTTCCCCTGAATATCACAGAATGCGTCCCCTGCCAGAGCATCTCTTCCAGGTGACCTGACATCAAGACAACGGCCGTGCCCAACCCCAGCTCTCTGCTTAACAAACATGGCACACGACACCTCACAGCTCCAAATGACTGCTCAAAGCATCTGTTGCAAACCCAGGGCAGGTTTTCCTTCCTTCCTTTTGTCTTGCCCACAGCTCACAGAACAAATATCTCCACCTCCTGCATCCAAACCTGCAAGGATAATGTGCTACAGCAAACTGCTTCTCCAAGATGCTGCAGGTAAACGAGACACACCTGTCTCCAGCTGTTATAATGAATTCAGCATTAGAAACACAGCATTAACAATCAGTACAGGGGTGGAAAGGCTATGTCGAATCCCAGGACAGAGTACAATTTTTTTTTTAAATTTATCCCTGCTGCTCAGCCCAGACACTGCAGACCAAGCCGGTGAACACCAGCACAGGTCTCCTCCTCCTAGGCTTCCTTCTTCCCGACCGGTCACTGCGCTGCCCCCGCCAGGGCTGCCCTCGGCCAGCGGGGCAGCAGCCACAGCAGCCGGGGTGGGGGACACTGCCCGGACAGCGGGACAGGTTTCCGCCACGGCCGCGAAGTTTCCCCGTGGCAGCAGCCGGTGTCCGTGCCCACCCCGCGAGCTGCTCGGGTCGCACACTCACCTCTCCTGGCCTGCCTGATCTTGGGGCTCAGCATGCTCCCGGCTGGGCGCTGCCCGCAGCCTCAGCGCCCGGCCCCGGCCGCCGCCCCGCGCATCGCCGCCGCCGCTCCAGCCCCGGCTCGGGGGCGACGCTGCACGGGGCTGGAGAGACCCGAGCGCGTTATTTATCCGGCCTCGAACTAATTCCCATCCGAACCGGGCACGAAGTGTCTCGGTAATTCCTGCCGGTGATCGGCAGCGCGCAGACACGAGGGCTGGCCCTGGCTGCTGCCGCTAATTGGCCACGCGGCCGTGTGATCAATGTGCCGCTACCCGGGAGCCGAGCGGCGGCTCAACAGATGCTTTGACTCGACAAGGAGCAGATCAGGAGCTGCACCTGATTCCGCGGGATTTCTTCTGCACTGGAAGAAATACCAAGTGCGCTGGTCCTGAGGGCAGCGGCGTGCTAGGCCACCTGCTGTGCCCTGCATCCCTCCGGGGAGGCATCCCGGTGAGAGCCGAGGGAGAAACGACCCATTGCTCTCTGCCAGAGAGAAAAATATCTCTCGCCTGCACTGACAGACTCGCAAGATGGGCATAAAGGAATGTCTTCGTTACATTTTACATTACATTACATTTTAGCACCATCATTTTTAATTGTACTGTTTGCTAAGCTCACCCTCCCCACCCCTCCCCGGGAGGGAGGCAAGTCTGCAGTTCTGCAGTCAGTAATGAAGAGGAAGAAAGGACAAACGTCTGTTGAAATAGATAGAAACTATTAAATAGTATCTATAAAATATAAATGGATAATTAGATGATAATTGCATCTGAGTACTGGACATATCCTGACCCTGGACTGCTTGTAGCTCTATCAACCTTGCAGTTCCTTCTGTGAGTGCCAAAAAGGGGTAAATACTTCCCTAGCGGTGTACGTGCCCTGCAGTATCACCCTGCAGGTTTGTATTGCTGGATTGTACTGACAAAAGGCATCTGAGATTGGCATTTTCTCCTCTTCCAAAATCTGCCATGTCCTGGATATTGAATGCTGGCTATTGAGTTATATCTCCAATACTGGAAGAGGTTCTCTGGCTCTTTACAGAGATTGTACTTCTCAATGTGCAGACTGCAGCAATGGCTAAGATGTTTTGGACTCTTTAGCTGCCGGTAAAACCAGCAGCTTATAAGTGATTGTGAATCTTAGAGGTCACGGTGGCCTGAACTCCAACTTACACACCTGTAAGCTGTAAGGATAGAAGCGGGGTCTGAACTGCTGTCTCAGTTCTGAACACACAGCCTCCTGCTGTTATCTCCCCACTATCACCTGTTTTAGCTGGGTTTCAGCACAATAGCTAACTGCTGACCCCTTGGCCAGCAAACTTAACAAGTGTCCTGACACTGTGGATAAGCAGAAGGAGCATCAGAAGAGGAATGTCACATTACTGCCTTTCTGTCCAACCTGAGACCCTGGATCAACAAGTCATTCTGATCAACCATTTAATAGAACTCTTTTTCTGTGCATATTTTTAGCAATTCCTGTTTGTTTTGGTGCTGTTTATACATGTAATTTTGCAGTTTGAGCAGGAAGTCAAAAGGTGTGTACAGTAAATATGACAAGAGATAAAGTTCACTGAACTTTTAACCTCATGGGAAGCACAGAAGACTATCCTGCTAAGTCACTTCCCATGAAAACTTGTTTTTCTCTCTGAGAAAAAAATTATATAATGTGGCTTATTTATATAATTATGTTTATGATTAAAATAAAAACATTCAAGCCAAGTTGAAGCCAAACACTAACTTCTAAGATTTTTCTTGTTAAATAAAAAAAACACAGTGCAAATAGAAACATTCAATTTGACCTTGTTTTGCTTTGACTTAAACATTTTCGGCCCTTTAAAAAAATTTTCTAAGTATAAACATAACTTAAATGATATTTTTAAAGCTAGGAAAGTGTGGGGGTTTTGGTTTTTTTTCCCCCCATTTAAGTATTGGTTTGAAGTTCAGGTCTGAAATTCTCAGACACTATTTGGGAGAGGTAAACCGCTTGTCAAGGAAAGAAATACAAATCAAATTAAAACAAACAAGCCAGGTGAGAGGAAAAAAACAGACAAAACGCAACAAAACGCCTCCAGCAAATGGTTCCACACTAGCTGCAATGCTTTGGCCTGAAAACACAGAGAAATAGTTCCTCAAAGATACACTAAGAGTAGATCCAGTAGAAAGAGAATACAAGTTTCTAGAAGGAACCAAACATTACAGAAATGTTCAATTTCTAAAGCTTCTGCACTGAACTGCTTAAGCTGAGGAAGATAATTGGGACAAGTTATCTCAATGGTTTGTATTCACCTTAATTCTCTGTGTTTAACAACTCCTTTCCCTCCCAGCAGCAGAGATGTTTTCCCACGTAAGCACACGCTGCCAAGACAGGAGAAACCTCTGTTGTGATCCTCAAGTGCATTAATAGCCTTAATGGCCCTTACACACTTCATGTGGTCACCATCCACACCCTCTGCCTACAGGACCAGGGTCTCTATTTAAGCCCAGGCTTGGGCTTCATATCCAGCTTAAACTATTCAGTAGGAACATTAGTCTTTAGTATGTCTGTAATGATGTATGCATTTTGATTATGATTTATAGACTGCTTTTTCAGCTGGCCTTTACATCTCACTCAATGCTATGGATCTGCCTAATAATTGGAAGGTTGTGTCTGGTATTGGTAATCTTTATTCTACATAATTCTCACTCTTGGCTGTGGGGTATTTTCCTAGCTTGACCCTAGATCTGCTTCTTCATCATCAAAAAAACATTTGATGCACCTGAGTTCTGATTGAACCTGGCTGTTTCTGAACCTTTCCTCCTTACTTTATTCAAGTACTATGCGGGCTATGGCTTGCTCTGCTGTGTTCTCCCTCTCTTCCTTAGGAAGAAAAGGGGATTTGCTGGCCATTCTCTTCCAGAGCTGGGCTCTAAGGGTTGTCCCACTTAGTAGGCTCCTCAGAGTGACTTAGGAAGCTGTTAAGCTGTAGAAAATAAGGCTTTTATGACTGATCTGAGAGGGGTATCCCTGATGGCTCAGGGTACCAAAATGTCAGTTTGTACCAGTTGTTGTAAACCACTGCTCTCATGATTATATCTCTCTGCTTGGTCAAATCCAGAATGAAAGTCTAATGTAGAGCATCTAGTAGGCTAGAAAATAGAAATCAGTTGAGTAACCACATATGGAAGGAGTGCTACTATGTGACTCTTATGTGAATCTTAAAATAAATGTGGACATTAATTATCTGCTGCCTTTTTGGAATGTGGAAAAACTCTTCTGTCTATCACAAATGTTCCCCATTGATGGTTAGCACACAAAATGAAGGCAGGTGATGTTACCTAGGGATTAGAAAGCTTAAAGAGAGTGAGGAGATGGGGTCTTTTGTCTTAATGACAGCTGATTTCCCATGGCTACGAGCAAGATATTAAATCCCAGGTCATGTCCATATTAATGCAGTGTTTTGAGATCTGGGATTGGCAAGTGCTATCTAACTGCAGAGGATGATAATGAGTTATGCAGCAGGGACACTCACAGAAGATATGATTCATGTGTTGGCGCCAAGGCTGATGACTGGAGGCTATGAAACACGGCGGGCGCTTGAGACGGAAGAGTGCGTGGGCCAGTGAAGTTGCTGAAGCTATTGAGAGGAGGATTGAATGGATCTGTTTCCCCAGGCTGCACACACAGCATGCTGTCACCTACCAATTACCACACAGTGTATCCTTTTTTCCTCCTCCTCATCTTCTGCTTCCATCTGCAGGCCAAGGACTTGCTGTAACTAGCTGACTGATAACATTTTCTTTGCTCATCAGCATCATGCACCTGGATCAAAGCCCAAGATCAAATCAGCCTGGACTTTGGCCCCACTGAATTTCAGATCCAGTTTATTTAGACTGTAACCAAAGTTGCAATCTGTTCTAATATGTTATAAAATGGAGTTGATGGAAAAGGGTCCAGAGAAACAAGGAAAGCCCATGGTGTGCTTTTTGAGATCAATAACGGCAGCAACATTTCTGCAAGGCAGGTTTGAATGGTTATGTATTCAGGACCTGTTGAATTCTGCTGAAGAAGTTTGTGCATAAATGAACAACTTTTCAAGTATCTAATGACCAGAAGGAACTTCAATTTGATGTAGCCCTTGCTTACAGGCTAAATGATCACCACCTGAAACCTCTTGATGCTGATGATGCCAGCTGGTTTTCCAGGTGAAAAAGGCTGCTGGTCGTTTAGCTGCTAGTAACCAGTGATTTTACTGGCAGTCTTAGGACTTATAGCAAGAAGTGGTTCTCTCAAACCTTGAAGAAAGAATTTTTCTGTTGTTCTTTGGATTTGGCTTCTCTAACACCACATAAACTGTTGATGCAGAATGGAGAAAGCTGTGTAGATGTTCTAGAGCAGCTCTGGAAACAGCTGGAAGTTCAAAAGTGTCTTTGAGGAAAAAAAGGTAATTCAGGAAAAACTTTAGTTCAAGGATTATCTATGCCAAGGGACAAAAAATGGAACAATTTCTTTAGGTTTGGCTGAAAAGTAAGAAAATGTATGAGCCTAATGACATCTTGGCCTTCCCAGGGGCAATGCTCACTGCAGGAGGCAGTGAATGTGCCAAACACGTCATGACTGCTGGGAAAGGACAGAACTGTGATCTTGCAGAACTACATTCAGGAATGAGGGCTAAGGGGGAGACTAAATGAGAACATTTTTTAATATTTTTCAGAGTGAAACTAGGAAATTTCTGTGTGTCTTTATTATTCTTCTACAATCAATATTACTTCCCATCTAATCATGTTCCACAAATAGGTTAGGAGTAATTAATCTTTGATTTCAGCGTGTAAGAGTGACTCTCTAGAGAGCAGCTGTAGCTTGAGAGAAGCCTAAAACACAGCTGCCTTGTACTTCAGTGGGACAAGAAACTGCCCTGCAGAGATATTCCTGGCACACTAATTCTTTTCTCCTCTGTGGTGGTGAATATATACCAAGTGTACCTATACCCCTGCAAGGTCTCACCTAGTACTATTGAAAATACTTTAATGTAATCAAAACTTATTTAAAGGAGTGCCCTGTAAGTAAGAAAAATAGATATTTTAGATAAGTGGCCTGCAAAAACACCTTGAAAATTGTCTTTTCCATAGTAGATTAAAAAGGCATGACTTGGATTTTTTTCCTTTTTTTTTGTTTATACTTGACAAACATTAGGGATGTTAATGTGTTCTTTCTGATTTTATTGCAAAGTGATCTCTGACTGTGTTAAGGTGCACTATTCTAATGAGAAACAAAACATTTGACAGAAATTTTCAGCTTTTCAGAAGCTGTTAGGCAGTGCAATTGAAGAGGTGGTAAAATAAAAAAGGATAGAAAATTCTGACTTATCTGATAAAGATTTCCAAATCTTTTTCGATTTGTGTTTTGTGATGTACCTTCATATATTACAGGAAAGCAAGACTTAGATTATGAATGCAAGAACTTTCTTAAGTGTCTTATAAATCCAGATATTCTAAATTTCATAAACAGGGTGACAAAGTATGTTCCTAGTCTTTAATTTTTTCTATTTCTCTTTTGTCATTGTGGTATTATCCTTATTATACTAGGATCAGAAATAATATGTCCTCTTTAGCACTAGAAACTTCTGCTGTTGCCATATTCCTAAACATGTCTACAAGCAAAGTTTCATTTGGTAATGAGGGTGAATATAAGGATATTGAGACAGGATGGCTACAAGTATTGCAGTGCATTTGCTTTTCACGGGATTGGGAGATAAATACAGAGTGGATGTTAGTTGTGTGGCTATCCAGTGCCTATCTTAATTTTGTGTCTAGATGACAGCTTTATCAATGAGGCAGAGAGAATTGCCATATCTACTGGGGATGTGTCAAGGCAGATCAGAGACTTTGAATTATTTGGTTCCGCTCCATAGAAGATCCAGTGGATATTTTCCAATCTGAAAAAGGGTGACCATGACACTGCAACTTATATCAGCCAGATAAAATACAGTTAACACAATTAGGTACATAGAAATAATTTGTTTTCCAAATTATATTTGGTGTAAAATGTGTTTCACATCTCAATAAGTACTATTTGGACTATTGAGAACTGGGGCACCTCACATACAAGGAAAAGTTGAGGGAGACAGACTTGCTTCATCTGGCAAAAAGGCTAATGGAGGAATGTAATATAATCCCACAAGTAGTTAAAGGACATTTTCAGGGTATAAAATCAAACACCTTGTAGTACAGAAGCTGAAACACAAAAAGCAATGCCCCCAAGTTTGGACCTTAGAAACCCAGACTGAAGCCCAGAAAAGCTTTTTGACCAGGAGGATGATGATGAAGCACTGGGACAAATACCTGCAAAGCAGGGGAGATGTCAGCCTTCAGAGCTTTTTCAGATTATTAGATTATTCTGGGTTTGGTGCTACTTCTGTTCTGAGCAGAAGGCTGGACTAAGTGACCTCCAGAGGTCCCTTCTGTCAACATTTTTGTGAGTCTGTCTAAAAGCCTCTTTGCTGCTGCTGCATCTTTTGATCTAACAAAATGCTGCATTTCTGTCTAGCCCTTACCTCACTATCACCTTCAGATCATCACAGATCTAAGAGGGCTGCTCTGCTGTCAGATCAGGGAAATCACAGCTGAAGATCTTCCCTTCATCATTGCCTCTTTTAAACGGGTGATTCTTCTCATAGAAATTATCTGTGAAATGTATTCTGATCTTTCTGAACCTAATTTCCCAATAAAGAAAAGCATTTGAAGGTTAAATTTAAATCATGAGAGTGCACTCACAAGTTTCACATCAAAATATATGCTTAACTGACCTGCTGGATCAGGATTTATTGGAGTAGTTCACATTGTTTGGATTTTACATTATGTAAGCAAAGGATCTCAACTTCAAAATGAAGTTCCTTAACATGACCAAGTCCCAGTTAACTGTGCTGGTGTGCTCACATCTCTAATTGTATTACCTACACAGTTATGCAGTCTGCTCCAATCACCTAACAACATTGGCCAGAATGAGCTTCTTTGATATTCCTGAGACAGGTAGGATGTGAAAGCCTGGAGACATTATTGATTTCTCATGTTCATCTGTACACCTTCAGACCTTCCCTGCACCTTTGAGAGCAGTGACAGTGATATATCCTTTGGCAAGGACCTCATGAATCAGCTGCATAAAACACAATAACCTGGGCAATTGCTTATCCTGTCACCTATGGGCCTGGAAGAAATGAGGTCCTTGGCTGGGAGAGGAGAGAAGGAAATGCATTATTTAAAACTTGAATGCTCTCTCTGCAGAATTAGTGTTACTTTTTTCTCTTTTAGTGGCAGGAATCAAGAGCAGTGCATGCATATTTTAGACACCAGGGACTGAAACTGGCATCCTCAGGAATGTATCTCCTCCTGCCGCCTCAGGGAAAAATACAGTCATTTAGGTAGATCTGATTCAAAATGAAACTAGGGTGAAAACTGGAGGCTAGGTGAAAAATGGAGGAAGCTAAAAATTTCAAATGTGCTGGTATTTTAACACTGACCCGTTTTTCTTCTGTTTCAAATAATTTTAAGAAGAGAAGAAGAAAATGAAATTGAAATAGAGTTGTTAATGACTTCCAGACTTGGGTTTTGAAGGCCCAGGTACTATTTGTGGCTCTGCCACTGGCTGGGTATGTCATTTCAATTCTTAATGTTACTGTTTCCAGCCTGTGAAATGGAGTCTGTAAAACTGACCTCTCTGATAAGCTTTTCAAGATGTATGCAAGAGAAATTCCCAACAAAATGTGTTTAATATAAGAAATATTACTTATTATGTAAAAGTGTTAGATAAAAATATGTTCCCATTAATATTTTTGGATCAAAATCTTATGGAAAAAATGTGATATTTTAAAAAAGATTTTCAACTTCTCTATGGGTGAAGAAAACTTAGGAATCATAGTATTTTAAAGCATCATTCATTTTGGAGCGAATATATTCCTATTGATGATTGTCTTAGCTTGGTAATCAGCATCTTGTTTGTGAGGATGTCAGTTTCCTGAAAGATGACAAATGCTTCTTCCCTTTTGCTACCCCAATATTCATATGTGGAGCAGACTCATTTGGACTATCCAGCTGTTTATTTATACAAGTGTCTTCTCAGATATGCCCTGCAGTGAAGGTTGTCCACTCATAGTCACAGTGTAATAAGTCTGCATAGAGAGACTTCATTTAAAAAGTCAGAAATCTATAGGACCAAAAAAAATCCCATAGTTCTAAATCCTTACCAAGATTCCCAAGCTTGTTTCTGCAGAGAATTTCAACTTGGAAAAAATAAGATACTGAGAAGTTCTATATTACTGTATTTTCAAAGAGAAATGAACTGTTAATTGAAGTTTTATGAATGGGGTTTTTGTTTTGTTTAAAAGCAACCAAATAACCTCTAAAAATCACTCACCTGAACTCCCCACCAATATAATTTGTCTCAGTATATTCTTGTTTGTTATCCTTCATCAAGTCTCACTAATATTTTTGTTCAAGGTTTAAGTGAAAAAACTAGTTTCCATAACAAAACATCAACTAGTTTAGTTTTGAAAGTATCAAAAACCATTTTCAACTAAGTATCTCTTATGTTTTTTTTTCTTTTGCCAGTGCTGACGCAATTTAAAAGCAATTTGCTTTCCCCAGATTTCCATTCTTCATCCACCATCTTTTATCTGCTCTGCTACAAGCTGACACCTTTGTAAGCTGTGTCCCTAAAGTGAGAAGGTCAAAGCACACCACTGTTTTCTAAGTGGCTTCTCTGCTGGGTGCCCGGCTAAAACCTGTCCATTGCAGAGGCTGGTGGGAGTGTGAAAATGTAATCCTATAAATGCTCACACAGCTGAAAGCATGTAAACAGGCAGGTGAGTGGCTATATTTTGTGCTCTGACACTCTGCTGTCTCGTTTTTTTTAAGATGGTCTCTGGAAAAGAAATGGAAGCTGCAACTCTGAGATGAAAATGAACGGTGCACTTGCAGGTGTGTGAGATTTTGGCTGCCCGATGTTAGAGCAGCCCTTGCCAGCCCTTCTGCTGTGCTGCCACCTCGTGACGCTCTGGGAGGATGGTGCCAACACAAAAGATGCTCAGAATTAAGAATGCCCACGTTGCTGCTGAGAACCACAAAGCAAGTAATGTTCTCTGGATCTCAGACAAAGGCTAAAAGGCTATAAGGTACAGTTTCCTATTTAAGATCTGTATGGACAAAATAGGCCTTGGAAAGGGAAGAGCTCTGATTATCTCTGGTGGGAATGTCTGTGTTGGGCAAGGGCTCGCTGTCCAAATTATTCATCTTTATTTTTATCTCATTTGAGGGAAAAAAAAAAAAAAGATAGAAAATAAAAGTTTTTCATTTCCACTAAAGGATAAGACATTAAATAGGAATAAAAATACCACCAAAGCCCAGCCTGTCTCACTAAGGGTTTAGTCATACGCTTGTCATCTGTGCATTTCAGATGTCTTTTAAGATGGATCCCCCTCTGAGTTATTCTTCCACTTGTGCAGAATAAAGTACGTGATTTTGTGCCTGATTTTGACTTTTTTTTTCTTTTTTTTTTTTTTAAGTAACTCTGTCAGTGTTCTGAGCACAGGTTCTGGTGCTAGTTTGGTGCTACATATTTGGATGAAGGGGGCAAACCTTGCAGGTTATGTGCTGAATTCATATAGGTCCCAGACTTTGCTAAGGTAGGTTTCTATTCCCTTCAAGTTAGAGGCATCTGTATTATGACTGATGTACAAATACAAAACAATTATTCGAGTTTCACCTTATGACTGCTGTCTGTTTTTCAGACAGCTTTGCAACTCTTGTTACTGAATAAGCCTTTGTAGACCTGTATGTGAAGCCTGCCATTCACATTTCCCTGCTTACAGCCAGGCAATTCTTGATGGCAGTGATCCTGGGGACCCTGTGTCTCAACTGGCAGCCTTGCAGAAGGAATTTGCTGGTTTGTCAGATCTGATCCACTGCTCTGCTGCCCTGCAATTGCACAGCAACAAAAGGGACTCCCATCTGAGCTGCTGGGGAGCCTGTTGCACTTCCCTGTTGAGGTGAGCACCACTGCAAGGTAAGGACTGCATTCTTTTACCAGTTCCTCCTTTGCTGCATGTGGTAGCTGCCTCTGCTGTGACTGCTCTGCTTTCAAGTTCTGCTGAATGCTCCAAATGATCACACAGCCAATAACTAGTTCCTTGTTGCTCTATTTTGCCCCCTTAACAAAGTATTTTCTACTTGTGTAGTGCTCGAGTTTAATTTCAGGACTAAAATCACCTCTCTAATGAGCAGCAGCAATTTTTTGTATCCTTATTGGCCCAGCTTCTAGCACAAGAGCAAACACTAATGTAGAATCTGGCTATAAATTAAGTAGATATTAAAGAGATTATTATTTACCAGCCTAGAACAGGGTCATTTGAACTACCCTAAAAGCAACCATCCCCAGGGAAGCTTTTCAGCTTCAAGAATTGTTTTGGTTTTTTTTTAAATCAGGACATACCAGATAGCAAAACCACTGTTTTCGTCCCCGTTCCTTTTGTCCAGAATTTTGTATGACATGGCCAAAAAAAACCAAATGCAATTGGAGTATTGGTTCTATAAATAAAGAATTAAGGAAAAGGAAGATTTGTGAGTCTAGTTCACAGAGCTAGAAGAACATCTATAGAAAAAACAGGCTTATCCATGAATAGGGTGTGACAGCTTATTAAGCCTGGATTTTTAGGCACTTGCAGGTACCTGTGGGAAAGCAGCCTTCCTGGATACTTGTAGAGTCCCTCTGGGAGCACAGCTTATTGAAGAACAAGGTCACAAGAGCTGGAGCTGATCAGTAGACTTAGGAGCTGCAAAAAACCCAAAAAGCGAAGTCAACTACCAAAAAAAATAATAGTTAACAGGGTACATGTCAGAGCTGGAAAAATGTCTGCTCTCACACCTGTGTCTGAAGGACCTTCTTTAATTTGCTTAGCCTGAACTTTGGGCTCCCTATTTCCTCTAAGATGATGATGAGTGTTGCTGTAGGCTGTGCAAGCTACACAACATCCTTGCAGAAAGTAAAGGGGGTGTAAAACAGGAACTAGGAACCATTTCTGAAACTTAAGAAAGTGATGTCTGCAGAGATTTTGATGATCCTTCTGCAGAGAGAATAAAAGTAAGTCTTCCAAGAAAAGCATAAAAATAAATCTTCCAAGAAAAGCAGTTCTTGGTCAATATGTGTTCTGTAATTGCATCTTGTGCTTTTGTCTGCAGCTCTCTGTGAGTGCCATTTTCTGATAAGTGCTCTGTGTTAAAGTCTAATTTTGCTTTGTAAATATTAAAAAAAAAATAAATCCTGCAGAACTTCTGTATCCATGATCATTTAATTCAATAACTTTTGAGTTGATATGAAAACAATGAATTCCTGTATCCTGTAATGGAGAGCTACTCTGAGGTATGGGAGGGAGAATGCCATTGCTATGTCAATTATATTTTTTGCACCAGCTCTTCAACTTCCTCAATCTCATTAGACTAACATGGGTTCTAGAGTGGAGATCATGTGTTCAGTCAAGTTGCCTTAAAATTTTCCTGCACAACACTTTTCTAGTCAGTAGGTGACATTTAATGAAAGTAGCAGCTTCCCAGAGGAACTTTCTTTTTGATACTTTTTTTCTTCTGGGGAAAAAAATATTCTATTTGTTCAGTTCTGATTTGGTCTGACAATTTAAAACAAAAATGTTTTCACTTTTGTTGCATACCCACTTTTAAATGAGGCTTATTTCTTCTTATGTTTTTAAAAGTTGATGTTATTTTACTGACTTTGGAATAATTTTGAGATTTACCTATGCACAAAATTTCTTAAAAGTGTAGCTTAAAATTATTCAGTGTACTTCTGTAATTAATCATCCAGTGAGTCCCCCTGACTAATTTTAACAGAAGCAAAAGAAATGACCAAAGGGTGAAACTATCAAGCAGCTGATTTACATGTGATGCATAATGGTTTGTAGGAAGCTAGCTTGGGATTGCACAGATTCTGAGACTGAAAACCACAAGTTTTCACATATTGCAGCCCAACACGTGAGATGCAGGCCATTGGATACACTTCTGTTGCTTCCTGTTTAAACAAAAACATTGGAAAAAAATCATTTTGATTTACAGATTTGTTTTGATGGAGGGAATTTGTTTCCAACTGAACATTTTGAAATAGCAAAATTCAAGTGACAAGTTATCCTTACTGCACAGCATTGCTACTGCTGGCGAAAGGCGCCGGCTGGGCGCCAGGAGGCACAGAGGGCCGGCTGCACAGCCCCTGACCTTGCTCAGCTGGAAACGTGGGCAAAGGAAATGGGTCCCTTTCCTGAGACAAGGTGGGGGCTTGATGGCAGGAGCAAGGCTGCAAACTGCCCTGTCCTTTTAAACCCACAGTCATGGTGCCAGAGTAGTGTGGCATGTCTGGGGCTCCCCATACAGGCTGAGAGTGCTCAGGTGCAAGGGATGCTGGCAGGAAGGAAACATTCTCTTTGTGGATACGCTCTACGTCTTCACCAGCTACCTCTCATGGTTTCCTCAGCCTGAGCGCCATTTAATCTACAGCTGAAGTGTAAATTTGTGCAGGTGTGTGAATGCCTGAGTTACCTGGCTGCCTGCACAGTGTGGCCGTGCTTCGGAACACGCCACCTTCATCCTGTCAGGGGTGGTGGTGCTGCCCAAGGGCCTGGGCAGGCAGGGCCCTGCTGCAGCTGGGGCTGCCTGGCAGCACAACAGAAGCTCTTTTCCTTCCACCTGCCCAGGGCTTTGCCCTCCAGAGAGGAGCCAGCCAAGAGGTGGGGTGGCCCCTGTGCTCCTGATGCCCCACACCTCCCCTGTGCGTGTGCCTGAGGGAGAGGAGCTGAGCTGCTCAGACCCACACTCCTGCAGTCTCTCTGTAGCCTGCTGCTTTTGCTTCTTTGGGAGGATGTGGTGAAGGAGCTGAATGCCTCCTTCATTGCAAATTTCAAGGTTTGCTGAGAAAAATGATGAGTGGAAATGATAGTTAAGCAGATGGTAAATTTCTGTGTCGCCTTTCTCTGCGGTTTCTCTGTCAGCTTCTCTTCTGCTACTGAAAAGAAGGGAGGAGAAGGAAACACAGCCGCTTCCCTAAAGAAATGAATAATGAGTCTAAGAACAT
This sequence comes from Polioptila caerulea, assembly GCA_013397295.1. NCBI lineage: Eukaryota > Metazoa > Chordata > Aves > Passeriformes > Certhiidae > Polioptila > Polioptila caerulea. The sequence continues at coordinate 140,487 of VYXF01008895.1, forward strand.
TTTTAATCAACTTTCTTTTTATCAAGAAAAGATGATGGATTTTAGGAAGACAGGCAAAGAGTGGGAAAAAGCCTGCAGCTAATTCAACTTTTGGACACTGAAATGTTGAAAGGAACACATGTTTCATTTGCTTTTTTCTTTAGATTGAAGGTTACAAATGTGCAGTGAAAAAATTCATTGTCTCAGCAAATTCAGCTGATTTTTTTTTCTATGTCTGCAAGGAGACAAACCTGCTGAAGGGAGAAATAGAAGCTTTTCAGCAAAGCAGTTGGGCTAAACTTTGAGCTGCTCAGGCAAAGGGAACTGCACAGCAGTAGCCAGAGGACGTGTCTGCTCTTGCTGTAGCCAGTCAGCCATTTGGTGAATGTAATGCAACTGAAGCATACTGCAAGTTGTGTTTTTGGGGAAACCTGCATCTGCTGACCTCCAGCCTCAGGCAGAAGAAGTACTGTGATTCTTGGCATTCTGAACCACAAAGATACATTGGTGTGCCTTGTATCATAGATGTAAAGGCATGAATCTGTTTTTTTCCACTTGTGTGTGGAGATTGGAATGGCAAAGAAGAGATGAGTGTGACAAGAAGCAACATGAGGGACAGTATTTGATGCTGTGAGAATGGTGGGCCTTAGAGTTATCTCTGGATCCTTGCCTCAGAAGGCCAGCTGTATGTCTGGCTCAGGCAGGACAGCATCTCCCCTGGCCCATGGATGACCTACATGACAGTGCTGCCCTACCAGATGGCAGTTTCCAGTTGGTGTTGGTAGAGCTGGCTCCTGGGACCAGGAGATTTAGTGCCCTTTCTAGATGTCTCAAACAAAATGAGGGTTCCTTTGAACTAGGTGCCCTACATAGATGCAAATGCATATGGGAGACATGTCTTTTTTTTCCTTCCCTGAGACTGTAGGGAAAAGGACAAAAAAGGATTTTTCTTCCTGTTTTTGTAAGTGGAGGCACATTACAAAGGGGTTTTAGGATAAACAACCCAGACTGACAAAGGGTGTTGTGGCACTGTTTCTTACTAGGTAACTGTATATTTGTCTTTTCCCCTTGAGTTATTTTTACTACAGATTATTTGGTTACATCTGTTTTGCTCCAGTGAAGCAGAGATGAAGTGAGTGGGCCTGTTGAAACTGAACTTTCAGACCCATCAACAGTAAATGAAGTATCAGAAGAGAAATGGTGCTTCCTCTGTTGTGACTCTCCATGTGATTGTGTGCCTGCTTGAGTCCTGACATCATCTAGTGAGGACGTACCACTGGATTGGGAAGATCCCTGGGAAATAAACCTCTGATCAAACAGCGTGGCAGAGCTGCTGTAAATGATCTTGTGTGCTTTTAAAGTGGCAGGAAAAGGGTGGAAATGGAGCACATTTAGGCTTGTTTCTGAGTCATCACTGTCTAAGACAGTGATGTTCTTGCTGAACTGGTATTAATATTCTCTTCTGGATCTCCGTGCTTCTGCCATTCATCTCATCAGTGTGGGTTCGGCTGGATTGCAGCTGGCAGTGGACCAGCTGGTATGGGAATGGCCTATGGCAGGGAAGGGGGGATGTGTTGGCACAGAGTTTCACAGGCTGTGCTGAGAGCTGCCAGAGGCCCCATAGCCACAGCAGTGCAGATCAGAGCTCTGAGTGCCTCTGGGGCTCACAGAAGTGACCAAATGCAACATGCACTGGGGCTGCCCTGAGTGTGCAGAGCTCAGTGTGACCTTGCATCTTCTTGGAAAACACTCTGTAAATTGCTTTTCAAAACCTGGTCTGTGTAGAGGCTACTGTATGTATAGATTGGTGCAGAGTCTTTTCTTTGGGATGTAAGGTATATTTCTGTTTGCAGCAAAGCTACACTTCTGTTTAAATCCTGGTATAATGTGTAGAGAGATGAACAAAACCCTTGATTTCGCTGCTGCCTGTATTTCAATACAAGACATTGCCCATAAGGGATGAGAACAACCCTCTGGGATTACCCTGTGCCAGGAACACTACTGCATCAAGAGAGGTCCCTGTGGTGTACAGGCCATTGCTATCCTGGCTTATGACTTCCTGGGAGTCTTCAGCCTGGATTAGCAGCACTTTATGCAGCAAAGCTGCAGGTTAGTTGGAAGAGAAAGTTGGTTAGCTTTCCACGTGAATGCTTTTTCAAGCACTTGAATAAAGCAGATGCTCACAGAAAACAGGTGGCTTTAACCACCTAGGGTAGAGTCCCCTTGGGTTTCAGTCACTGCAAGGTCGTGATCCCACTGGTTCTCAAGGTCACCATAACATTGCTGGGGAGAAGCAGTTGGAAATACTTGAATTTCCTGTGTAAAAATGTTTAAACTCCACCTCCCCTTAAGAAACAATTATAAAGCCTTTCAAATATGTTATTATAACAAAAAAGCAACCATACAACTAAGAAATAATCTTCCCCCAAGCCCCTGTCTAATCAAGGTTCATTTATGTTGTCAGTGAGCTTATAGTGTGTGCTTGCCTCTTGATCTGAGTAGCTGTCTTGACCATTTCAGTAAAGAGGTCAGGCACACAGAATTCCCCTCACCATTCAAATGTATTTATTTTAAGGGTGCGGTGTTTGAGGAAGGACTACAACAGTTGCCTGACTTTGGCCATAGATTGTTGTGCAGAGAGCCTGAGCTTTGTGGTGCTGTATTCCTGTAGTAGTTTTGTAAACCTTAAATTTAAAACCAAAATGAAACAAATCCCACTCCCCTTTCCCCCTGTGAATGTGGTACACAGGGCGAAATACCTGGTTACTCTTGCTGCAGGGGGAAGAATGCTGTGCCTTCCAGGTTTGTGTGTTAGCTGAGCTGTTCTAAATTGCTTTGGGAGCTTGATCACTCCTGAGCTGTGGTTCATTTGCTTTTCACTTCTGCTTTCCTCAGGAAGTAAGTGCAGTAGCTAATCAGGTGATTCACAGTGGAAAGTTTAAAGAGCAGAGTGGGAGCTGCTGCGTACACCAACATGCCCAATAGGACAGCAACACTCATTTCTCTGGATATGGTTATTGACTGCAATAGGAGCTGCCAAATCTAGGAGCCCAGGTATGTCAAGAGATTTCCTGTGAAAGCAGACAGAACAGATTGTTAAATGCTAAAGGAACCTGCAATGTTGGTTCCAGCTGGTGTGTTATGATAGGATTACTTTCAATTAGTGAAGGTTTCAGTCAAAGTTCACCCTAAACTGCTGTGCGAAGACAGCTTTCCTCAGGAGTAGTGGAATTCCTGGTTTTAGCATTTACAATTATTAGCTATCATAACTGTGTTCATTAGTCACTTTGGCTGCTAATGAAAGGAAGGGAGTATAAAGGAGTATCACATGGGATTTTTGGGATGATCTGAGCTTTGTGTTTCCGATAGTCCACAGAATCCTGGGATTTAATAGTCAAGAAAAGCATATTAGGATAAAGAATATTTGAAGCAGGTAGTCTCAGAACTAGGGGTCTGATATTTTGTCTAGTATAGCTCTTGTTATCTGAACAGTTGGGGTAAATAAGGAGGCCAGTCTTTATTTAATGTTCATGTACTTTTGGAGATTAAATATTTCCATGTACGCTCAACTAACATTTTTTAAAGAAACTTACTGTAAGAAGTGGAACAATTTTGGCCTGAATTTTGGTAGGAGACTTGATTCTCTTTTAGTCTTGGTGCAAATTGTGATTTTTTTTTTACCTGAATAGGATCCTTCTATGAACTGCTGAGGGGGTAATCATAGATAAATATAATTAAAATCTCATTAAAAAATCATGTTTGTTCAACTAGTAAGCTGTTAGTAACAGTATTCTGCTGTTCCTTCTGCCAGTTTTGGTCAGGCCTTTCTTCCCTTCTGTCTTTTCAGTCTGGAAAGATATAGGCACATTGCTGTGTGATTTCACACAAGCTTTATTTAGGAAAAAAAGAGAAATTACATTATTAAGTTCCACTTTCTGTCTGTAACCTGACACTGCATTCTGAATGATACTATCAGATTTATTTGATTAATCTTCACTTTTACATCTTTTAAAATACTTATTATTTGAAATTACTTTTTAAAGTATGTTTTTAAGATTGATAAGATACTTTTTGTCAGGTATCATTGTGATACTTATCAAAAAGTATCTTATCAAACTTAATCAAGACTCAAAAAAATATTAAAACTGAAATAATTCTTACTATTTTAACTCTTAACTTACACTGAGGATCAGAACAAGCGGTGAAGTGTACAAGAGGCAACATGTAAGACCTTTTCAAAATATCTAAGTTATCCTTAATACCAAAGATATTTGAATGCTGAGCTATGTGATTTTGTGGTTGTTCTAGAAGAGTACTTGTCCTCCAAGGTGATCAGAAAATTGAAAGGATTTAAAAGTCCTAATAAAATTGTAGATGCAAACGAAGGCTTCTAGAAGAAGTAATACTTAAAGCATATGGTGCAAGTAGAGTCACCAGACTAATATTGGAGGACTGATATGGCTTCTGTAGTCTAGACAGTTGGAATAAATAACGAGGAATATCATAATCTTCCTTTTGCTTTCATGCAGTTTTGGAAATTAAAGTGTTTCACATACACTTAAAACGTCTTACACAGCCTGTACAATTCATTCTTCTCTAATGAAGTTGTTTGTGCATATCTGGTTGTAAGAGTTTCTGTGGAGCTGGGATGAACTCTTTCATAGAGATGAAAGATTTCATAGAGTGAACACTTTGAGAGGCTATCCGTGCTTTAACTGTGCCACCAACAAGAAAGGCCTTCTCAGTCAAGTATAAATAGAAAGAGAAAATGGGTAAGCACATTTGCCAGGCCATGCAGTGCAGCTCAGGGAGTTGACTCATCAGTCACTGACCTTCTGAGGCCAGTGGAAGCCCTTCATTTCACCTCTCCATGACTCAGTTTCACCAGTTGTAGAATGCCTCTGGAAAGCACTTTGGGGTTCTCCATGCAGAAGACCACAGGTACTAGAGTGAGTTACGTGTTAGCATTGATTTAGGCTTAGCAGAGCAGCTTCCAGGGTGAGAGATCTCCTTGAGGAAGAGAATGGCTTTGCTGTTTGGGATGCAAGTTGAGCCTCACCAAAAATATATCTGAATCATGCTCACCAACGCCGCTAGAACAGCACCCAGGCTTCCTCAGCCAACACACTTACAGCCTCAGGATGACTCAAGTGAGTCAAAATCCCACCCCAGAGTTAAGTATAATGTATGACAAATGTAACTCCCACATAGTCATGAGGAACAGAGTCTTCCTGTTTACTCTGTGCAGTCTCCACACATTTTCTTCTCATAGGGCTTGTTATCTTAATACAGATAATTAAGGAAAACAACAGCAGCAAAACACAAAATGTTATGGAGATAGGAATTTCTAGACTGACTGTTCCTTGGGCACTGATCAAAATTACATAGGCCTCCATCTCCTAGCAAAGGACAGAGTATGGGCCGTGGTAAAATAAGGTAGCCTGTGGTGTAGTGTGAAGGACTAGCATTTGCATCTAAGCACAGGTGTCTGCTGGGACCATCATCTTGCTGCAGGTGGTGTGGTGCACAGTGACAAGATAAATGTCCTGCCCTTCATCTCTGCAGTACAGAGCTACTGCAGGAGTGTGGAAGTGAAACTGGTTCATCTGGCATGGAGTGGGCAGAATGCAAGCAGTAAGCTAACTGTGTAACTGATGGATGATGAAAGAAGAGAATCCCAAATGCAGTTTTGGTGTTGGCTCATAGTTCTAAACCAAGCTCATAATACTGTCTTTTAACATTTAAAGTTTATTTTAATGTGTTGGTAGTGTGGATCTTACCCAGATTTTTAGTTACGTTTGCTTTCTTGGTATTTTTATCGGAATGGTAGAAAGGCAAAGAGACGCTGTAGAGAATGAACCTATTTCCCAGAAATAAAGGTAGATTGGTGTTTTTCCTTGAGAGGTAATGATTTGTTAAAGACTCTTTTGAGCTCTTAAAAACGAATATATTTGCTAAGTAAAGTGAGCTACATTCATCTTGGTGACAACTCCCATCCTCCCACCCACACTGTCATAACTTTTCCTGTGGTAGTCTCAGGAGCAGTCAGACAATGACCTAGACTCCAATAAGCATATGGATGACTTTGATGGAAACTGGAGAAGCCAGATCTCTGTTGGTGCAAGTGTTGTCATGACGTAGGCTCGGCATAGCAGGGTGAGCTCACAGAAGGCTGAGGCAGAAAAGTAGGGCTGGGTGCCCCCCCAGAACACTATGGATGAAAACATGGCTGTAAAGTAAATGAGAGGACTTGGGGTTGACATAAGGGTACCATCGATTCCTTGATGGACCCATTTTAATTCTGATGGAAGTGGGAGTGCCAGAAGCACCATGTTCCCTCATTGCAGCATTTCTGCTTCAGTTTACAGGATCAGCAAAACAAGCAGTGTTGTTGTGAAAATAACTATTGTACAGAGCTGTATATCTGCCATAAAAAAGAGCTGAATGTTGCTGCCTCTTTGGGCCAGCGCAACTCTGTGAGGAATCTTTGGTTTTTCCACACAGCTGCTATTCCAGATGGGCTTCAGCCCCACTCTCAGTGGGGAATCTATCAGTGATGTGCAGCTAGATTATAGATTCAGCATCCATATTTGATGAAATGTGAATCAATGAACCTGTCTCTTGGCTAGTGCTCTTCTGTTGCAGATATGCTGACAGTAATAGCTACATCTTGTTTTATAGTTGGGGTGACTGAGGTATAAGGGAGAGGATCTGGATCAGTGGCAAAGCTGGGGCTGGAATCCAGATTTGCTGTGTGGTTTACTGGTTTCTTCTGACAAAGCCCAGATGAGTTGTGTAGCACATGCATACATCTCATGGAAGAGAGCTTGTTCATGCAATTGCAGGGTAGTAGATGTTCTAGTACAGGAGCAGTATGCTTTGCCATTAAAATTGGAAAAGAGTCAGTGACTGAGAGTGTTCCCATATTTCTAAACTCTATCTCCAACAGTTAAAACTATAATTTCTTGGGAGAATTGACTGGTAAGAGGTGTAAATAACACAGTATATTTATCTGGTCTCATCTCAGCATGGACAAAGCAGCTGAACTCCTGTGGCAGCTGGAGGATTCACCTGACAATGCAGGACAGCAAGAGCAGAGCCCTGATGATGGAGACACAGCAGAAATGCTGGAGCAGCCTGCACCCAGCAAGGACGAGCTACCCCAGAGCCACAAGCTCCCGTGGGAGACTCTAGGCAAACAGTTTGTAGAATATGAACAAATGGCTCCATTTCTCATCCCAGAAGACCAACAGAGAAGGCTGCTGGAATTTCTTCCCCTCTTCTTAAAGGTTTGTTCTCCTTATAGCCTTTGGTGCAGATGCCAGTTTAAGTTTCTTTTGCCTTATCTATTCTGTGGTCACCTGAACAGCCAGTGTAGTTAATTGAAGTAGGATCCTTATAGGCAGTAAATTCTTTTACTCCATTGGGAGCTTGGAGAAACAGTTTCTTGTCCTCCTTTTATCTACCTTACCTGCTAGGTTTGCATGAAAAAAGTATATGGGGGAGCACTGCTTCTCTTCCCTGAGTGGCTAAATTCTATTCTTGAAGTCAAGGAGTGTGACAGGCATCTTAAAGTGAGTACCCTGTGAAGAGGTCGCTTCATGTCTGCCTCATCTATTTTATTATTTAGTGGGAGCTGAGCATAGTTTCATTCTGGGAAAACATGTTTGTGGCATGCAGCCAGTTAGGGGAAATGCAGGTATACAGCCTTAAAATGGAATTTTGGGTTAATGACAGTGCTTGTGTCTAATTTTAGTGCTTGAGAGAGGAGTTGAGTGAGAGATGAGGAAACCATAGGGTGAGAAGAGGAAGGGCAGATCATGGGTGAGGAACACAGCTGGGAATTAGAACATTTTAGTTAGCTGACTGCCCTACAGCTGCCACCAACCAATGACTTCTGAGATGAACATATTGAAAGTTGAAACTAGAAGAGCTCTGTAATGAATGCAACCCTTATGGGTTGATTTTCTTTGCTAGAGTCTGTGGAACATACAGGAGACTTCTTGAGTGGACCATACAGAGACAGAATTGCAGAGCGTATGCTGAGTGAAGCAAAAAGCCTGGCTTATTTTTAAATGTACTGTGGCTGTGTACAAGTACAGAATTGTTTTTTCTCTTGGATTACCTTGGATATTAATGGGTATTGAACCTGCATTTTTATAGTCTTGCTGTGTCTTTCAGAAAGAAAATAAAAACATTTTTGGTGAAACCATATTTTAATGATGGCCTATTTCAGGTGTCTGTACTTGTGAGTTCTCAGGACTCTTGAGTGATGGAACTCAGATCTGTCTATTCCTTACCTTGCTGAGTTGGATTTCTAAGATAGAAGTTAGTGGGTAGGTGAGGGAAAAAAATCTTAATGCATGGTCACTGTTTATATAGAGGCACTGTGAGGCATAAAAGGGGATACTCTGCATTTTGAACTTAGTGTGTAGGAAAATCACTGTGCTCAGGGTGTGACTTTGGTGTCTATAACAGTAAAGCAGGAATAACTTCCAGATAGTCATAAACATTTCACTGAGGTGGATGGAGAATGAACCTTTGATGCTTGCAAGTCCTGGTGCACAGTGAAATCACTGTAGATACTGGTGTCAATGAACAGCACTGAAACTGGTGCAAACATCTGAGTTGTGGGTAGGATCTGGGAGTGCTCATGGTGAAGAGTTTGAGGTGGTTGAGTACAGGCGTGCTGTGGCCCAAGGCAGTGCAAACAAAATGAGTGGAAGGGTCTGACAAGACAGTGAGTGTCTAGCCTGGAGCCTCAGAAGTGGATTTCCCATTACATCTAAATGGTCCTACAGATATTTTATGTTTCTTGAACAAAGCTTTTACTGATCATCACTTCCTCTGAACTTTTAGATTTGTTTGCATAGAAGAGTGTCCCTCCCAAACCAAAGGCTATATTTGAACAGAACTGTTGCTTTCTGTATGAGCCTGTCTCTGGAAACAAATCTCTTTGCAAATGGCACTACATGTGCTGTGGTGGTCTTTGCTGTCTTGGAAGTTCACCACTGCCTTATCAGGTCACCAAATTACTGACTCTGTAGCCTCCCTTTGTCAATCTCCAAAGAATGCACGTCAGAGTCAGATCAGGGCTGATAATCTGACCATTTTCTGTAGAGGAGCACCTCCTTTTTCCATGGATCTGCTTTTAAAATGGCATGCTGAAAATTTCACAGTTGATTTTTTTTTTTTCCTGAGACAGCACTACAAGAAGTTACAATATTTTATTTGAAGTGAGAGCCATCTAGATGTTGGGGGATTTTTTTGGAGTTGGTTTTGTTTTCTTTTTTCCTTTTTCTTCTAGAGCTGTTTTCAGATCTCTTGTCTTCTTTCCTGGTATGGTTTAACCTCAGCCAGCCAAATACCACACAGCAATTCACTTACCCCCCCATCAGTGAAATTGCAGAGAAAATCAGAAGTGTAAAATAGAACACCATCACTCCAAACATCCCCCACTGCTTTCCTCCTTGTTCCCCCACTTTATGCACTGAGCACGATGCCCTCTGCGCTGGAATGTCCCTTTGGTCAGTTGGGGTCACCTGTCCTGGCTGTGTCTCCCCCCAGCCTCCCTGCCAGCGTGGCAGCACAAAAAGGCCTCGGCTCTNCAGTGTGGCAGCACAAAAAGGCCTCAGCTCTGTGTGAGCCCTGCAATGACAACATCTCTGCATCATCAGCCCTGTGTGCAGCACAAATCCAAAACACAGCCCCATACCAGCCACTGTGAAGAAAATTGACTCTACCTCAGACCAAACAAGCACACTTCCTCTTGAAGGTCCATGGAAAACAAACATCTTTAAAGCTTCTAGGGTATTAATTCATCCCAATGAACAGGCCATGCTCTCTAACCTACTTCCTCCTGTTTTTGTAAGAAATGTATTGCAGGCTTTATGTGACATTGTTCTACTGAGGTTTTTCTTCCTCAAATTTATAATCAAATTTAAATTCTAAGATTTCAAAGTTTCTGAGCTCTATTAGAGCTTTAGTTTTCAAATACCATGTAGTGAGCATGAAATAAACAAGCTGTGGTGAGATGAGATTATATACAACATCTTTAGATTTACTGATCCTTAACTAAGTATGAAAAGCAAGAACGCCTTTAATGTGGTGATAATTTTTTTGAGTGAAATTTTTGAAGAACTGAGAAAGTTGTTACTGAACAAGGGTGATAAAAGTTATAAAAGCTAGAGTTAAATCTTAAGAGTTAAAACTCTAGATTAAGAGTTAAAAGGTCTTAAATCTAGAGTTAATCTTAAGAGTTAAAAATTTGACAGTAAAGCAGTAAATTCTCACGTGTCACAATAAATAAATAAATGTTAGTACCACCAGTACTTTAGGGTCAAGGGACAGTTGATCTCAGGAGGCAAGGGACTGGCAATGTTGTACATATGCATGTCCATCCTGAGTTTTCTTTCTGTAGGGCTGAACTTCACAAGCCTCAGAGTTGTAGAAACTGATTTCCTGAATTTCAGTAATGCATGCAAAAAGGGGCTTTCAAATTCTCAGAGGAAACTTTTCTACCAAATATATTCATAATGGAGAAGTGAATTTTTCATTAGCTTCACACTAGAATTTTTGTCCTAGGCATGAGATTCTTCCTCTCCACTTTTCTTAGATATGCTAGTGGAATTTTGCGCTGCTTTGTAGGCATTTAGGTCCGGAGGTGTGACTAGAGCATTTTGGCTTTGCATCATTAATTTAAGAGTACATTGTGGAAGATCTTGCCCTTTAACTTTTAGTCATCATGTCCTTCCCTGCAAGACTTTTACTCCCTTCATATACCAGCCTTCAGCTGGCTTGGGGAAATGCATCTCAGTTTGAGTTGTGCATGTTGGGAAGTTCTTACAGAACTTAATTCTCCCTGTTTAATAATGGACTCTGTGTGAGTCCTCTCCCTCCTTGGAAGCTTTTTCTCTTGCTTTTCCTTTCCTGTTTGGATCGTGTAGATGCCAGTGCCTCTCTGCCTTTTTGTTTTAGAGTTCTTTAGCTCTTACAGTTGGCTGGAGAGAGGGGTCACCAAGCAGGAGACACCTGGGGTGCGGGGGCTCGTAACTCGCTGATACTCCTTGACGTAGAAGGAAAAGGTGTGGGAGGGAAATGTCAGCCATCTGCTTGTGATTCAGGCCTGGGCTGGGAGTCATTTTAATGCCTTCTGTAGCTTCCCCCTTGGTGCCTCAGAAAGTATCAGAATGTTCTATTACATGGCTGGCTTTTGAGCTAGCATCTCGCCATGAACCATGGCATAGGAAGGGCAGATGGTAACAGCAGACACAGGGAACTTGTGGCAGAACCTTAAATATGTAGAAACAGGTTTAAGAGGAAGAAGGAAAATCACATTACTTTGATACCTTATTGTTTGAGTTTCCTCTAAAGGCAGACTTTCTACAATGGAGTCAGGTTGATAGGCTTCCAGATCTTCTATAGGTTCAGACATGAGTATGAAATTGATTAGGTCTGTTCTTCAAGGACAGTGTATTCCAAAGATTGGTGTCTGACCCTCAGGAAAAGCACTGACAAAATCAAATCAGAACATTAGTGGCCTGCTTTGTAGGGAGATGGAGTAGTAGCATTGCTATGAAGATTTGATTACTGCTCCATGCTGTGTATAGTCTGAGCTTCTAGAACTTATCCTGCTCGTTCTGTGAGCAGAAGAGTGAGTATGGCAAGGCCTTTCTGAAGTCTTAAGAGGATGTTCCTCTTTGAGGAAGAGGGGCAGAAATCTCTCACTGCTTTTGTCTGAAAAAGGGCATAGCTTAATAACATTGTGTATTTTTAGGTGACTGTAGGTTTCTTGTCATTGTATTTGCCCAGCTTGCTTCTGTTCTTTACAGATCTTCCCTCCCTTCTGCATCAGAGGTGGAGGAATTGGTGGATCTTGCTTCTGCAACTGAGTGTCTCTGAAAGTAACTTATGGTCAAAATCTGAAAAAATAGTTTGCTTTGAATATTATTGACTGATTGAAAAAATTTATTAATACTCACACTGTGCAATTGCATTTCACTCCTGTAGCACAGAAGAAGAGTTGGGGGCATTTTGGTTATTGATTGCAGTAAAATGAAGTCAAAAGTAAGTGCTTGCCTGATTACTGAGAGATGACTGACACTTTGTCCACAAGCTGCCATCTGTGATGAAAGAAAATAAATTGAAAACAATGGTAGGGAAGGAAATAATACTAGTGGAGGATCTTCATTTATGAAGAGTTGCACTGATTTCTTGGCAGAAAAAAGAAAGTATTATGGGATGTCTGATCCAACTTTTTTTAGGAAGACATATGTCATTTTTCTTCCTCTAATCATTGGGACTTACAGTGTGATTTTTCAGAGCTTCTAAAAGGAGGTTGCTGAGGACAGAGCTGTCTCAGACTGGTCTTTAGAGGTCAATGGTGAACTGTTGCTATTACATAAATGTGTGTATCATCAGATGTTTTATACAAAAGAATTGACACCCGATTCTTGAAGGCTGGTTCGGTACAATAGTGTTAGTCTGCTGGAATATTTTCTTTATTGATCTTTAATTTTTTTCTTCCCCCAAAGGCAAGGCTAGGAAACATTTAAGAGGGGTTTGTTTGTCAGAGTCAAGGAATCAACAAGTCTTACTGTTGTTTATCTAATAAGTTTTGTGTTTAATTGCTTGTCCATTCTTGAACAAGGGAGTTACAAACTTATTTATAAATTGTTTATAAACTTCTCTATAAATTTGTCTTTCTTCAGGGTGTTCATCATATTTTGAAAGGAGCTAGCATAATTTTTGATACAAATAATTAGTGGCACAGGGTATGACCAACACTTACATTGTTTGGATTGTATTCAGTGTAGAAAATACTGTAAAAGCTCTCTAGTAGGTGCATTACGTGATTCAAAAGGTAGTTCCAGTTTGACTTCTGTATCTGTCCTGCCTGCCTGGGAAATACTGCTTAATGGACTATACTGACTAGGGAGGGAATTTTATAGAGGAATGTTAGCCTTATGCTCCTTTATTTATATTCATTATTTATTTTATCAATCTACCAAAGACATGATGTGTCAGAGACTTAACAGTTACACTTGGATTTCAGGCCTGGGAAGAGTCTGCTGGAGCAATCGTATTCCCCAACATTCAGCTGTTAGCCAGTGAGGTTTCCAAGCTTCTGACTAAAGAAATTAAGAGGAACCTCAATGGCAAACCTGCAGGTAATGATCCCATACCATAGCCATTGGATCCAGTTATTCTGGAAATGCATGTCTTCCAGTTGTACCCTGTGCTGGAAATAAAGGGGGAACAGGAAACTGCTGTGTAGCAAGCCAGACACTTTAGTGGGTGTGAGCTAGCACTGATTCGAGGTGATTGCACTAAAGATTTAGTCTTGTATGCCATGGTGATCTTTAGTTTGGAACTTTTGTAGCTGGAGGTGTGTAATGTATAATGCATGTAAGAGTGAGAGAGTTTGTTATACGCTATTCTAAGGAGCTTTCTTAAATGAGAAAAGCATTGCTAGCCACATATAGCTTTCCTGGTGGCTGTTGTACATTCTTTATGCTGTCAGCTGCCAGCTTCGTGAACTGAGCTGGTACTCTCGGTGAAACTTGTCAGTTTGAAATGCATAGTTTACATTAACTGAGCTTGATGCTGAATCAAAACCATTTTGTTTTTCTGTTTATTTTAGTGAACTCCTGCTACTGTAATTTTGTTAAATTTGTCAGATCTGTTAAGAAAGCATACATGCAGCATTTTCATCTTTCACTAAGGAATTAAAGTTTAATGTTTTTGTGATAACAGAAGAAGCCCGTCTGGCTTTGGAGCAATTTTTGCAACAGAAAGGGGAAGCAAGAGATGGCCATTTGCTCCTGAAATCGGTGTATCTGCTCTCACAGACTGACTTGGTAAGAGAAAGTACCACAACGGATGTTTTCCTTTTCATTTCAGAGAAGCTGTGTAGGCACCCCAACAGTGGAACACTGAAGTCTCAGTATTTGCATTATCTCTAATATTTTGGGCTTCAGCACGCCCAAGGTATACAGTCAAAGGACACCAGGTTTGTAGGCTGGGCTTTTCTAAAAGAGAGAAGTGAGCATTTTGTGCTTTCAGATACCTTTTTTGTTTTGATTATCAGACAGCTGGGTTTTCTAGTGTTTCTCTGCTTTTTTCCCCCCATGGTGTATCTTTTTGTGTATTCTTTATCAGTCTAGCTTACGTGTCAAAAAGATGAATAGTAAGAATCTCTCTGATAATACAGTGGTTGACTTTTCCATCCTCATAGCCTCTCACTTGGAAATATTTCACAAACTCTACTTGTACAGCCATCCCAAATACAGACTGGCATCATGAGTACAGCCTGTTGATGGGCATCTGTGGTGTGTTTATCCGTGACATTTAGTCAAACAGTTTGTCTTAGTCTTTCTTGTTCAAAGACACACAAAAATAAAATCTTACTGTCAGATTATAGTGGATATGTTCTGTGTCATAAGCAGTGCTATAAAATTGTATATATAGCTAGTCACAACATGAAGTTTCTGATGATACTTGTGTTTTTCACAGATTTAAGATGTTGCCATTTTTTGTAGCACACATACTTACAAAACTTCATATCACAAAACTCATTCTTCTGTTAGTTTGGTGCTGATTTTTGTTACGATTTCTGTGTGCCAAGCACATACACTGGGACTTCTCTGGAAGCTCCATGCAGCCACAGTGAAGATGGGAAGAAACTGAGTGTTGAGAAAAACTGAAAAAAATGATCACTTGCATTTATAAAACCTGTAATTAAAACACTGTGCAGTTATTCAATATTTTAAATAAGTGAAGGCATTATAGGTAAACTGCTGCTATGCTGAGTTGAGGAGGGGGAATGGAGAATTCATGCTTCCAGCATACCAGGCCTCTCCAGCTGCAGAGTGTCCTGGAAAGTCACAGTAAAGGGGGACACTGTCTGTCCCTGACCCCACTGTTGGTTCAGCTGCTAGTTTGCAGGTTGTGTGCTTCACTGACTGCAGGTCTCCATGTGCAGGACAGAGTACTTCTGCCAAAGATGTAGTTCAGCTGGAGCAAGAAGTCCTGGGAACAGCTATAGCAACACACAGTGTATTTAATTCTGCCAAGTGGATTTTACAGCTGTGCTCTGTGACTGCCAGTCTGGTGTGCCCCTGAGCACTCACGAGGGTAAAATGCTCAAGTAGATCTTTGATCTGCCGTGACTATCCCCAGCATGTAGAAACACAAGGAAACTGTGGTCAGCTTCTGGAGGGACTGATCTTATTTTTCCTACTTAGAGGATTATGTGGAACATTATAGCATCTGGACTTCCAGCTGCTCTGATGCAGTGCTTGTACATTTTCTTTACTGTACCTCTGAAGAAAACCAGTGATGATGGAGAGACAAGCAAGGATGATGCCCAAACTCAGGAAATGCTTGTTAAGGTGAGATATGCATTTGGGGGTTCATGTGCCCTGGTACTCAGATGTTCACTTAGGCTCTTAGCTGTTAATTTGATTCAAACTGCCAAAAAACTGGTAAGCTTTGACTGCAAAATGATGAATAAGCATCAGGAGCCATATAAAATACATAAAATATCTCTTATTTTTTTACTAAACAAAACAACACGACTTGAACCAGGAAAAATCTATTAAGAATATCCAAGTAGTAGTTTTACTTGTTTGTTTCACTGCATTCTTTCTCCTGGCATTAGTATCAAATTTATAATCTCCGTCCCCAATGGGTTTTTCTTCATCTCCTGGGTGTCTCCAGAGGTGTTTATTGTAGGTGATGTTTGTTTGCTTTTCAGATCATGCTTAACATGTACAAAGAGGAACAAGGCGTAGAAGAACTTCTGGCAGCTGATAAGCTTCAGTCATTAATTGTAGCAACCTCTTCTCTGTGGGACCAGTGCAGCCACTCATGGAAAGTTCCTACAGGCCATGTGCTAAGGACAATTTCAAAGGCTCAGACCAAAGCCAGCATATTGTACCTACAAGGTTTGGTTTAGTAAATTGGCTTCTCATTACTTCTCTGATAATGAATTATCAAAAAGAGTCTCCCCAGGATATATTATATCAACTGTAATCTCCTCTACATCCAGTACTCAACTGCAGAGCATGAGCTCTTGCTTTAGTAGAGAGGAGCTTTCTTTAGCACTCATAGCCATCTGGAAACTGAAGGGTTTTTTACATAAAAAAACCCCAAATTACAGGCAAGAGCCAAGCCCAGTTAATCACACTGACATAGGCAAGAGGAAGATGTATTATGTTTTTTCTTAAGTTGTGTGACTCAATCTGTGGGCCTGATACTCATAAACACGAAATGCGAGGCTGGGGACACTGGCAGAGTAATGTATCTTTTGGGACAACATCATGGTTCGTTAGGTCTTCATTTCTTTCTAGACTTTATTAGTTCAAACAATTTTTTTTCTTATTAAGAAGAACAAAGGCTACAAGTCTCAATTTCTTAGAAGTGAAAAAATAGTTTTATAATGCACAGAATACAATCGGTATTCCATGTCATGGAGTAAATGTATATAGATATTTTTGGGTTTTAAAATAAAGATTTGGCTTCCTGAGTGAGATAGAAAGAACTATTTGGACATTTTGAAGCTGCCCTGGAAGGACTGGCCATGAGATTAGACAAGAAAACTAGAATTCATTCCTCAGAGCCAAATGTATGTACCCCATTACATATGCTTCATTGAACAAAGAATTAATCTATGAACTCTGCACAGAATGAGTGATTGACTTAGTATGAGACAATTCCATCTATTAGTCTCTGCTTACCTTGTACTCAGCTGGATTCAGTATATATGAATTTTGGTGAGTTAGGAGGTTGAAAGCTTATAGTCCTGAGATTATACCGGTTTCTGGCAGTACAGCAAAGAAATGCATGTATATATTAAAGCTAGCAATGCTCTTCATGGAGCTTCTGAAATGAGTATGATATTCATATATCATCTTCTCTTTGTAGAAAAAGTTATATGACTCCTATTTTACTGGGAAATAACTTCAAATTTGTTTAATTTTTGTAATTAACTTTAAACTTGTTTAACGGTCAGTTCATAAATACCTGCTGTGTTATTTTTTTCCACAGCTGCTGACTGCATTAAAATAGCTATTCAGAATCTCTTTACACTGGCTGATACTCTACCTGCTTGTGATGTGTGTGAAGCTGCTAGTATCGTGTTGTGCTTTGTGAAGGATTCTTATCCTGTATCATCAGCTTTACTAGCAGAGTTTGAAAACAATGATGGCTACCAACTCCTGCTAAAAATTTTACTCAGGTAAGAGAGATTTTTAGTAGGCTTCTAGAGGATGGTAAAGCTTAATTTTCAGAATGCGTAGTGGTCTCAAAATATGAATCATATAGGTAACTCTGTGTGGATGCAAAGCATTGCTATATTAGACAAAGATTCTTCATCAGTTATTATTACAGAGGATGCAGGTCAGAGACATTTGTCTCAGTTAAGGTGAGCTTTTAATCCAGGAATGCAGTCAGCTAGGGAGGGAACATTTTTATCTCAGTAGGCAAATCCTTTGTCTTGCCAACCATATGCCCATCTTTTTATATGAAGTGTGTTTTAACTATTTGAATTCTCACAGTTTAAATTTTTATTTGCCAAATCAAACTTTTTTTGAGTTAACTTTTTTTTTAAGGACATATGACTGGACTAAGTTAAAACATTTATCTTCCTTTTGTTCAGAAGACTCTTTCAGTGTCATTTCAGTTTCCTTCAGTCTGTAGGTTTTGTTCTGATTCAGAGTGCCACCATGGTGTAGTTTATTCTGTGTAGCTCCTGTGTGCTCCATACCTGATGATGCAACCCAAGTGTTTGTGAAATTAGGGCATGAACATATGACTGTCCTGAGTTTTGTTCCTAGATGTGAGGGTTTGAAGCAAAACGAAGGAGACTCCTATTTGGATGAGATCTTGGACATGCTGACTTGCCTTACAACCTGTGGAAAAGCTGAACTGAAAGTTTCTGGCAACATCGTACACCCACAATTGCCGCACTTTGATTTTGAACGGACGCAATCTTCTGGTATGGTGTATATATATATATATATATGTATATATGTATGTATGCATATATATAAATATATATGCATATGTGGCTGAGTAGGTGGGCCATGGGAAAATGAGACTCTATTCATTTTGTGTCTTAATCTGGAGGATAGGAGTATGATGTGGCATCTTCAGATCTGTGTGTTAGTGCTGCAGGAGCCTGTATGCCACCTACATCAAACTGAAATGACCATGTCAGCTCTAGGGTCTGATCCAAGTTCAAGAACATGCCTCCTAATCACATCTCTTAGTTTTTTGCTCTTGTTTCCACTTTCTCATAATCTAAAATTATAGTTAGGGTGCTTGGAGACTTAAATAACACTCATGTAAAAATTATTTTACCTGGGTTTTTCTCCCTACAGGAATGACAGTGAAAAACCTCCAGCCTTTTCAGGTGTTACAATCCATTTTCCAGAGAAGTAATGACCAGCACCTGTGTGAAAGAATCTTGGCAGCAATTGGTACCATGTGGGCTTGGGACAGAGTGAACTTCTTTCTTTTGGAATGGACACTGCAGCCTATCAACCAGTTCACTGACATAATTCACTTCAAACCACACCCAGTCCAAGTCCAGTTCTTCAGACTGGTGGAGTCCATAGTCTTAGACCTGTCCTATGTCCCCCAT
The DNA here is from genome assembly GCA_013397295.1 of Polioptila caerulea. NCBI lineage: Eukaryota > Metazoa > Chordata > Aves > Passeriformes > Certhiidae > Polioptila > Polioptila caerulea. Next base: position 159,112 of record VYXF01008895.1, read on the forward strand.
GAGATTTTGAAGAAGGTTCAGTATTTGATAAAGGAAAACATAGTGCCATTCTGCACCTTAACAGCTCTCCAGTGCCTTCTCAGCATGTCCCAGAAGGACCTGTTATTTAGTGATATTTTCCGAGACTCTGGGCTCTTAGGCCTACTGCTGGCGCTTTTGAGGAAGGAAGCCAAAATCCTGAGGAAATCAGGTACAACTTAATGCAACTCACAACGACCATTGAAGTAGGCTGATCAATAGGAATAAATAATCTCTTTCTACAGTAAATTTATAAATTTTATAATACTGAGTAGCTAGATTTTGTCTTCAGGCCAACTGGCCTAAATTTGACACATGAGCTGGGTCCTCTTTGAAACCTTTGCTATTTATTGTTCTGTTCACTAGCCTAAACAACTCTGGGCTTTTCTTTGCTAGTGTATGTTGGATTATTCTGGGTGACACTCTTCAGCCCACACTTCTAAACAGGTCTTTATTTTGGGTTCTCTAGAATGCAAGCTTGAGATTGGAGAAACAAAATACAAGAAATGGAAGAAAAAAAAAAATTTCTAACATAACTTTTAATATACTGACAGCTGGAACTCCTCTGCCTGGTCTGAAAGAAGGTACTGAGAAGGAATTAAATGTTGTGATGCTGAAGATGGTGGCTTCCCTTACAGCAAGGTCTGTGAGGAACACAGGTAAGGAAATAGATATGACTGCATCACCTTCATGATATTTGGTGGTAAGAGGCCATGGTCTTAAGGAGCACCAACAAATTTTCTGACTTTGGTGCTTCAGTTGAAAAGGGAGGAAAAAAGCTAGAATTGTAGGGATAACTGTGTTACACTAGGAAGAAATGTGACAAAGGTATTCTCATCCTGCAAAATGAGCTTTGTCCCAGTAGTCAGCTTGTTTCCTCCATCCATGTGCATACTCCTAAATTGTTTATACAGGATGCACAAACTTAGCTTGTGGAAGAAAAGTGTGTGTACTTGACTCTTGTGTATTGTTTTTTCATCCAGATTTTCTTCCATTATATCTGTATTTGAAATCTTGATTGGATCAGGTGCATGCTGAGTAACACTCCTATATTTGTGTTATACCTAAGATGTCTGTCTATAGGGAACCTTGTGGAGCATTGTACAGGAATGAACACTACTGAGTGCTGGAATCCACTCAATTCACTCTGGAGTCCTAGAATCATCATGTTTCCAATATCTTGCACAGTGTAAAGATATCTTCAGAAACTATCAAAAAATTCCCTTCCTAAATGAAAGAGATGCTTAAGCTGAAACTGAAGTGTCTTTTCCTTTTCATTCATTATTTTATTGGGAAGCTGTCATCTCTGATGATTGGAAATCATGGTCATCTAGTCATTTTATCCCTAGTTGTTCTTGTGCCATTCAGTTTGTGTCATCTTTAACTTAACCAGCTGCTCTTCTTACCTGTCCTGCTGTCATCTTTACTTCACACCAACGCTGAAAATCTGCCTGTAAAAACTACAAGCAAAGGACAGTTTAACTAACAAATGATAATATATTTGTCCCTAGTTGTCCTGAAGGACTATGGAATGGTGCCATATATCAAGATATTTTTGGATGATGAGTGCTACAGGAGTGCTACTCTCAGCATCTTGGAGCAGTTATCAGTCATCAATTATGAAGAATATATGAGCATTATTATTGGGGCCCTCTGTTCTTCCACTCAGTGGGAACTGCATCTAAAACTAGATCTTCTGAAGGTAACTAATGTGGCTCTCACTTGGGCATTGTTTTGTCGGGAACTATCTTTTTTCAAGATGGCAAGAACAGATGAAAGAGCCATAGGCCAGCTCTAGATTATGCTAAGTTAGGCACTGATGTTTAGCAATCCATGTGTTGTCAATACCTTCATGCAGTATCAGATTATGAAGTATTTTGTAGAATTAATTAGTAATGCAAGAGAAACAAATGGAAATGCTAAAGGCAGAATTGTACAAGCAGGTCTATGTAATTTGACAGAGAAAGGAGAAACAAATGTGAATGGAAGTGGGTATGTGGGATGGAGGATGTCAGGTGTGAAGCAGTAAGATTGGAAGAGACAGGGCAGGCATGAGATGAACAGCTTCATTCTGATAAGTTTCCAAGGTTGAAACTTTACTATCCTTAATTTGGTCATTTCTCACAAAACAAGTATCATGTAAAAAGAGATGAGGCAATGGAAAGGAAGAATTTTATGAATGTTTGGAGGAAGAAACCAGAACTAGTCATAGCCTCTATTGACTCCAGAGTGTCTGATGCCTAAGCAATGAAACAGAGGAAGGAACCTGTGTGCTTTATTTTGGTTTAGGTCGTAGGCATCCAGTTGAAAAGCAGCACTGTTGTAAGCACTGATTTTAAAATTTCTTTCTACCTTCTCTGTTGAGTGTGAGTGGAATTCACTTTTCTCTACACTATAACAACTGCTTCTATAATAAAAGTACCTGTTCTTAAAAAATAAAATTCTTCTATAATAAAAGTACCTGTTCTTAAAAAAATTAAAAAGGACAAAGTTTATAGCTTTGATTTGCAACAGTTAACTTTAACAATACTTGTGGAAAAGTTGAATATGGTGTCCAAACTAATATGAAAATAAATGCAACTTCAGTGTCTAATTTTGACAAATGATAACTGTATTAAAGCATAATGTAAGCAAATGAATTTATTTCCTTTATCCATTGGGACTGTTATTGTGTTACACACAAATTCAGATTGATTTGCTAATGTATATTTAGCTGTTAAAGTCTGAGCCCAAATGCAATTAGCACTGCCATATTCCAGTGTGGCACGTGGACAATTATGAGGAATAACAAATAATGGAATGTGTGAAATAAATTCTGTTAGCAGTAACTGAGTTAGGGGGTTTCCAGCAGACATCAGTTTTATAGATTCAAGACAGAGGAATACTAACTCGTAGGCGATTAAATTCTAACTGAGTTAAAGCTGGAGGAAATGTGTTTACTGTTGACCTACTCTGGAATGTGTAAAAGCCATCCTGATAACTTCAACCCTAAGTGATTAAATTTACTCCCTGTTCAGAAGTCTCTGCCTGGTTTGATACATTATCATACAAAATTGAATGACAGTAATGGAGTGCCCCCTCCCCCTTCAGTTCTGGCAACCCTTTCTCACAGCCCTAGATCCTGTTACAGGCAGATATATTTCCCTTAAAAACTGTTCCTCCTCAGGAGGTTGTGAAGTAAAGCTCTTTCATTAGATAACTCTTTGGGAGGTCTATATGTAAAATTAACTCTTTCCAATGTGCAAAGGTACAGTATCAAATTTGAAAAGTCTCTGTACAAAATGAATTATGCGACATCTCAAAAACTTAGGGTCAATTATATTCAAATGCAGTAGACTGTTTCCTTGCAAGCTCCTTTTTCTCACCAATTTTTCTTCAACAGCTCTTAATAACTTTTCCAGATTTGTTTTAAAATGGTAAGCCCATAGCATTCAAAATTGGCAAATAGTTTAAGTTGTTTTTATGTATGTGTAATATCATCGAGTGTCATTCACTTATAACCTGCTTTAAGCCTACTGATGTTAAATGAAATCTAATTACTTCATTGTCTTGAGAGCTTACTTTTTATGGTTTTTTTTCTCTAAAGTGTTGTGCAAACTTTAAATATACCTCAGCTGAGAAAAGGTATTCTTGTCTTTCTTAATGAGGAGAGCCTGCTGCCTGCAATATTCTTTGTGCAATCCTGTGTCACTGGTTTTTTGGAAAGGGCCTTCTCAGTCATATGAGCAGAAGTTTAGTGTGGGTTCTCATGTGAATTCAGGGCTGCAGGAAGACTTCTCTGTAGAGACCTGTGCCTTCCTGCCACATGAGGGTATTTACAATTGAATCTTTACTTCCATTTATCTGGGGCAAAGGCAGGTTTCTTGAGAGAGTCTGAGAAGACTGATAAAAGAACAGCCAAAAGTATGAAAGTACCTCTGGCCAAACTGACTCGGATACGTAAAGCAGAAAATTTGATTTCTTTGCTTCCTCCTGTGAGCACTGTTCTGTGCCTGTTGGGCTGACTGCTTTATTGGCTCCTAAGGGTCCATTCAAGTGTTGGTTGTGTGATTCATTGGGTTATGGGGAAAGGGAGAAGTTGTGCATTGAGGACCTTTATTTTGACCACCTTTCCGTCCCCTCTCAAAGAGTGAAATTTCAGTGAAAGAATTTTTGTGCAAACTTGGAATTTTAAAATATTCTAAAGCTTCGTTGTCACTTGTTTTAAGTGCTTCTTTTGTTTAAAGTCTTCCCAACATTTGTAGTCACTCTTGAGGATACTGGAGAGTCCCAAGAGCCATTCAGCTTTCAGAACCTGCAGTGGATTCAATGGGCTCCTGTCCCTCCTCTCAGACCTGGAAGGTGCATTGCAGGACCCTCCATCTGGGCAGTGGGCAGCAGTTGGACAGAATTGTATATTGGAGCTGGTTTTCTACACTCTTCAGGGGATAACTGCAGCCCTGCACCTAGACCCTGTCAACAGCAACTTCTTCCAGAGAAACGGTCTCTTTGAAAAGATGGCAGAGGATCTCGGATCACTGGGTTGCTTCTGGACAGAAGGGAAAAGGCAAATTCCTGTGAGCCTTGAAAAGAAAAGGACATTTGCAGCATTCTTGGATGCAGCTTTCTGTTCTTCAGAACCTTTCCCAGTGTGGCTAAAAAACTGCATTTGGATTCTGAATTTTCTTGATCATATGGTCAGAGGAACCCTCCATCAGGAAAGCTACTTTTATGAGAGGAAGCCAGAGATGGGAGAAGAATCAAGAGATGATCAGGAAGCATCCCAAGCTCAAGAAGAGCATCCTGTTGCTTTCAAAAGACCAGACAACAAATTATCTGCCTCTGCCTACATGCTATGGGGAAACCCTGAAGAGAAGTAAGCTTTTATTTGCTACAGGAAATAGAGTACTAAGGCTGTTATGTGCATTTTATATGGCAGTGTAAACTGAGGTAAGATGTGATATAACCTGCCAAGGGTAAACAAATCAGTTCAATCCCAACTCCCAGGCCTTCAGGCAGCAGAAATCAATGCTTTTGGAAAGGTTAATGATGGGAAAAATGGGATATAAGGATTTAGTGCAGCAGTGGAACACAGCCCCAAGAGTTGCAGAGTTTATGTTGAAGATTCTGACATCTGCAAGTGAGAGCAGGAATGGAGTCCTGGGACTTACAGCTTGTGTTTAGTCACTGCTTGAACCTGCCCTCATCAATTTTGATTTTTTCAATTATGTGGAAAGCTGCTTCCAGTCACTTGATACATTAAGAATAAAAGTTACACTAAGGTATTTTCAGTGCTCCCTCATGCATGTGTGTCCAAGCTCATGTGCAGACATGCTCCCTTTTATTGCTGCTGAAATAGAGAAAATTGGAAAATGAACAGTCATGTTGCCTACCTCATTGAATGAAGGTTTATGTCAAAATATATATCCTTGGTAGGAAGGGAAGACCGTACCAGAAATCAGCATAGCTGTCAGCTGTGAATCAGTTCTGAATCGCCTGCACTTTGTAACTCATGAGATTTTTCTGTCCATTCATTTTTCTCTAGCTTTATCTTGCATCTCAATCTTTTTCTCAAATGCATGTTTCTGATTGGAGTTATGCTTAAAAAGGCTAAGTCGATAAGTGTGAGATTTCCTCAACCTCTTACCATAGGTTATTGCAAAGTCTTCTTCCAAGTTAAAGACCAAGGCATGACATCTGCCACTCATAGCAGCAGTCCCTGAAGTCAGCAGAATGCTTTTCCCTGAGCACTGAAGCAGACTGAATAAGCATTTCTGGTTATATTTATACTTGTTTGAAGCACGTAAACAAAGGCGTGGTGGATTTCTTTGTTCCCTGTGCAGCAGGTTTAAAGTAGTCATGGAGATGTTTGCTCCCTATCACCACTCTTTAAAATACTCTGGAAGTTTCTGGCTAGAAACTCAGTGCAAGGGAGAGGACTTGGAAGTTCGGGAGGAATAAAAGCTCTTTCCAAGCAGCTCCTAGCCTGATTTGGGAGAACATGGGTCCATGTGCAAAGAGTAGATAGATGGTGGTAGCTGTGAGAAGTACACTGTTGTTGAAGTGTGTGTGTAAGGGTGGCCCAGGGATGTTAAGGGAGAAAGAGTAGGGGCAATGCTGGGAGGGGTGTGGCTCTGTGTTCTGATTGTCTCTCTGAAGTCACTAGGTCTGAAATGAGCAAGGCTTCCTTGTGTTGTTTTGCCTGCTGAGATGTGATGCTCTACAGTAACTGAATACCACTTGTGGAGATGTTAATCCTGTGAACTTGGACACTTTCTGTTCACAGTGTCTGATTTGGGATTGTTTGTCTAGGTTTTGGGACGTGAAGGTGCAAAAGGAAGCCAGATTAGCTAGGAGTGGTTCGAGACTGTTCCTGACAAGTGTACGCAAACACAAAAGAGGAACATGTACTGGAAAGCTGACAATCTTCAGGCCATACAGCCTGTATCCTTTTCCACCAGTAAATTTTATGAAAATAAAAATAAGAAATCCCATAGTTTGTGCAAGCCTGTTGTTCCCCTAACACAGCTTCCTCTTAGCTGTACTCCACACTCACACTTCCCCCTGAAAAGGTTTCGGTTCGGGCAGCAGCTGTGCAGCTTGAAAAGAGGAACTTGAGTGCAGTCAGGTGGGCTGGTACACCCCATCTTGCAACATATATTTAATGTTCCCAAGGAGGCAGGGAAAGGAGGTGATCCTGCAGGAGCCTGTCACTAATATATAGGAAAGTTAGCATTTTAATGCTGGATAATATTCTAGCCTCTTCCACTGTCCTGTGGTCAATGATGCTGCAAGCTTCTGGGACACAGGGGAATTGACCCTGTCATTCCCATCTCAAAACCAGCCCTCTGTATTCCTGCTCCAACAGTAATGTTTGAAACACCTTTTGTGACAGATGGGGTCTCTGGTTTTCCTTTTGTTCCTGGTGATTAGACATAGCTTGCTGCAAGCTGTGTTAACAGAGGCTGATCTCTTTGGGAGGGAAGCCCTGCTTTGTGCCCACCCAAGCATCATGGCTGCTATGCCTGCTGTTCCCACAGACAGCTCATTGTGCTAATGGCTCCTCAGGTTCTTTGTGACATCTCATTTTGTCCCCAAACCCTCTTATTTGTCTTATTTTTAAGTAGCACCAGTGCAGAGCAGATTTGCAATTGACATCATGATACTGGTGAGATAGATGCACGGGCTGCTTGGATTTCCCTGGGGCAGGAGTGTGAGAGGGGGGGTATTTGCAGAGGTGAGGAGTTGGAACAGGAACACATCTTTTGTACTAAGACAGGCCATAAAATGAGAACCTCAGAGAAAACCACAGAGGCTTACATAATATTCTTAAAAACCCTTCCTGAGCCTTATTGCCCTTCTCTGCACAAACTCTAGCACCCCGGTTTCCTTGTAGTGAGAGGCCCAGAAGTGGACACAGCACTCCAGGTGTGGCCTCACCAGTGCCAAGAACAGGGCAAGAGTCACTCCCCTGGTCCTGCTGGCCACACTATTATTGATGCAGGCCAGGATGCCACTGGGCACACTCTAGCTCATGTTCACCTGCCAAGTTTGTTTCCAGCCAGGCAGCTTTCCAACCATGATTTTGTCCATATTGATTTTAGTGAGTCCAGATTTTTCTCTTTTGAAATGGTGTGGGTTTTCTCAGGGAGATGGGAGGAGATCATATTTTCAGTGTACTTTTTCTTGGACATTTAAAAACTTGCCCACATTCTTGTCAAGTACAAGATGTACATATCCACACTGAAACCACTGCTGCAACAACTCTTTATACCAGACCTGATTTTGATTTATTGCATGGAAAATATTGCAAATGAGCAATTAATTTGAAATTAACTTTCTTGAGGGTGCAATAAAAATTATTTGTCACTGTGTGGCAGTGTGCTACACATTACTCCCTGTTCTGCTGCATCAGATGAGATTTTTTGGGAGTGGCTAGCAAACATGTTTAATTGCAGCCTTTTTTACCTCCCTTGTAAAACTTTTTTGGTTTTCTTAGTGCTTACTTCTACTTTGTGTTTTATACAGTCCATAAAGCATACTGTGCTTTATTTTGTCGGTCTAATTACAGCCATTAGATGTTGTCTTTGCTTTTCTTGTGAGATCTGCTCGAGACAGACGTTTCTGACAGTGCACATCACAACTCCAGAGGAGCACCCAGAAATGCTGATGATACTCTGAGCAGGATGAGCCTGTAGTGGCTAAACTATAGATTTTGCTGTGCTGTGGGTTCATCTTTGAGATATATCTGACCTCTAGCCTGAATCATGGCATTATCAGATCTTCTCTGTGATGTCTCTGATTCCTCAGTTCCTTCCTGTGCCTGAACATAAAAAGATCGTAAGTGGCAAAAATGAAAATTGGTGGGAAAGCAGATATTGAACTTCGGTTTACTACTTTGGGCAAATTCAGGTGTTGGAAGGGGAGAGTGGCATACTGATTTCAAGACTGTCTCACCTTTGGTTATATCCATTATGTTTTAAAGTACTAAAATTACTGTATATCCCAAGTTATAAACTCCTAGAAAGTAAAAGTATAACACTGGTTGTGGACTGATGCATCAGCAATTCATCTGATTGTTTTCTGTTCTGCAAATACCTTCAAAGGCAAAATTTGTTTAAAGAGGCTGCTGTACATCTTTGAATGTGCAGGTCCGTGAAATGTCAGCTCATGAGCAGGTGTTGTCCTTTCTTTGTTACTCTAAGGAGTCATCCAGCTGTTCCAGGTCATTTGTATTGTTTGCTTAGTCTCCAATGCTGAGCCTGGTTGCTACAGGAGGATTTAATGCTGTGCTCTGCTGGAACATTGTTAGAACCTCTTTGCTGTTGTTATTGATAATTATGATGTGTCTTTTTACTGCAGGTTGGAAATGAGAGACTGCACCATTGTGCATCCAGGCGCTGTCTGTGTCATGGTGCAGTTGTTGCCAAAGCTGTACAAAGAAGAACATGCTCAGGTGAGTCTGAACATAACAAAATGCCATCTAAACAGTGTCTCCTACTTCTTTTTAGCTTCATTTCCAGGAATTTCTTTGTCTTTGCAAATGTGGCAATACTAAAATTTACCTAAAACGCTGTCAAGAGGAACAGCACAAATTTCACTGAGTCAACAGATGTATGAATAACGAAGACTTTTGGCTGTCAGTTTGCCAAAGCATTTCTGTACCTGCCTGATGAAGTACATGGATTTTGGTCCCAGAATACTTATTGCAAAGGCATAATGTAGAAGTGCCTTGAAAACTGTTTAAAGTATTGCCAACAGGCCTAGCAACCAGAACAGTCTGACTCTTCAGACCTAATGGTCCATAAACTTGTAATGCAGCTTAGAATGTGTTTTTCTTTGTAAACCACCCATATATATACACACCCACTCTGAATAAAAATACTGCCTATATTTTATTGGCTGATCTAAAATACTTGACTGCTGCCAAAGTATATATGGAATATATGAAATAAAACCAGGTTGTTCATCCAGAGCTCTGAAAGGGACAAATAACTGCTGGCACATTCCAACTCTGTTTATGGAATCAAGCCATCAGCTAGTGAAATTTTGTTAATTACACTAATTAATTTCTGAAAAACAAGTAGAATGGTTAATTGGATGAGAGTGTCATCGAGAAATTGGAATTGGCTCTGGGACTAGAGCTCTGTAAGACGGAGAGCCTCTCAGATCCTCAGTAGATGGCAGTGTTCCTAAAAGTATGAAGGACTAGAGCACAAATTATGTGTTTAAATGTGCTCATATTTTCTTTTTTTCTCTCACTCTTTTTTTCTTAGTCAATAAGAAATTATTACTGGCAGTGTTTTAATGTTTCTGTTGTGAATATGATTGCCTCAGGTGAAATTGGACCACTATTATGCAAGGTCCTGAGTCAAACTCTAGCCAGGAGTTAAAAAATGTCTTCAAGAGTTCTCATAAAATAACCCACAAAAAAGGATAAAGGAAAAATAGCATTTTCCTGGCTATTTCTATTCAAAAATCATTGAATGAGAGAGAGAATGAATAGAATATTTCAGAGCTTGGGAAGTTACTAATGTTGCCAGATAGAGACATAAAAGGCTGGACTTGAACATCTTTAATGATGACATATACCACTGCATGAATCCTTGTGCCAGGAGATTCTACTTGGAACACAGGAGTCAGGTAAGGTCTGATGCAAAAGGTTTAACCTCAGTGGCTAGTGAAGGGGAGCTACTTGGTAGAAGGAAAATAACTGGAGGAATTACTCTTTGAGTAGATACATTCTGTCCCAAAAAGTGTACTTTTTTCTTCTTCCCTAATGTCACAGTATTTATCAGCTAGATGAGATGAAATAATGGCTTTGTGGATATTCTGCAGACATTCATAAAAAGGTCTTAAGGGGCTTCTTGTTCTGGATTTAAGACTGAATCAAAACCTACATTTTTTTAGGAGCAGATGTGGAGAAGAAGAGGCAATCACTCATCTCTTTCTGCTTGTTTCAGTGCCATGATATTTTTGGTCTGAGTGTCCAGGAGTAATTTAGAAAAAATCTTAGAATCAGTTCAGGTCATACAATTCCTTTACTTTCACAAAATTGGCAATGAGAAAGCACTGCTTTTAGAGAAACATTAATGGAACTCAATAAAATTAATGTACTTTTGATTCTGACCCTCAGAAATAATATCAATTTCCTGCCAATTTTGCAACTTCTCAGTGACCTTTGTCAGACCCAAGAAATGATGGTTTGAAGCAATGCTGAGCCTGTCAGTGCAGAAAACCCAGTAGCAGAGAGTAAAACAGGTGATTTTGCACTTCAGCCATTTCTTATACTTTCTGGAATGACAGTTAAAAGCTGAGGAGAATAGATTTGTGGATGTATATTCCTGCCATTGCCACACATGATTAAAAAATCATTTGAATGTCATGGGTACAGAAACTTGCTTAAAACTTTAAAACTGTCCAAGAGTTTTGAGTCAGTAAACAATCTTTGAGTCAGTAAAATGTATTTAGAGGACATTGCTCATGATCATGCCTATGACTGGAACTATGCCAGTTTCCATCAGACTCCATGTTGTTTGACCACATACAAGATAGATTTTCCTTTTATTAATATGTTGTCTGTTCGATGATGAAAGATAGCCTTGCACTCTTTCAAACACTTAGTATATTGAGACAGATTTGCATCCACTTTAGATATGTGGCCCAGGATATTCACAATGTGTTTTCTACCTTAAAAGGAAAGAAGTTTCCTCTCAGACACATCTCATCCTTGACTGAAATTTTAAGATCCCAGAGTGTCATGACAAATCTTTCCCATTTGTAATGTCAGATACAGAGATCATCTAGATCTAACAAGAGTGAGTAAGGAAAAGGATAGAACTTATGAGGAGAGAATAAAAGCATGGTTCAGTTCTGTCATCATCCTGGCAGGTTTCTTCTGAATACAGACAGAAAACTCCTCACGCAATTCTTCATGTAAATTATTTATACTTTTACTAAATAATACTATTGCTTCCATAGCCGGATTTTTCCATTTTGTTTTCATCCATATCTCTTGTATGATGAGCTGCTGTCATAGTCACTGTTGTGAAAGTAAAACATTGTCCATCAATAGGATTTTGCACCTTTTAAAAAGACTCTTATCCCTGTTTTAAATTTAGGCTAAATGACTTGTTCTCCCTGTAGATGTTAAAAAAGTAAGATTTTTCAAGTATTTCAGCACACATCATTATTGCTCTGTTGTTCTTCAATCTAAGGAAATTGCATCCTTTTGGAGTGAATGCACAGTGACAAAAGTTCATAATTTTTGCTTATCTTGAATATAGCATAATAATCTTAAAGATGAATAACAGTGAATTAAATTCAGCTACCAAGTTTTGAAACGATGAGCTCTTAGAAGAAAGAATCTGGGAACTACTTAAGCAGGTCGGGCAAATTGCTAGGTGACATTTGCCCTTAAAACTCTAATCTGAGGCAGAGCTCAGCTGCCTTCTAACTGCACCTCCAATATCCTGATTCACGGTGCAAGTAATAAGTGTTAAGGAAATCAATCCATGCATACAGAAATACACAGCATGGTTTCCTGGCCACCTTTAATATTTCCACTAAAATCTGATTTTCCTGGAACAAAGATCCATGAAAACATCTCATTTTATTCAAAACAAGGCAATATTGGTATTGACAGAGCTGCTAGGCTAATGAAAACAATCAATATTTTCGTATTCCATTATGCTCTTATTGGATTTATTTTGGAATAAACCAGTTGCTTCACTTAGTCAAGAACTCTGTCGTTCTCTGTTTAGTGGTATTTACACATACTTTCCTGCAGATAGTCAGAAATGGAGTAAAATATTAATTAAATATTAAAAAAGTTGTGAGACTTTGAAGCACTGTAATAGTGCAGTTTAGTCTGGTGGATGCTCTCTATGTGTAATGCGATGCACAGTGGAACGAATGTCCCTGGCAATGAACAGTCCTTCAGAAAGAAGCAAATGTTATCCAAAGAACTCCCCCTTCAGATATGACAAATGGTAGTTGAGATTGCAAAAACAGTATGGATGTTGCAATGCATGTATTGTTTTCTATATGTTGCAGTTGGGGACACTTTGAAAGCAAATTGCTTGTTGGCTTTGAAATTGTCCTTTATTGGCTTTGTCTGGTTGAATGCAAAAGAGCTCAATTCCTCTTTACACTTAATAAGCTTATTCTGAATCCAGTTGTTTCTCATTCATGTTATAAAATGAAATCCCATTGCATTCATTTGCATGTCTGTCACCAATGTTGTCCTTTTCTTTAAAAGTTTGCATATCTATTTCCTAGAAGAGTATGTGAGAAAGTTTGAACACTCTTGGAAATACGGAATAATTCATCTTTGTAAGATTTGTGTTTAAATATGTGATTCAGTTACTTTTACATGAAATCTAGTTAGATCAATGCATTCCTAATAGGGAAAAAATTGCTCTAAAGATAATTTATGAGAATTGAGAGATTTTAAGATCATTAAGAAGCAATAACAAAGTAAAGCTTCAATTCAGCAAAACATATAGAGAAGTGTTTAAGATTGTTTCATGACATTGCTTGATACAGTTTTGTTTAAGAACATTGCTTTTAGAATGAAGAGTAGGTCATGTCAATATGGCTCTCCACAGGCTTAATGTCAAATATATTCTGAATTCCTGTGCTGGTCTTGGAGCTTATGCCTGATAACCTGCCCTTGGTAGTGGTCCCTCGTTTTTGAATGACAGCTGATTGTTTTCTTCCTTCACTGCCACAGAGTCGAGGCAGGAAAGCTGAGCTGTGGTTGGCCAGGCAGCTGCTCTGATGAATATATGCACAATGTTTTAGTGCAGAGCTTGATAGAGCAGCCATGCAGTTCTGCTTGAGCCTCTTGCCTTAGGGGCTTCTTTTCTGGACCAGATGTTTACACTCAGGGATTTGACAACTGAAAAACAAATTAAAATGGAATAAATCAGTTGCCCTATGCAGTTAAGTTCCAGCCCTCTGAGCTGATTTCTGTGTCCATTTCAGCTTTCCCAGGAAATCCAATGTGCGCTGGTTGATCATATCCAGTCCTTGGTGAAGTCAGAGAAGAGTCGTCAGGTGATGTGTGAATCTGGCCTGCTGAGCACAATCATCACCTCCTGTCAAGATGCTTTCTGCAGTGACACCCATCCCCTGCATCTGGCCCTCACTAGGGTGTTTGAGAAGCTCGCATCACAGGCTGTTGAGCCACATGTGTTGAGGTACAAGATTCTGTCTATTAGAAACAATTTGCTTTAGTGGTGCCATTTTTTTGCAAAGTTTATAATAGTTAGATGCTTCACACAGTGCTCTAATTGGCAAGACTCACTCTTCTCTTTCAAGTTCCAGTTAATCCTCCTTTCTCACTGATAGCAGGATATATGCTTAAATGACTCCTGAAGAGGGTAGGAGTCTGTAGTGTTCTGCTGCATCATCTCTGCAGGGGCTGTAAAGCCATTTATGAATGAACTAATTAAGTCATTGCAAAACAACCAGGGTTATTCTCTCTTGGTATTTATATGGAGAAGCTGTTTTCTGCAGAGTAACAATAACTTTCTCATGTCTTAGATCCATGTCAATGATAGATGCAAAAATAAAATATGCTGCCTTCTTCCTCAGTTGCTGTTTGCAGTTTGAGGTTGCACTTTCTTCATTAATCCTAGCAAATGCTGGACATGACAGTACCTAACAGCTACTAGAGTGCAGATGAATTTAAATATTCAGTGGAAGACTGTAATTCTTTCACTCAAATACAGAATAGGATTTCTAGAAAAGAACTCAATAAAAACCGTGACCCATAGATTTTTTTTTTCTGAAAAACTAGGACTATTCAAAAATATTGATGAAGAAAATAAGACATTCATTTTTTTTTAAACAGGAAAGCCTTGAAAGAAAACGAAAAGCAAGCAAAATATTTGTGCTGCTACAATGGAAAACATTTCTTCTGTTCTATTTGGAATGTCTTTAAAATTTGTTGTTCAGTAAAAAATTTGTTCTCCAGAAGTCTGAGCTCTATTTGCATGGTTGCTATGCATGACTCCAAAAGATTCTGACTTGTTTTCCTTTTTTTAACTGGCTTTTTTTTTTTTTTT
>VYXF01008895.1:173737-234319 GCA_013397295.1 Polioptila caerulea
GTTGGGACGCTCTCCATTGCTACCTTCTAGGCCCAGTGCATTCAAAACCAAAGACCTTTCATGTCAGGGGAGTGATTCAGCTAATGCAGGTAAGCACACAGTGAACAGCCCGTTGCTGGCACAGTGGCTGAGTTACAGATGTCTCTGAAATGTCAGGAAACTGCTGTTGGGTAGGTTGCTCCGAGACCATCACTGTGAAGGTGGAATATGCCTAGAAGATATTCCCTGGGTATTCCCCAGATTGGGTGGTACTTGACCAACACTGAGCTGATCTAATAGCCAGCAGAGATCAAATTATAGTATCTTTGCTCAAGTTAGATGCTGAGTATAGACTCAGATTTTGGTGAATCAGACATGGACATAGTTTATAAAAATAGTGATATTCTACAAACCAAGGGGAGTGTCTCCTTTGTTTGCAGCATATTTTTCCTGTGATCTGGAAACAGAAATAGAATAAGGAAGGAAATAAAGAGCATTGCTGTTTGTAGTCCCTAGGATATCCTAGTAATCTACCTTGCTTTTGCAGGCTATTTTCCATCTGAGTTATTTCTCTGCTCTAATGTATTTTATAGATGAGAGGCTATAGTATAGTGGTATTTGGTGCTTAAACTAGTCTCACACCTGAGATGCCTGATACAGTATGGTCTGTATTTGGGTCTTATGTTCTCTTCAGGCATTTTTCAAATCCTCTCCCACATGTTGCTTGTGTCTATTCTGGTACAGAAGAGTTGAGTGAATGGTCTTTATACAAGAAAAATGGAACCAATGGGCTGGGGGCATTTTTAGTAGGGTGAGTTTCGGATCTGCCTGAAGATGTGTGGGAAGAAAATATGCCAAAAATATGGCTATAGCTCTCCTGACAGTCTCACATTTTGAAATGCCTTCAGTGCAATAGTTTTTCGTATTGCTGTAGGGTTTCTGTAGGCTTCTGAAGATGTGTTATCTCAAGAACATGAAGTGCTGTTCTGAGCAGGGATGCATAGCATACAGGCAATACCTGTGACTGGAAAAAGTCTTGCAGACATTGATCTGGTTAGGCACTGTGTTCATCTTCCAGGTTCAGAAGAGAGTGTGGTGGACAGTGAATCTGATCCTCAGACTGTTGTGCCTGTCAGGACCTCTCTTTGGCTGTCTAAGGGATCTGCACAGGCACTCCAGACTGCCATGAGTCTCATCTCCATGACATCACCTCGGAACTTCCAGCTACACAGCACTGCTTTAGCTCCATCGTTTGTGGAGTTTGACATGTCCATGGAAGGCTATGGGTATTGCTGCTGTTGCTTTTATTTTAGCTTCTCTTGGGGTCTCCAAGCCCTTACTCTGAACACAGTAACTATTCCCTTCTCTCTTCATCCTAATCTATGTACCCTTTGGCTGCCTTCCACACGTCAATGTCACCAACATATTTCATTACTATCTTATTGCTGGCAGCCTACTCTCTGCCTTGCTACCATGATTCTGCAATACCAGAAGTCACTGGTGACCCTCAGGGATGATTTTGTTGCCGATTATGGGTTCTTGCTTGCTTTTGTGTAGGTGTTTATACCTCCCTACCTTGGCCACTGTCATGGGGTCCAGTGCAGACCAATCTGTCTCCGGAGGGGCTGGCATGGGTAAGCACTTTGACTCACCTACTGCTTGCTGGGAGCACTGACTTCTCAGCCCCAAGGAAAGCATTCAACAGTTGTAAGAAAGGGCAGCACATAAGCTGTGCATTTCAAAACATTTCTGTCTCTGTGTCCCAGACTAGCTCTGAACTGTGTAACTTGTACTGCTCAGTATAATGGGGAATTGAGTGCAGCTTCATAGTATGATGAACTAATATAAGCAATACAAATTTAAAGTAGGCTTCTAAGAAAACAATCTTAACAAGTAAGAGCCACCAGATTTTAGGGTAATCTATGGAAGGAACAGGAACTGTAACTTAATGGGATTCTCTTATACAGCAAAATTCTCTGTAGGGTGGATGGGGAAATGGCTGTACCTTTTTCTTCCTGAATTTTTGTGGAATTTGAGAACTTGTTTCTGGCTTGGAGATTGCTAATTCATCCCCTCCACAGCATGGAGGTCTAGTGGTCATTTCTCATCAGTCAGCTTTAGGTCATTTACACGTGTGCACAGACTCATAAGTGCAATGTCTGTGATAGTGAATACAGGCAATGAAATGCAACAGAATAGAAATTAAACCCCAAAATCTAATGTTGGTTCTTCCATGGTATGGAAAAATGAAACAGAAAGCAGTTTGCTAATAGCTGCACAAGGAAAGCAACTTCCTTAATGCCTTTTCTGTTCCTGTCTAAAGGCAGCAGAATGTTCCCTCCCGCAAGTGGCCTGACACTCTCCTGCTGGTTCCTGATTAGCAAGTTTGATTTGGTGCACAACAGCCACCCACTCCGCTTCCTGACGGTTGTGAGGCACATGTCAAGAACAGAGCAAGAATTTGTTTGCTTTTCTGTAAGCTTCTTCCCACAGGACCTTTCTTTGGTCATTTCTACAGAAGAAGTGGAATTCCAGCCACTTGGTAAGGCTCTTTTCAGCCAAGCTGCAGTGCTCTGTCCTCTTCTTATCTGGAATTTTTCATTAATAAATTCCCTCTTCATTGAAGTACCCAGGTTATTAAGGAGATTTCTCTTCAGTTTTCTTCTTGAATCCCATTGTGATCGTAATTGTTGGCCATGTTTAATTTTTAGGTTTGCTGTAGGCATTGTGAATTACTGCAATATTCAATGGCAAATTTTTGAGTGTCCCTTATATTGTGGTGTGCAGTTGAGGAGACTGGGCTGAACCAGTCTGTTCTGTGTGACACTAAGCAGGTTTGGAGAGTAGGACTGAGGATTTGGGGAGTGATCTGGCTTCCTAACAAAACAACTAATTTCCTCTTCTTGCCTTCAGAATGTTTTCTATTATGCCAGTCTGTTAATATTGTTCCCTGTTGATATTTTTCCCCTTTTCCTTATTGGGTGGAGCGGGTAGTTCAAAGGTAAATGTGATTGAATATTCCAGAGGAGGTTGGAAACGGAGTGGGAATAGTAGACGGGACTTTTTTATGCACAGCTGACATTGTGTGAGTGCTCTGATTGCCTTAGATAATGATAAAAATTCCAGCTTGCCTTTTTTCATAAATGCTACAAATTAATATAGAGACTTTTATCATCTTATGGATTTGCTAGGAATTTTTTCTCTGTGTCAGCTAATTCTGTAAATACACTGAGGGGTTCTCCTCTTAGTGAATATATTTGGTTTGTCTGAGTTCAGGGTAGTTTGCAGCATCAAGGCAGGTAGCAGGTGTTATTTGGGAGGGTGACACGTATGCTGGAGGGATCTTGAGAGCTGTGCAAGTTGTAGGTCCTGATAACAGACCTTGGGCAGTGTTTTAAAGACATTAGACATAATAGCATCAAATCACACTCTGCCCACAGAGTGTCATGTTATTTCTGTCACATTTGAAAGTTGTGTTCCAGAGGCAGGTGAAGAAGAGAAACTTTCTGTGGATTTATCCCTATTTTTACTGTTACAGATATTATGGAACCTGAGGGTGAGATCCTAAATCCCTCCCCATTTCCAGTGCAAGTAAAGTTTGGCTGTGGTAAACTTCTGGTCGCTGGCCAGTGGCATCATCTCACAGTGACAGTTGCTAAGGAAGCAAAGAAGAGCTGTGTTGTGTCAGCTTATATAAATGGTCAGATGCTTGGCTCTGCAAAGGTAAATTCTCTTGGCACAAATCTTGGGCCTGACTTTTGCCTTGCATTGCTTTTCATTTTGCCCTCCCAATGCACCTAACATGACTTGTCAGTGCTAGTCTGAGGAACTCAAAGCATGGTGATTTACACATGTAACATGTGCCACTGTGCTGGGTGTGAGTGGAGCCAGAAATCCGTGCAAAACAGGCTGTACTTGTGCTGCTTTTCAGAAGTGTGTTCTCACTTATACTGATGCTCTGAACTAGTTCTCCCCTGCCCCTTCAGCATGTAGATAACCAGGGAAATTTGTGTGGTGATGCTTCTGCAGAGTCGGGGATACTTCAGTTGCAGGTAGCTCAGGGTTATGTTGCTGTAATTCAGTTAGACCCTTAGGGTAAAATTTTCTGAGTTTACTGCTGATTCAGAGGATCTACCAGTTTGAGCCCAAGATCTGAAGAAGTTGCCAGCTATAAAAAGTACTTTGCATCAAGGTGTGACCAGAGAGCCCCAAATCAAGGATGGCTTGGATGTAGGCTAAAACCTGCAAAGGTGACGATTTACACAGAGAGCCTCCACTCTTTCTTTTGAAGAAAGCTCTTGAAAAGTGGAAAGGTCACGGAGAAATGAACTGCTGTGACTGGCCAGCTCTTTGCAAAAATCCAAAGGTGGGAGGAATTTCCTCAAGCACCTCGTTTGGTCATGTTTCAAGCTGTCTTCTTATGTGCTTTGAACAATCAGGCAGTGGTCTTTTTCCTCTCTAGCACACCCAGGTGTTCCTCTGGGTTAGTCGTTCAGTGTGTGAGATGATTTCAATTTATGAGTTCATTGCTAATATTGGTGTACTGGTATTTCCCCTAATATGCAACTTCTTGCGATTTTTGTCACACAACACTCAGTTCTCAGGTTGCATGAAATATCAGACAAAACTAATCCAAATGCACCTGAAGGGTTCATAATCTATAAATGAGAATAGCCCCTGGTTTCCATTATTAATATCATCATGCTCCTGGTTTTGCAGTTAATCTCGTACTATATCAGAGATCTGATTTTTGGATTTTGAATACAGTGTAGAAAGTGCAGCCTGTTCTTTCTTTTATATCTCTGGTTGGTGTGGTGGATTTTTGGGTTTTGAATAGAATCCTTTTATGAATTGAAACTTGTGACCTTAATTTCTTCTTTTTTACTCCCATATTTCAATTCAATCTCAGCACATGCAAAGCTCGCTTGAGTGTTTTATTCTTCCCCTGTAAATGCAACCTGTTTAAAATATTCTCTTTTCCATACTTGAGAAAAATGATCTGTCTTATAAATGCCTTTTGGGACCTATATCCATTTCAAGAATGAAAATTTAATTTAATTTGACTTTCTTCAAATGAGACTGAAAGTCATCAATAAAACTAGGCCTAAACATTGCAAATGATGAAAGAATTCCCAGCAAGTGTGTTTAAGATTCAGTGAAACAGCTCATATAAATAAAATAATCCTTTAGTAAACAAAAGATTGTCCCAGTGTTGAGTTCACTGACTAAATGCAAGCCTTCATCTTGGCATGTACAGTGAAATTGCCCAAGAAGTTAGAAATAGACAAAGGTTGTTAACAATTTCCGATGGCTATTTTTAATTGGTGGAGCTGGAGTGGGGTGTGTTACTGTGTTGCATCAGGTCTAATATTTATTAATTCAAGTGTCTGTCAACTCCTGCCTTTTAATATTGACCAGCCCTGCTTTCTAAATCTCAATAGCCAGAGACCAGTAGATGCTTGGAGTCCCCCATCCTAACAGCAAATTGTTAAAGACAGGGCTAAGCCCCAAAGTACAATATAGTTTCTCTCTACCAAAAAATTCCAACTACTTCCTGCTAGAGCTTTCTACAGTTAAATAAAATAATAGACTTAGTTTAGGAGGCCAAATCATTATTTTGGTACCAAAAATAAATGGCCTTGTTTCCTAAACAATGTTAGCTCCACTGAAGCTTACTGATGCAAGTGGACAAGCTAC
Source organism: Polioptila caerulea (assembly GCA_013397295.1). Taxonomy (NCBI): domain Eukaryota; kingdom Metazoa; phylum Chordata; class Aves; order Passeriformes; family Certhiidae; genus Polioptila; species Polioptila caerulea. Next base: position 179,414 of record VYXF01008895.1, read on the forward strand.
ACTCCTCAAAAACTGTGTATTCTCCATTTATGCCAGTGCAAAGTGTGATCTGTAACTTGTCTTTCTGTGTTGAATTGAACAGTTTGGGTTATGAAGTTCAGAAAGGAAAAATATCTCTGGAGTCAAGACAGGGTTTTTCCTTTGCCGATACTTGGAATTCATTTGACTGTGTTTTTGGAACAAAAATTAGGCTTAAACATTCAAAAGCTTTTGTTTACAGTACTTCCCAAAGTCCAATTTCTGAACAGTAGTTGATAAACATTGTGGTGGGTTGACCTTGGCTGGATATCAGGTGCCCACTAAGCATCTGTATCACTCCCCTTCCCAGCTGGACAGAGGAGAGAAAATAAGATAGAAAATTACTTGAAAGTTGAGATAAGGAGTTTATTAAAGCAGAAGTGATTTTTCATGTGCATAAGCAAAGGGAATAAAAATAGGTTTATTCTCTACTTCCCATCAATGAGTGCTGTTGAGCACTTCCTGGGCAGCAGGGCTTCAGCTCATGGAGCAGGCACTATATGAGGCAAGCACTGTAAATAATTAGTTTCCTCCCTTCTTTCTCCTTTCCTTTGCTTTTATTTCTGAGTTGACATTACATGGCATGGAATATCTCTGTTGTTAATTTGGGTCAGCTGGCCCAGTTGTGTCCCTCCCAGGGTCTTGCCCACCCCCAGCCCCTTGGTGGGGGAATGCTGGAGAGCCAGTGCTGCTGCTGACAGCTCTGCTCAGTAATAGCCAAAATTCTATTATCCCTCTGTGCAAAGCACAGCACTGTGAGGCTGCTGTGGGAAAAGGAGCTCCAGCCCAGTCAGGCCCAGTACCATGGGCACAATCAGCACAGCTTATTGAGAGTTCAGTGAGCATAGAGGCGGCTTCCAGGGACAAGACCCCTGGGCACCCTGAGTGTATTGGATCCCCTCAGTGAATTCCTTCTCTGTTGCAGATGCAGTATCTCCAGCCTTTACCAGGTAGCTGCATTTCCATGGAACCCTCTTCCTTTATTGATGTCTATGGGTACATAGCTACTCCTCGAATTTGGAAACAGAAGTCCTCCTTGACCTGGCGCCTTGGTCCTACGTACTTGTTTGAAGAAGCCATTTCTGTGGAAACCATAGGAGTTATTATTAAGCTTGGCCCTCAGTATTGTAGCAATTTCCAAGCAGTACAACTTCAAGGTATGTGATAATTCTCATATCCACCACTATTTGTTTGTCAGGGCAGTGTTCTTTTTATTCTTATAATCTTCTATTAGTGTTCCAGTGTGTCTAGACACCACTGTAAAAGTCTGGAAAACTGCCCTACTGAATGTTCTACAAGATTGTAGTAAGACACATGAGGATCTGGTGACATACTGTGAATTGGAAAGAAGGGTAGGAATCAAGCAGCAGAGAGAGATGAAGAGTAAAGATGTCCTGAGTTGCAAGATTTTGATTTCTGTTGGACAAACATTAAAGCAGCAGCTTTAACTGAGACATTCTGCATTAACAGTGCTAACAGAGACAAAAAAGGCAGAAAGAGAAGTATGGAGTTTAACTGCAAATGCCGGCAGAATGGGAGAGAGCGCGTGGGAGAGAGGGGTAGTGGAGTAAGTTAGATTCCATTTAATGAAGAGGCTTTTTAACTAAAGTATGTTGTTAGCTTCAATTATTAAACAGTCAGACAAAACATTTTAGTTATTGATTACTGTTTGTTCAACAAGGAGTGCATTCAACTCTGTGCTAGAGCTTGGGATGAAACGAAATGGTCGTTTCTTATTTGAAAAGAGCAAAATAATCTTTCTTGGTGATGCTCCAGCCTAAAACAATATAAAAAGACTGTCTGAGAGTACTCCTTCAGACAGAATGCTGCCAATCTACACACAAAAAGCTGCAAGTCAAGTGTGGGAAGGGGTTGTTGAGAGAGAAATGATGTCAAAGTACAGTTCTGAAATAAAAACATTACCTGTAGAAGTTAGAAGGATTTGATTTTTTGAATCCTTGAGTCTTTATGAAGTCTGGGGGGGGTTGTTTTCTGCACAGCTCTTCCCAGATGGACTTTAGTACTAATCACAGATTGTGGCCATCTGATTCTAGTGATGTCCTGTTTCAGGGAAATCACAGAGCAACATATAAGATATGATCTCCCAATTGTGAAATCATCTCAGTCTCTCTCCCTGCACTCTCCCTATTCCATCAAAAACCCAAAGGAACTTAGGAAAATGGAAATTTTGACTTTAAAAAGTTTTACCACAATCCCCCCAAATATGAATTTTTTATTTCCTTAAAATGGATTTATGACCCTGTTGCAAACAGCAGTGGGAATTTTTGGCAGTGTTGTGTCCTGTCTCCCCACTATTTCATTGCTTCTCGCTGATCAGCTGCAGTTGTGCAGAGGCTTAGACTGCAGACCAAGTCCTGCTGGAAGGGAAATCATTACAGTCTTGAGGCATTTTAGTTATAGTTAATCTTCATGTGGTGCATGAACTAATTTTTTGCCTAAAAGGGCTGTGTCACTGGCACTAGTAAACAGTTTTGTAAGTCAGCTGTTCTCCCAGTCTATAAAATTGTCAAAAATACAACTTGACTTTTTTTTTTAATAAAGGTACGCATGGTTTTTCCAGGTGTGAGCAGGAATAGAAAATTCATTAAAGAAATGCATATGAGAATTTCATATTAAACTGCTGAACCTGGTACTTTCAGAAGCTTCCCAAATGTTGTGAGTTGGCAGCTCTGAACATTTGCCTCTTCTCTCCTTCCACAAAAATCTTTGCCTTGGGTACCCTGATAAAGTCCCGAGAAACACAGAAGGACTCTGAAACATTTTCTATGTCCAGAATTTTTGTTTATATTGGGTGGACAGAGAGAGAGGTTTATTCTGGACATTTCTGAGCTTCATGAGATGTTATGAGAGGATATAGAATCAAGGCAAAGCTGTTACCAGAGGACACAGCCAAGCAAAACTGCTGGTGATGCAAGCTGCCATGGACTGTGTTGCAAAGGGTGAATGCTTTTTTCTGGTTATAATTAAAAAAAAATAAAATGATTTCCTAAACATCAGTTTCCTCCAGTTATTTTTCACCTGCATCTCTCCTGTCTTGCATATTGGACAAGTGAAGTTCCTTCAGACATTCACAGTCTTTCTTGGTTTAGGTGAGGACCAGTACAGTGATCACAATATCTCACCTCTGGTGGCAGAAGATAAGATTTCTTTTGGAATCAATGCTGTGTGCTCATCTCTTACTACAGTCCAGGATATAAAGAGCTCTTACAATGAAGTGGATGGTCGGCTCATTGCCAAAGAGGTCACAATTTCCGCTTGTCTTAAACAAGTTTTCTCTGGCTTCTAGTTAGTTTCCTAGAGCCAAGTTTCTGACTTTCTCTTGCCTGTGTACCTTCAGTGATTTTTTAAAATTTTACTTATTTTTCCATTCTTTAGCTTTTTTCTACTTAGAGATTATTTTTCACCTATGGAGAGGAATAGATTGAACAATGTAAGCACAATGTTAAAAGCATTTTTTTGAAACAGGAACAGAAGCCATAATTTTCAGGTTTTATGATAATTTGTTTCAGTCTTTGTTTTCTTAATGCCTTCACAAGGACTTTTCACATGCTGTTCTATAATTCTTGCTAATACCAGGTCTACTGATAGGTGAATGTATTGACATTGTGGGATGTTGTTGATGGGTGAATATTTGTCCTTACAATCCACTTTTTATGAAAAAAGATGGTTTTCATTGTCTAGAAGTGATAAAATAATCTAAAGTATTACAGCATACATTTCTTACTTTTAGTGTCCCTGATATTACCAAAGTTTTCCTTAAAATGCCTTTTATCTGTTTTAGATTGGGATTAATTCTCGGGACAGTTCAACTCCAATATTCCTAGCTAAGAATATTGCTGGACACCTCTCAGGTTCCTTGCGGACTATTGGGTCAGTTGCTGTGGGCCAATATGGTAAATGCACTTCTTTTAGTGTTTAATATTCTTTTAAGAGTGGAGCTTTTTTCCTGTCCAATAATAGATTTAGTCTGTGTAACTTCCTGGTAGAGTAACACTGCAATTTCCTAGGGGTAAGAGTGTTCCAGTCCTCTCCAGCAGCTACCAGCCTGAACTTTATTGGAGGCCCTGCCATCCTCCTGGGTCTCATTGCTATGGCCCGTGATGACCACACCATGTATGCAGCTGTCAAAGTCCTGAACTCCATCCTCAACAGTAGCCCCTTGAGTGGAAAACTGATGAAGAACATCCATGGATACCAGGTAGACACACTTCTGTTCACTCAATCTGGTTATAGTCTTTCCCTTGTAGATATTTACCCCCAAATCTATCAATGAGAATGAAGCAAATGGCTACAGCCACTTGTGGTTGGAACTTTGTAAGTTAGGAAGGGGGATACAGGATAGTGCTATATATCTGTGCTTACAGCCCCTGGGAACCTCTGCAACAGTTTATCTGCTGAAGGAAATGTGAGGACAGATGCCTCTTGGTCAGACATGATTTAATAAACTCAATAACCAGTGCAGCAGATTTGTGACTGACCTACTCTTCATTTTTTACCAATACTCTTGATTCCACACACAAAAGACCACTTCTCACGCAGCTTTTCTTCCTCCCCTTGGCCCATACAGCCAAAGATTCCTCTTTACAGACTGCCCAGTGTAGGGCTGAAAATGAATTCCTATGGCTCAGTCTTCACTGTGTATGAGGAATTGTGCTGATATAAATAAGTGCTGCCTGAATTTCATTGATTGGGTCAGTCCCAAATTAAACTTTGAATCTGAAAGCTATTGAAAGATTGAAGATTTTGGTTGTATATAAAGTCTAGATATGTAATATTGGATGGATTGAGGCTCAAGTATGAAGTTTCAGTTTAGTATCATTTACTTCATGCTGTGTAGGCAAAGCAGAGAACTCTGAAGAAACAGAGAAGACTCTTTAATATAGAAGGTTCCAAACAAAACCCTTAACATTAGGGTTTCATGAATGATTTATTATAAACTTTCCATTTTCCCAATATGCAAATTGTTCATAAATTGATCACAATTTATATGGATATATTTATCCTACTTACATCTTGCTTGCCCAGTCCTTTCTTGTATGTCAGTGCCTGTCTTTATATTGTATATGAGCTGTTCCTTTTGATTTTTTGCTAATTAGTGTTCTCTCCATGATGATCATATTGCAATGGAGTTAAGCTTTTTTTTTAACAGACAAGTAATAAATGTGTCTTGATATAAATTTTCAAATTAATTTCTATTCTTCCCAATCTGTTCAAAATGTAATGGCTTTCTGAATATTCTTCTCACAATATGGGGAAATTGTTGGATAATCAAAGGTAGGCTCAGTTGAGAAAATGGCAATGTTTCACAAATGTTTCTCATTTGAGGAGGTAAAAATTATTTTTTTTTTAAATTAACACCATTTGTAAGCAATTCAGAACTCATCCATTACAATTATATTTGTTGCTTTTTAAAAATTACATTCAACATATTATGGCACATATTTTCCTCCTGTTCAATGCCACAGAGTTGCCAAGCTCCCTCAAAAATTCATCCTCACATTTCCAGCAAAAAATTTTATGTCTGGACTGAAATCTTCATTTTCTTCATGATGCTTATGCAAAATGCATACACAGCTACACCTGAGTAAACTATATGTTAGTCTTGAATTAAAGAGAAATGTTATATGTTAGTTTATAAATACAGATTTATACTTGGCAGATACTTATTCAGTCTTCTTTTTTCAGTTGCTGAGCTATCTATTGAAGAGGAAAACTCAGCTGCTAAACAACAGGATTTTGCAGTTAATGTTCTCCCTAGTGGGCACAGCTGAGCTGGGCTTTGAGTCTTCTGTCATCAAGAACTATAGTGCATTCCAGTATGTTCTCTGCAACTTTGAGGTAAAACTGTTCATGTTACTCTCTGAGTTTGGCTGTATTAAAAATAACTTTACAATACAAGGTTTGGTTTGTCCATAGCACGTCCTTGATCTAGTGTTTGGGATGGGGCTGTGTATTGTGCATTATCCCACTGTGGGCCCCCCAGGCCTGCAGGAACACTCCCAGAGGGTCTGCTCCTCTGGGCTAGAATTGGAGCTGCTGTCCCCTGCACCAGCAGGGACTTCCCAGTGCCTGCATGTTGCATTGCACAAACACTGAAAGTTTATGATGGTCTCCCCCCTAAACTAGTTTTAACTGCTTCTCTGAATCAGCTACTGTTCTCACAGCTCAGCAGAGCATTAAAACTATTAAAATAAAGCTTTCCTTTGTCTTTCAGCTTTGGATGAAAGCACCAGAAAATCTTGACCTTGTTCTTCTTTCCCATCTTGTGGAGATCTTGAAGTCTTCCAGGTATATTTGTGTGAATCAGAAACCTGTGGGACAAACTCATCTGTAACCTGAAGCTGGAACTCTGAAGTGGACATGAAGGGTCCAATCCCAGTTGCAGTCAGTGGATTCTGGGAGTGAATGTTTCCTGTATTGCTCTTTCAAGCCTGGTGTTAGTGATTTGTTCAGCCCCTGAGACGACTTTGGGGCCAGACTGGGAAAAGATATCTGGTTACCTGGTTCACGTGAAACTACTGCTGTACAATGAAAATTTCAATATCTGCTGGGGAGGGGAAATCTGAATGTTTGAACTGACAATGAAATAATTTTTTAAAATATATGATTGAAGTTGTTTTTAAAATTAAAACACAACCCTTTTATCAATATTCTCAATCATCTAGACTGGAGTTAAATGTATCTAGAGAGACAAAGCATGGCAGAGATGCTGAGTAAAGCGAGATTCCTGCTTTTTGGTAGCAGAAAGCTCTGTGCAGAGCCCCTTAGTGCCCCTGCTAAGTTTTAGAGGAATAGCAGTTTCTGCTATCAACTGGCTGCTTGAAAATGCAGTGATGTTTTCTTTGAATTTGTTGGAATGCAGCAGTTTCTGGGGGAGGGGGCAGAGGAGAAGAGTAGAACACACAAAGTAATCTTCAGATCTCCATCACTGACACACGTTCAGTTTGTCTGACAGTGTTTGAAATGTTATCAAGACAATACTAGAAGCCAAAAGTGCAAAGTATCAGTGCAATCTGAGAATCCTTTTAGCTGAAACTAAAATTTGGTCATTTCCAGTACAAGCTTTTAATAGTGCCTGTGCTTTTTTACAGAGATGCATGTCAGAATGTTGCAATTGCCTACCAAGTGCAAATGGTGCCCAAGCTTGTCTTCCTTTTCAATGATCCTGAAATGAGCAGCTCCAAGATCACTGTGGCCTGCACTATTCTGTCCCATCTCTTGCAAGGATACTTTAATACAAGGGATGTTCTCAGGTAGCCTTCAAAGTCTACAGCTTTTCCTCAGATTGCAGATGAGCTATGCTTCTGCTAGTGTTGGAGAGAGCTCAGCAGCAGAGCTTCCCTCACCCTGTCTTTGGTAGAACACCAGATCTTTGACAACTGCAGGATGCCCTGGTGAAAAACTGATGAAAAACTTTTTTCATTCACTCCAACCTTATATTTGTGTGAAGGTGAACTGGGTGATGACAATTATAATGGTGGCACAGGCAGTTCTGTAGGTATGACTGGGATTACTCAAATATGTACTTGATATTTGGTTTCATTAAAGCTTTGCCCCTAAAATATCACTATAGTATTACAATTTGGCCCCAAAGAACTGTATACATAAGCCTGTTGGTTTGGCTTATATCCCAGTAACAATCCTTTTTGTTCTGAATTTCAATCTGTTACATTAGTCAGGATTTCATGAAGCATAGCATTTAAATCCTTGTATGCTCTTCACAGAATGTAAGCACTGCTTCATTTTATGTTCCCAGCCTGACTGCATCAGCCTGTAACCTATCAGCTGAGGAAGGTCCACATAGTGCTGTCTGCAGCCACCTAATTCCCAGGGAAATGCACTGCACGATGGAAGCTCTGTTTCTAAAGCTCTGTTTTTAATAAAATGTAGAAACAGAGCAGCATATCAAATCTGTGGACTCTGCATTTTGCTTTGTTGGAGAGTATGAGCACCTCTAATAGATAACTGTGGAGTAAGCTAATACATGAACTTGGTGTTTGCCATCTCTTTTGTGAATGTGTGCTCCTGGATCTATGTTACCTGTATGTTTATTTCTACCATGGGATTGTAGGAATGAGTCTGTTCTTTTTTTCGTGTAGGTGGTGAGAGTCATGGATTTAGTGTATCAAATTTGTCATTTTGTAAGGAGTGTGAATGAGCATTTTTTTCTTAAACAATCATTATTTGTTAGTCTGTGGAAGTATGATCAGTTGTCAGGCCCATGAGTGCTAAGAGAGTGGGCAGACAGTCCCTGTCCTTCTAGCTCCAGGACAGCAGAGACTGTAACAGGATCTCAGCAGCCCTGAGAAGGGCTGGAGTTTCTGCTGGTCCCAAATATGGACTTCTAGAGGGAATTGCTGTGTGGGTCATCCCTGCAGAACAAATGGTGTTCTGTCCCTTAAGAAATATCCTTGTGGGTGGGAGGAGATTGTGCACTTTCACTAAATGTGTATATACCACATTAATCTTTCTATCCTTAGAACCAGGTAATTTGTTAAAGCAAATTACAGTGAATAAAGGGTGCCAGTCCTCCTCACAGTGGACCTGCTAAGGTTTCTCTGCTTTCCTCTCTGTTTGGAAACCAAGTGTTAATAACAGTGATAGTGGAATGCCACAGGCTGCTCAGAATCTTTCATATAAACTGAGTGTTTTACTCAGCATTCCTTTCCTCTTGGTGAAAGACCTTTAAAGTAGAGAGAGAAAACATTTCCGGAGCAGAACATATTTGATTTGTAGATAGTTTCAGCCACCACAATAAAAGCAAGATATTAAGCTATCAGAGAGCAGCCAAAGGGCCACAAAGATGAAGAGCCTTGAGGGGAATCCAGATGAGGAGTATCTGAGTTCACTTGGGCTGTACAGCCTGGAGAAGAGGAGACTGAGGGGAGACCTCACTGCAGTTATAACTTCCTCATGAGGGGAAGAGGAGGAGCAGGCCCTGATCTCTGCTCTGTGGTGACCAATGACAGGACCTGAGGGAACGGCCAGAAGTTGTCAGGGGAGATTTAGGCTGAATATTAGAAGAAGGTTCTTCTCCCAGAGGGTGGTCAGGCACTGGAACAGGCTCCCCAAGGAAGAGGTGACAGCACCAGCCTGACAGAGATCAAGAGGCTTTTGGACAATGCTCCCAGGCACATGATATAACTTTTGGGGTGTTCTTCTGATGGCCAAGAGTTGGACTTTGATGATCCTTGTGGGTCTCTTCCAACACAGCACGTTCTGTGACCTTTTAATTTACTTCCTAATTTATGAAGTTTTCATACTATTTCTGAAGTGACTAGGTTTTCTAATGATGGTTGTTAAGTCATTGTTAACCAGTATTCAGCTTTGCAGGTAGTCTCCAAGTAATTAAATTCATATCTTTCTGGTGATCACAACTGCTTCACTTTCTCTGCAAGGATTGGATTGTTCCTTGTTTACACCTTGAAACCTTCTTCTGTGGATGAAAATCAGATTTACCTGGATAGTGTGGCTGAGAGGCCCACTGAAGGTGAGTAGCTGCCTTTGGGGTATGTGTTGTGATAGATAACTACAGTATTTCCCTCCTTCCCCCAGGACCTGATGAACGCTAATTGCAGCATTAGTGCTTCTGCCTCCTGTGGCAGGAAGAGGCAAAATTCAAATTTCTTCAAATGGAAAGGGACAGGCTATGCTGAGGTGACCCTTTTGTTCCCTCTCTGCTAATAAACCAGCAGCACTTTGGCTGCATTGTCCAGAGCCAACACAATTTCAGATGTTCACAGAGAGGAAGGACATTAAATTGAAATTGCCCCCAAACTATCCCACTGGGTTGTTGCAATGAATAAAATGTCAATGGACATCCTGGATTTTCTTTAAAGACTTTACTACACTTACAGTTGTAGCAAATAATAATGCAAAGTTCTGCGCCTCTTAAACTGTCTGTGTATTTGTCAGATCCATGTAGAGGAACAACCAGTCATTTCAGCCCTTTCGCTGTGATCTTTCAGTTGAGGCTTTATTGTTATTGCACCTCTAAAGAACAGATCATATAAGGAGACAGTGGTAACTGCAGCTTGTATGTAGACATCTCAACTAGGCAATATAAGTCAGATTGCCTGTTTACATTTCCCTCTCTAGTTAACCTGAGACTTCTTCCTCTGAAATATTGTTCTGAATAGACAATATTGACTGAATGAGACAGGTTATTTCTTATGTTAGCAGGAATCCTTATGTCTAAAACTTGATGTCTGCATCTTCTTACTCTGAAAAAAAACCTGATATAAGTACTTATATAGGGCTAATTTGATGCAAACAAAATTGTTCATCAAAGCAATGGAACATGTTTTGTCTCTTCATCACTCTTTATTGCTTTCTGATATTTGTAGCCTTAAACCAAACATCTGGAAAGACAATCTGTCTTCGAAATCAGCTACTGAAGATGCTGTTAGATGTAATACGCTCAGACAAACTTCACCTGTCCTCTGAGTAAGTAGAAACTTTAGGGAAGTTAAGTGTCTCTGTCTTCCAGATTTTTCATCTTCCTGGTGCTTAACCAGGACTAAGCAGAGATAAGATTTGAATTTCAACAGATACTAAGTAAGAGCAGACTGCAGTCAGAGAGACTTTTTTGTCAGTGATTTTTCTGGCCGTCACACAGCTGTGTGGTCTGATCACACATCTGATATCCATTTTGGAAAAATTCTCATGTTTTCAGAAAATACAGTGAAGGGGAAACTTGGATATTGATATTTCTTCTGCATAGCAGGGGTTGAAGAAATCCCTTCTGCCTCTGAAAATCAAGTCAGTCTAATGTGGGGTCTCTTGCACCCCTCTATTGTAACAATGAGGATGCTGTAATCATAATTCTACCTTTCATAACTGAAAGAATTTCATAGTTCTGGGAGCTGTAACTGTGCACTTTCATTAGACAGCACATCTTGGACTTGAATATTTAAACCAGTATTTTGAATTTCATAACTTGAAAGATCTAGTCTGTGATGTAGTTTGCCTCAGTTACTGATACACACTCTCAGAAGGGGCTTCATATTAATGAACTGTTTTGCCTGACAGTAATACAAGGTAAGATATAGCATTATGAATTACTTCAGCTGTATGGATGATTCTATTGTTAAATCTTTGGGATTCTCTGTTGTGGTACACCTTCAATGAGATTTTTTTTTTTCCAGAGAAACATGAAATTCTAAATAATTTCGAGATAATTTAAAATAAGATCTCTTTTCTGTCTTCCATCATATTTCCTTCCATGTGTTTTCATTTACCTGTTTGTCCTAGGGAAAAAGAAAAGACATTTTTGGCACTGGGGCCAGACTGGTTTCTGCTGTTCACACAGAGCTACCTGCACTTCAGCACAGTGGTCCTGGGAATCAAACTGCTGCTGTGCTTCCTCCACAATCGTTTGCTACTGAACAAATTCAAGGAGGGGATAGTGGCTGGGCGTTGGCTGGAAAACAGCTCTGCAGGGTTGAGCATTCTAATGGGTATGTGCTGGTTTAGGGTTCCCAAAACACTGCCTTGATCCAGCTCAGTGACAGAAGATCACTGTGTACATGATAGGAGAATTCCCACTGATCTCAGTAGACCAAGAGTTTAAATTACTTTCTAGGGCAAACTTGTCGTGGCACTTCAGTATTTCTGTGCTGAAAAGTGGAAAGTATTACTTCTCCCTTGCAGGTAATTAGCAATTCTGAGTAGTATCTGCAGGGAGATGGGCCTTTTTTGTTGCTCAGAATCAGATTCCTTGATAAGCCTGTAAAGTGTTCAGATGTCAATTTGTGGTCTGAAACCTTTTGTTTCTTAAAATTATGTTCAGCCTGCTTTTTGATAATTAGACACGGGGCTCTGAGAAATGGAGGAGAAAGGAAGAATAATTCAGGGAGAAAGCCCTTTAACAAAAGTGGTAGTGGGGAAAATTGTTATCTGTTAGTCTGGGGGTATTTTTTAAACTGTTGATACTTCAACCTAGCAGACTACTGAGTGTTCTGGGACAGAGACAAATGAGGATAAAGTTGTGTCAGTAATCCTTCTGCTGGTATGACATTTATTTTTAGACACTTTTCTTTTCTTTCCCTCTAAAGACAATTTAAAAAGCCACCCCCCAGTGCCTGACAATGGCTACTTCATGATTTTTGGATTTTCTGTATTGCAAAGATGTCTGACTGATCACGTTCACATCCCTGAGATCTACTTGGTTGTAGCAGAGCTCTTTCTGGCAACTCCACAGTCTGAACCACCTGAAGCAGTCAAGGTATGAAAGAAAAAAAGCAGACAAGTACCTGAAGCTGCTATTGCATTACTATTTTGACATTTGATGCCCTTTTCCATGAGAGGATTCTCAGGCAAGTTAACCCCACTTGGGTTTTGTGATAATAAAAACTATTTCTATTTTTTAGATTAGGTTAGTTAATTTTGATTTAAGAAAATTTATGTTCAGAACAACCTTGTTTATGCAGGTTTAACATTTAATAGGGGAGGAAGAAACTGCAGGAGGTAGACCCATGTTGGTTTTGTTCTGATATAGAGAGAGCAGGCATTGTTCTTGATGTATCATATATAATTCCCATCTCTTAATGAAAAATCTTTCCTCCTGTGTAGAAAGATCTTGAGTCTATGTTGCAGTGGATCTTGCAGCACCACCTTACAGAGAATGTCCTCAAATCTGGGTTGTGTGCAGAGGCTGCTGTGTTACTGCTGGAAATGGTTAGATTCACTGTGGACAAGGTAGGTGTTTTGTTGCAAGGCCAGTGCAGTGAGAGTGGCTGAATAAAGAGCCCAGGTGTGACAGATGCTGGTGGTGGCCTTTACCTGTAACCCCTAGTCCTGCTCTGCCCTCAGAGGGCAATCCTGAACATGACAGAGAGCAGGGACCTCTGAGGGGCACAACTCCTGCCCTGGTTATGTAGCACAGGATGTGATGGGCTCATGTTTGAGAGACCAGAGACAGGTCTTGCCCACAACAGTACTCCATTTTTTCATTCTTGATGATGATGTCACCTTTCTGGTCGGGTGTATCTTCAGTCTGCAGGGTGGGGGTTGGCTACTGGCACCTTGTCTGACATTTGTGGCTGTATCAAGTGTACTTAGGAATACTAAAGAGGAACAAAGATAAGCTTTCCTGAATGAGAGGAATGCTGCCTTGACCAGATGCACATTTGTCTGTTCAGCCTATTGCAGATGCAGAAGCCTCCTGGGCAATTGCCTATCCAGGGAATGTTATGGAGTTTCTGTGCTTGGTCTATCACAGTTATACACAGGATCCAGTGTGGCACTGTCCTGACTTCTTGAAAACTTTGGCTATGCTTGCTTTTCATTCAGGACCACCCAAGGTATGTGTACAGGAGCACTTCAGACCAGAGGTGGGTCACTAGGAAAAAAAAAATCAGTCCACAGTAGACTGAGTGAAATGTATTTCTGTCTGCTTTCACAGGGTGGGTCTGAAGGCCTTTTGGCTCCTGATGGCCCAGCCATTGCCGAAGGGAAAGGCTGCTCTGATCCCTCCTCTCTCCCACTCCTACCACACCCTGCCAAGAAACAAGTGTGGGATTTTGTGCGGGTCCTCCTGATGGACAGTCTTCTCAACATCCCAGCAAACAAACAAGGACATCCCCTTGAGCTGCTCCTTGAGGTTTCTCTTATCAGCAGGCTTTGCTGTTCTACCTTGCCCTGGGGGTGGAAGGACAGGACATATCCTGCTAGTGACCTCGTGAAAAAAGTGCTAACAGTGACAATAGGAAAGGACTTCTCTAATTCCTCTGCATTAATGTGAACTAAGAAAATGCTGTCCCTGGAAAACAGAAAAGACATTTTTTCAGGCAATGTTTAATATTGGAGAAAAGAGGGGGAAATAATCACTTTTCCTTAGTAATACCTGGTTCTCCTTAAGACACCCCTTGAATTTGTTGAGAACAGAAAATTTCACACAGAGCATCCTGTGTACTGATGTTTGAGATAACAAAATCTCAGTTCTCAAATAAACAAAAAAACCCTGTCTCCACTTTAAGTACAGATTAATACAAACTGTAGCAGTTTAGTCTGGATAATAGATTTCAACCACTCAAAGCACTCTAGAGAATCTGAAAAGTCTGAAGAAAGGGGAAAATGAAAAATTTAGGCTTCAGCTCCAAACTGTCAATAGTCCAGGTGTCCCAGATGTGAGTTCTGGTGCAGACTTAGCTTAGTAATATGAATAGTAATGAACATAACCTTGACTGCAATTGTAATGAGTTAAATCTTCTTGTGGAGCAATAGCTCCCTAAAGGTTTATATATACTATCCCAAGGTTTGATACAGTTAAAATAGAGTTTGGATTTCTGACTGCCTGAATCCTGAACCTGCTAATGGAGCTCAATGTCCCTGGGCACAAGACCTCTTGGGAACCACCTGTGAGCCAAATTCTGGCCCTTTGCAAAAACTTGTTTCTGTTCAGTGTGCAGAGGGTGATTGTGCTGGCTATCAGCCAGATGGAGTAGTCCTATGAAAGATTTCCTGGTTTTCCAGCTGGGAATGAAGTTCTGCCATCTCATCTGTTGTCCAGTAGCTGTCCACATATACACTCTTGCTGAAGGCAAAGCTGAGTCAGATTTCCTGTTTTCCTCTGTACTAATATGTATGCCATCACTGTATAGGCTTCTCCAGAAGATGCCACCAGTGAGCAGAAGAGACATTTTCAGACAAAAGTTCTGCTATCTGCTATGGATGTCTTTCAGGTTACCAGCCAAGGCGAGGGTAAAACGAGACCAAGAGGTGAGTAGTGAGAATCAGATTGTTTAACTATTGTTTAGATATCATGCTAACTGATGTTTAGCATGTAGGTGTAATTTTTAGAAAGGTTTGGAAACAATAGCTAGAAGGACAGTCTAGCTTAGCAAGTTCCACTGTCAATTCTATCTTGCTGTATGCCAGTTTGCATAAATTATTGTAGTTTTATAATTTTTCTGGAAAGCCTCTTACTTTTTTTCTTTTTGAGAAGAGATTCTGAATATTAAAAAGGTAGTATGTAGAAAGAAACCTAGGTTTATCCTTGAATGCTTCTGGAAACAGGCCCACAAACTTAGTTGTTGCTGCTCTCTTTTCTGGAGCATTAGTTAAACCAGTTCTTCAATACAGCATTTTAGTGAGATTGGTTCAGTCCTTAAGATGGAGCTGTCATTTCCAGTCTGAGTTAGGTGTTTCTGCTATACCTAGAGTCTTCTTAGACATGTCCCAGCTCTGAGATATTAAGGCATGAGACTGTTCCTTCTCAACTCTGATAATCTCACATTTCACTTTTTTTTTCATTTCCTCTTGTTATGGAATAATCAACCCTTTCATGTCCTCTCCAGGGAGCAGTGATCCTCATGGTACTTCAGAATCAGCTGCACCCCTACCCATGATGAATATTGCTTATTTTGTTCAGAAGTTGGTTGAGAAGCTGAGCAGCAGAATGTTTGCTGCTGACCCCAAGCAAATCCTGATCTTCATTGCCAAACAGATTATATGGGTGAGTCACGTTTTTTCTCCCCAGCTTTTATTAACATGCTGGTTTTTTACACTGAGGGTGTGATACTCCAATTCTGAAAAAGATGGCTGTAATTCATTTTGTGATTTTTGTTATTCCTGGGTTTTTTGCATGAGAACATAACAGCTGCAAATTATAATTAGAGCTAGATGGTGCACCGTAAAGAAAGGATAGTTAACTCTTTTGTGACACTGTCTGTTGGCTGTGTGCACATTGCTGAACTGGGATAAATTAATCTCTTCCACAGTTCTGGGGACTTCAGCAGAAATACAGAAAAATAGAAATTTTCTGTAGCAGGTAGTTCGGGGAAAATTTGCTGAAATAAGTTTCCAACAGCTTAAATGAAGTGGGAGGAGTGGATCCTTGGGGAAAAGCTCTTTGAGCAAACCAAGTAATTTGCTGTTTTGTGCTTTCACAGATCTTAGAAAACTCTGTTTCTCAAAAGGAAGTTTTCCTCAGTGCCCTGTACAGCTGCCTAAACAGAGCCATCCTGTACTGCCTATCCAGACCACAACAGTCACTGCCTGAACAGTTTAATGTCCTGAACACTCTCATTGTTCTGCAAGAGCAGTGGGACATTCTTTTTGCAACTTACAACTCAAATACTAATTTTGTCATCTGCCTGATGTACTGTCTTTTCCAACTAAACTCGAGCAGGTAGAAATGTTCATCTTATTATGTTTCTTTATATCTCTGTGCTGTACCTGTGGAAGTGGGTGCAGAGGGGGAGATGGGCAATATCCAGTCTGGGGAATTGCTAGAAGCTGAGATTGAGCTGGATCCAGCATTTCCAGCAGCCTACTCACTTCAGAGTAGTATGTGCCATTAACAAGCTTGAACTGATTTCAGTGGAGCTGGCTCACAAGCCCATTAGGAAAATGAGCATCTGGAAATCTTCCTGGGATGTGGGCTAGGATCGCTCCACAGTCACGGAGGTGGCCATTCTCCAAGACATCCACCCAGTGTAATTTAGTGAGATGTTTTTCTGATCCAGAAGTCATTTATGTATGGGTACATTTAAAACATGTATAGAAGTGTGAATGGACCTTGTGATCTTGGTGTTACTGTTCCTTGGATCTGAGCTGCAAGATTTTAGTTGTTCTGACATTGGGAGTTTTGCCCTTTCATCCATACCCACTGTTTGTCATTCTTACAGATGTTGATTTAACACATGTACTCTTGCTAACGTAAGCTGGGGAGTTACCTTGGAAGCTTAGTTTTGTGAAAAAAAGCAAATATTGGCAAGTGCGTTTTTTGCTTTAGTGTTTCTTGTTTCAATGATAACCTGTACTGCTTTAATGGTCTGAATTGAATCCACTAATACAGTATCACACCAGAAATGAGCAGCACTTCCTGAGAGCTTTTCTGGATGTTCTTATTCCATTCAGATAATAATTTCCATGCCAAACCCATTGAGATGGGGTAAGGATTGCTTTTATGATGTGAGAGCAAAAACTTTTTTTTAAAAAAACTAAAGTACAGAATGGTTTTTGTTATCCAAAAGCTAAACATAGCAAATCCAGGGAATCAGAACTGTGATATTTTCAAGAAAACCAGAAATAAAAATGGCAACTTTGCATACCCAAGAATTTGATTGTCCATAGTAGGGCTTGTTCAGAACTGAAAGAGCTTAGTGTGTTACTAGTGGCTATATATGCTATTATTGACAGCAGTTCTGTGGCAAAGTCCAGATTGTCTGGACACCTTAAGCAAGCCTGTTTCTTTTTTTTTAAGTGTTACTGCTGTACTGAAGTTCCTAGTGTCTTTTACCTCCTGACTGGGGGCTGTGCCACAATCTACCAGTCCCAAAGCAGAAACCCTCTTGGCCATGGTGAAGCCTCTTGGTCATGGTGATGTTCTCAATAATCACATCTACATGCTAATAGTATCCATGGTGCTAAGTTTATAACTTTTTTGTGCTGAGCACTTTAGAAACTGAATGAATCATCATTGATACAAAAAACTCAGACTAAGCAGTTCAGATGTAGGGTACAGCAAGACAATGCTTTCCACATCGTGGCAGATAGCTTCAGCAAAGGAATTCAGAGTAAAGGGGCAAAGATGGCCAGGGGAGGTGCAGGAAGACTGGATGCAGACTGGCTACATCAGGACAGCCCTGTGTTCTCTCTGATTGGGGTGGGTGGTGGATACAAGTGCAGTAAAGTGCAGGGATAAGGCACATGGCAGTGACCTACAGGGTCATGATGCTCCTTGACTTTGAAAACCAGACTGGCAGTTGTTAAGTTCCCACTTGCTGAAAATTCCGTGGTATTACATGACTGGTATAAGCTCTCAAATCTGAAAATACTCATCTACTAAATGAATCAAGTAGGACTGGATGTGCAGAAACATCTGTAACTCTTTCACTGTCCTCAGTTTGTTCTAAGTCTGGTTTCCTCACCTGCCCTCCTTTTTTTTTTCTTTTTTTTTCCCCTTTGTCACAGCTGTTCAGAAGGTTTTGGGGTGGATGCAAAACCAAAGCTGGCTTCTTATCACCAAATTTTCCTTGCACCCAGTGAAGAGGAAAAGGGAAGCCTGCCTACTCCAGATGATGGTAATTTATGGCACATGTTGCCTGTGGCTTAGAGAGAAGGAAAATTCCTGTCTTAAGCAGTTACCAGAGAAGCTTGTGAAAGTGCCACTTATTTCCTCTTTGGTGTACAGGCTCTGCAGGCACAGCACAGAAAAGAAAAGAAAGTTGTGCTAAAAAATTACTTGTGTTTGCATCAAGCCTTTTTATTCAAAAGTCACACCCAGCATCCTCAGGAGTACTGGGTATCCCTTTGGAGATCTCTCCTCCATGTTATGCCCAGTATAAGGGGCCAGGTACATGTTCTATTTGTAGCTTTATTTCTTTTTTCAAGGCACATACAGGATTTGTCTGTTATATGCAGGAAGAAGTATTTGAGCATTTCAGACAAACACAGAAAAAATTTTGGATTGGATTCAATGTGGTCAGCTGAACTCTGCAGCAGAGCAGTGAGGGTTATTTTAATTTTTATTTTTAATATATATTGGCTTGGTTAAGATGAAACCAAAGGGTATGTGTAATTCCTACAATAGAGCAAAACAAATCAGCACTTCCTAGTACAGTAACCTCCTGCTGTGTCAAATTGTTTCACAGCTTGGTTGCCTTTGCCCCTCCATCTCCAGTGATGTTTGACAACAAAAAGGAGTGTCTTTTATGTGCTTTAGCATTCTGTGCATGATAATAAGATCATCAAAATTTTGATTAAATAGTTTTCCAAAGCAGAAACTGGTTAATACCACGTGTATCTCCTACTTGTTTCTTTCAAGGTGTTGCAATACCATACCTGCTGTTTTCTGTATTAGATTAGCTAGTCTAGCTTAGAACCTATGGAGGCAGTAGACAAAAAGGAACAACTCCATTGACTCCGAGAGTTACTCTGGACCAGTGCTTTTCTGAGTAAGATGTTTTTGCTTTACCTGTTGCTTGACTTGAAAACATAAATGAAGAATTATTTTTTTGGTGTTACTTTTGTTTCCTAGTCCGCCAGGAGATTCTGAGAACAGTAGAAATCATCTGGAAGCAGCTAATTTCTCAGAGGCGGCAGGCTCTGGAGGACACTTACAAGATGGATCTTTCTGTAAAAGGAAATGACAAAGAAAGGGACATGAAGATAACAGAGATCTCTCCTTTATGGGAAGAAATTATGACAAAAGCTTGGCAGCACTTGCTAGGTCTCTGTTCTTTTATGGAACACTCATTGTAGTAAGCAAAAACGTTGTGGTAAATGGGGTGCCTGGTGGAATGCTGCTGTTCCTTGGTTACACCTTTCCTCACCTGCTGAGAAAGCAGATTCTCAGTTTCTCTCATTTAGGGCTGTGATTGCTTTCTGTGTCATAACCCAGCCCTTCTGTAATCACTTGGTGGTGTCACAGGGCTCATGCTGTACTGCAAGAAAGAGAAATCACCTTTGATGATTGTAACACATAGGAAGCTATCCCTTTTAAAAGGGAGGATATGTGGTTGAAAGAAGGGCATTGCAATGTCTGTAGTGCTGCAGTGATTCAAAGTTCATATCTGTGTAATAAAACCGATCTATGGCAGACCTCAGTGAGACTTTTAAATAAGAGCTTGAAAAGTATGTGTTAAATCAATTCTCATAAAAATAGAAAATTATTCATCTGGAGTGGCACACTGTTTTGTGTCTCGTGTAATGGTGATAGAGCCCCTCTATTTTCTGACAAGCTCAACTTCAAGTCTCAAAAGCTCTTTTGTCTGTTTTCCCTTGCAGTATCTGAAAAGAAGCTTCTCCAGAATAAAGCAGGGCCAAGCCTGTCTCAGAGCAAGCACAATTCCTGGGGTGAAAGCCTCTCTTCCGCTATTAGGTTCATACCTGGCCGAAATACTAAGGAAATGTCATGCAAATCAGAGGTAAATTTTGCTATTTGGCTTTTCTGGGTCTGTCACTGGCCTGCCTTTTATACAGCTCTGGAGAGCTGTTCTGGATTTGGGAGGCTTCTGAGTGTGTCTCTGCTTGGGGTGGAGCAAGGTGAGGAGATGCCAGCTTTGCTGCTGCTGTTGACTTCCATCACCTTTGTAAACCTTGTCCATCAGGCACTGAATCAGTAGAAAGGCTCAAGTGTTATCATAGTACTATCCTTACATTTCCTACTCAATATGAAGTATAAAAGGTCCAAATTTTAATTTAGCCCCTAGAGATAAGGAAACAAATCTTGGTATATAATCCAGCAATGGGTTTGGAGGGTATGTGTAATTCCTACTGTCCGCAATAAAGATGTGAACTATCTTTCCCATGCCTAAGCTCCTCCTTTGCTGAGATGGCCATTTTCATGTTTTTGCTTAGCACTGTCAAAAATAGACATAAAAAGCACTGTATGTTACTTTTCAAGTGTACTAGGGGTAGAGTAACTAGCTATAGGGTAGGGCAGAAGTGCATTGAGCTATTAAGACCTTTAAACCAAGCTTCTGTTACTGTGGTGCTCAACATATTAAGGTCTTCTTTTCCCTGCTGAGGAGACAATGAGTCTGTTATTAGCCTCAGTTTAGGGAGCCTTAATCCTCTAGCTCAAGCTACAGGAATTGCAGCTTTATGCCTGGTGATGCCTGGGTCACTTCCAGGTGTGTTGACCAGGAAGACTGTGACACCCAGCTAATGTGTCTGATAGCACCTCACTGAGCTGCAAGGGGTTTTTTCAGTGTGCCACAGAATCCTTCTCAGTCCTTACAAACACTTTGCTGCATACAGAGTGAGCAAGCTCTTCCCAGGTACATATGTATACTGTGATGTCATACTACAAGAGTGTTGACTATTTGCCTAAAGGTCTGTTTAATTATTTTTTAAAATTAATTTTGATTATTACAGCTGATTACACCTCAGTGAGCAATGTAATTGATATTTGTAAATGTATCCCAAGGAACATTTTGTACAACATGCTTTTTGCTGTTGAAGGTTAAAGACTCTGTTATTGGTTTTTCCCTAAATATGCCCACATCATTAGTTCCTCCAGTGAAAAGGTTGCCATCTGGAAAAGGCAGCACGGAGACATTATTCAGGCACAAGTGCATGAAATTGGTGTTTCTACATCTTCTGTCTCTCTTCTGCAAGGAAGCTGCTTGTAATTAAAGTAGCTGGCTTTGGAAGAAACATTACTCACTTGGTGTTATTCCTTATCATGTCAAGTACTGACAGCTCCATAGCTCTGATAAATTGTTCTTCTCAATGAGATATGAAGCTACAGTTCCAAATGTTCTTCTCCTTTTTCCCTCTCCCCCTTTCTCCCTCCAGCCTGTCTTTCAGAGTTTGATGCACTTTTTAGAGAGGTGAAATCTAAGAGGAAGGAAATGTTGTCTCTCAACAGCCCTGTTTCTTCATACACTCACATTAAAAAGTTTACATTAAAAGTAAATTGTATTTGTATTTGTAACTCATATTTTTGACGACTTCAGTAATCACTTTAAAAAGTGCTGTAATGTAATTTTGTATCATCTTCTGTGTCAGGTGACTTCTGTGTTCACTACTGACCTCTGTCTTCAGTTCTACCAGTTCTGGACTTAGGTCCTACAGCAACAGGCACTTGGTTGAAACATGGAGATTAAAGGAAAAATAACAGTATGGACTACATAGTGAGGAACAAAGAATTTAAATCCCATAGTAAAATAAAAATATTTGCTCCTAACTCAGCAAAGTTTACTGAGAGAAGTGCAGAAATTCACACAGAATTTCTGAGGTGTGCCCACCTCTGAAACAAGAAATGGGTTGTTTACTTGATTCCTTTATCAACTGAAAAATAAACAGAGACTTTGAAGCAGCAGTAGTAGTTGCTGCAGATTAAAACAAACAAAAACCAAGCAGCAAAACACTCCCCTAAAATTTTTCCCTGTGATTATTTACAAGGTAGGAAGAGTGCTCTTGAGACCCAATCCTCAGTCTGGAAAAACCAGCAAAATTCAAACTATTCACTCCAGCCAAGGATCAGACCCAACGTTTCCATTGTACTTTTGCTCATGTTCTCTATCATCAGTAAAGCCAATTTCCTGCTATTTGGTGGCAAGTAGGAGAATTAGCCATCAAATACAGCTGTGTTTTCTGCTTATTTCTGAATAAACTCTGCCATCTCATGCTTTGCTTGTGGCTTTTTCAGGGAGGCGAGATAATTTAGAAAAGAGTGTAATTACATTTCTGGTAGGAGAATGGCAATTATCTGCTCTGGGTAGTCATGCAGGAGCAAGAGGACCACTGTACAAAGTTGGAGTTTTTGATGCTTATAGGTGACAGACTTGGGTAAATTTGTGAGCAGGAAGGTCTGTAAGACTGAATACAGCGCCAAAGGTTTCAAATCACTGACTGTCCTGTTTCAAAGTAAGCCTTTTGATCTCTTGCTCCTTCCCTTCCTTTCCCCCTCCCACTGAGTTTTGCTGTCAAAATCTAGTATAGGTATTTAATTTTTAGATTAACAATAACTGTGACTGGTTTTGATATCATAAAAAAGCTATAAAAGCAGCAAAGGACCACTGTAGCAATTATATTTCAGTCAACTGTAAATCAGTCAGAGCTTCTCCATGTCCTGTCCTGATGTTCTTTAGGGTGAGTGCCTGAGCAACGTTATAGGCACCATACTTCCAACTGCTGTAAGACACACTGCCTCAGAAATGTAGATATAGCTGTTATTCTTTACAAGAAATTCAGAGCTTAGTTTTACAGGATGCCTGTCCTCTACTGTTTTTGTTGATTAATTGCATTCCTCTGTGGCAAAGGCCCATATAACTTGAAGTAGAAAAGGTCTTTTTAGTCCCCTTTTTAATCCCATTCTTCAGAATGAAGAGGTTAAGAGACCTCCTAACTTGTAATTGCAAAGCCAGAAACATTACTTAAAAATCTTTTTCTTACCAATTACTCTGTTGGTCTTTTATCTGCTTCTCAAGTTAACTGAGTTAAAACAAGCAAACATTTAATGATATTTCTTTGAAAAGAGCATCATTTGTGTAACATGTTTATCTTCATAATAGAAGGATAATTAACATCACTAATTATCTAATTAAGTTCATTAACTATCCACCAACAGTGCACCGTGAAGTTGACATTATGTTCTTCTGTCAACAAATGCTTTGATTTCCTAGGAAGTAATTAAAATGTAAATTAGCATGTCATTAAATGCACAAGGGAACTTTGGAATCAAATATTCATTTCAAAACTGCTCATAGCACACATTTTTTTTTACTTCAATGAAAGCAGGCACTTTACTATTAATGATGTATATTAAACAATTTCCATTATAATATTATTGTCGTGTTTAATAACTGGCTCAAAGCTAAATTACAGCGTTCTGTAGCAAGCTGAAAAAGTTTCTTTAACTTTGAACAAAGAAATTTTCATGTCCTCCTACATGCATCTCTGACACATTGCTCATTTATCATTTTCAGATTGTTTACAAGATCATAAAGAAATAATTCCACAGGTCAATGTTAGATAAGAATTGCATGAAAACATAAAATGTAGAGCTATTTCATATTATGTGATACAAATCACTGAACTTTCTGAAACATGTGAGAATCATTTCCCCATTTACTGAAGATAAGTATTTAGCTGAGAATTGGAATATAAATGTTGTATGATGAAAACAGGTCTTTAGGCTGACTCAGATTCACAGGCCCCTCTGTCTGTCCCCTAAAAATTCATTAGAGTCTGCTACAGGAGATGTGTGATAGCACAGTGCACAGCAGAAAACCTATCCTAGCAAAATTGTTTCTTTCTTGATTGATATCAGTTTCATATTAAAACCTGAAACACAAGAGATATCACTTAGAAATTTTTTCTGGGTAGCTCTTCAGAGAGAGTTTTCCTGTGTTTTTAAACTCAGTGGTCTTTTGTGGGAGTGAAGTCCCTTCATTGAATTACACATTGTATGAAACTGTTGCCTGTTATTTCTCCTGCATATTGTTTTAAAATATACTTTTGCCTTTCAAGCTAGAGATTGTGTCTGGATCAGGCTTAAGCTTGGATATAGGATTTCAGCAAGTAGAATTTAATGTTTAAAGCTGTTGGCACCAAAGTCTCATCTTTCAAGAACTACTGGTTTCAGAGTTTTATTTTCACATAACAGAGCTGATGCCAAATGACTTGAATGGTATTAATGTGGATGAAAGGAGTTTTATTTGGTTGCAGAAAAACACTAGAAACGTGTGCTAGCCCCTGAAACAGATTATTCTTTTCTTTGCTGAATACATGGACAAATTATTTTTCATATTTCTTGGTTCAAATATGTCTGTTTTCTTCCAATTTTTTGATTCAACATTTTATTTGAATCAATTTCAGAAAAATATATTTTGAATTCAAAAGACTGATGTGCCAGTTTAAAATGAAAAGTAAAGAGCAGAAAATCAAGGGAGGTCCTAGAAATCTCTGCAAGATTTACTTAAATGTTTCTTCTAAGCGAGGGTATAGGTTGCTAAGTCTGCTAAAGTCTGTAACCATTTCTTGTTGCTCTCATCTTTGCTAGCCAAATTAAAGTTTGCTTGGGTCTATCTGTGTTCTATTAATGCTTTCTGCTGCAGAGAAGCTTGAACTACATGCACTAAAAAACTCCAGAAGTAATCTTGTCACCTTTAAATTTAAATAATTTTACGAAAACTGTTATTTCTATAGGTCAGGAGAGAGATATTTCTTTTTTTCTGTACTCTGACCCCTAAGCATACACTGATATTTTCACAATTCTTTCATCAGCTAAAGGACTAGAAGGCCAAATTTTTTTTTAAATAAAATGATTCAAATGTAATCAGAAAATACCAGTGCATGAGGCTGCTGGACAAATGCATTTAGTTAGTAGTGTGTAATAAAGCCCTAAGTTACATACACCTGTAGGACTTCCACATTTTAAACAGAACTAGAAAAACAATGAGTAAGAGCAAATGAAGACATGAAGAGACTCCCCTGCTACTCCCCATAATGCCAAAGTCTGACCTTCACCTTTCACTTCAGAGGTAAAACCTAATGCTTCTGCTGTAACAAGATGGAAACTGAGTCCTCAAGAGGTTGAATGAATTACCCCAAAGTCACAGAAGCCGTTCTTGGAGATAGGATTAAAGGACAAACATGCTTTGACTCTCATTGTGCTTTTTTGCTATTAGGAGGCAAGTTATCTGTTCTCCCAGGACATAATCAGTTCAGTAGTATCATCTGTGGAAGGGCTGTGTGTATGCACACACACATACAGATGTGGTTGCTATAGAAGTAGACTGGCTTCTGTACTGCCTGAGCTTGGCTGATAAAAACCATGTGGAAGCCTCATCTCATGTACACACCACACTTTGGGTTTGCCCTTTGAAACCCACCCCTGTGTGTGGGTACGTTTTTGATGCTCTGAAATACAGAGGATTTTCTCATTAGGCCTGCTATTCCCCAACCAACTGGCAATGCCAGGAATCCATCCATGATCCTTAGGAGCAGTTGGCACACTGCATTAGCCTCCTAGTGGGCT
Organism: Polioptila caerulea; assembly: GCA_013397295.1. Taxonomy (NCBI): domain Eukaryota; kingdom Metazoa; phylum Chordata; class Aves; order Passeriformes; family Certhiidae; genus Polioptila; species Polioptila caerulea. The sequence continues at coordinate 204,891 of VYXF01008895.1, forward strand.
GAGGCACGAAGCTTCCATGCAACACTTAACTGCTGGAACTCAGTCTGTTGAAAAGCTAAATGGATTTTGGCAAATCAACAATAAAATCCGCACAACAATAACTATTTTGTGATTCAAAAGAGCCTGCAAACAACCCTCAGTGTGGAGAGTGTATATGAAGGACTAGGATAAACTGCTCCTTAATCTGCTAAGGAAAACATTATCTGCCTTAGCGTAACGATTGTTACCTGGGGAGGAATGGGACAATTTTTCCTCTTATGAAATGAACTTGTTTGCTGTCTAGTGCACAGTCACTTACTTGAAAAGTAATCTGGTCTCAAGATGGAAGGCTTATTGCTTGCGCAGGGTACCTGGGCATTGTGGCAGATTTAGTAGCAGGAGCAGATTTGGTGATGTTACACACTTTGTCTCTATCTGAATAGAACAGTGCTGGTGCCTTGGAGACTTCACCCAGCTCTAGTAGTTTACTGTAGAACTCAGGTGCCCCTCTAGAAAGCTGCCGTTGTAGCTGTAATCCTGTCCTCTGTAGCAAGTGTGATGAGGAAGGGATTGATTGATTTAGTAAGAAAGGACCAGAAGTACTGAGCTTTCATTGAACATTCTGGGTGGAAAAGGAAGGAGCATGAGAACTGCCATGAATGCAAGAAGATAGTTTTCATATCTCCAAAGAGTTTAGGCTCAAAACTACTGACAATCTGGCTTTGTGCCTGCATAAGTCATAGTGGTTCAGGAATGTGCTATGAAAAAATTATTGGCTCTAGATGATGCCTGCAAAAATAATTTGCTTTTATAAGAAACTCTCTCCTTCCTGACTAGGTCACAACCTCATCTGCACTGGTTAGGACATGCTGTCATCTCATATGGGGCTGCTGAGAAAAGCAGTGCTGTACCAAAAGTGGATGCCATTTAATGATGAGCTGCTGGGAAATATATAGTAAAGAAAAATTGAACAATTTGCTCTTTATAAAATGGCATTTCCTTAGTGTTCTATTGCATCTCCTTTTCTGTTTGGTTTAAGATGTGAAGTTCATCACATTGATATAATGTAGTTTTTCTCATTCTAATAATGCTCATTTCCTATTTTCTTCTTTCAGAGTTATGATCCATAGAGGTTTTGGGTATTTTTATTTGTCACTTTTGAAGTTCAAGTGCTGTGTATATATTAAATGTGAGTTGATATCTTTAATGCTTGGTTTAAAGACAAACCTGTACATAAAAGTTGTGAAATGCATGCTTAAGCACATCCCTAAACACAATGATTTCTTGAATCAGAGTCATCAGATCTGTTTCTGCCGTGCACAAACTTTTTGCTACTGTCACATATGCTATTCACTTGCAGTTTCTGGCATCCCTAAGAGCTCACTACCTGCTGTTGGGTTTTTCTTTGCCGATGAAATACTTTCTGAAAACCTAGTGATTGCTTGAACAGTCACAATTAGATTTCAAAACATTCCTTGTAGAATTGTGAAAGGTATTCCTAAGTTAGAGGAATTAAGCACATTCCCTCTTCCTAGGATGACATCTAATCAGCTATTAGAGCTCTCTCTGCTACTGGGAATATAAGAGTTGAAGGGATTCTCAAACTGGTTAATTAGAAGGTTTTCCCCTCCCACTACTGCATACTTTCACGATATGCATCTTCTTTGTGGGCTAATCAGGCTGTTTCAAATTAATTCAGCTTGGGTTTGCCCCATCATACCCCCTTTCCATGCAACCATGTCCTAATGACAGGAGGTTGTGGACTCTCCATCCCTGGAGCTGTTCCAGACCAGTCTGGATGGGGCTCTGAGTATCCTGGTCTAGTGGAAGATGTTCCTGTCCAACCCAAAACATTCTATGGTTCTGTGATGTTCCAGAACCTCACTTCTTAGTTTCCCCATTTGTAAACTAAAGACTTTTCCTTCTTTCATAAAGATCTCAAAGAAGAACTGGTCAAAATTACTGCACAGGGGTTATAGCTCTGATGCTACATTAATGCTCTTACTATGTATGTTTATATACTTAGAATATTTATTTTGCTTCGAAGAACTAAGTAGTAGACTAATGTCAGTGGTTCTAGCCCTTACCAATAGATGACTTAAAACACAGGCTTCAAAACAAGTGTGTGGGTATTGTCACTATCATCCATGGGATAATTCGCTTGCCACAACGAGGGATTTGAACAATTGGGCTTTCCTTGTGTCTCTTACAAGTCCAAAATTAATTTGTCTTGATGTTTATTTTCATTTATTTAGAGTTTTGGCACATTCTTTTGTATGCATGTGTATTTTGTAACACAACACATACAAAGAGAGCCTCCAAGTGCAGAGCCCCAGTGACACAATGTTTCTTTAGGAAACAACTGTGGTATGTGTGGTGTCTGTTTCATGCAGTATATTATGGCAAGCCTGAATATTTATGAGGAGCAGGAGTGTTAAGTGATTTATATATACTAAAAAAAATTCAGACATAAAGCATTCCAAAGCTCAGTAGAGTTTTGTTAAATTATAAGTCACGCCTCATTTTTTTTTTTAAACTGTTTCTCATTTCAAATAGTCTCTCAATTGCTTTACTTGAAAGAAATTAAAGAAAATTCACACCCTGGGTTTCCTCGGTGTTAATAATTTTCTCTCCTATTTGAGGACTCCATGCAGCAAGAGAAGAAACAGTTTTTGAGTCTATGATTTGTTTTGGTTTTTTAATAGGAAAATAACTTGTGAATTCTCTCACCTTTTCAAGCTCTAAATATTGGCTGGGGAATATGTGGCAGCAAAATGATCTGATTCTACTTACAATGTGATTGCCTACGGCTGAAAAGTAGAAAGATCTGTATAAAAAGCACTTAAAGCATGATTTCCTGCTCAGATTTTTAGGAAAGGATTGATCAATAAGACCCTTTACTATGCCCTTCCCAAAGTTCTTACATTTACACCTGCTTTTCTGCATATGAAACTCAAATCTTATGTTGCACTATATTAATAATTATCGAAGCTGGAACATTCTTATTTAACACAGATTTTACTGCGGCACTGCTGTATTTAATCTACTCCATAAAGAGTTGCTCTTTTAAGGGATAAGCACCTACAATTTTTAATGGAATCTCTTTATTTGGTAGAGATGGTTTTACACTAGTTATTCATTAGGCATTACATTATAATTGTTTTGACTGAACACTTAGTAAATAATAATCTGGTCTACATTCTCCATGTTTATTGGTTATCTTTTCCATGTTTATTGGTTATCTTTCTGTTTTGGTGTGTTGGTTTGGCTTGTGTGGCTTTCTTTTTTCTTCCAATCATAGTAGTCTCCAATTTTGTTAACTGTTCATTTCACTTTATAACCAGATGGTTTTCGTGTGAGCTCAACAGGGACATGTTCATCTGGTGGAAGCTGGCCAGCTATAGCTCATTTGGAAGCCAAAGTGGTTAGTCTTCAGTTGACCAGATGTGGCTAGCAGAAGTTTTCTTTCTTAGGACACTTTATATGTTTCAAGGACTAGAAGCTAGGTCAGACAGAATCTTTGCAATGTGGACTTTGACCTTAGGATTCTCTCTGATGACCTTGACTGAAATACAGACTAGGAGCAACTTTGAAACAGTAGAGCACTGACATGGCTTGAATAGCCTGTGACTATCTAAAATGGAGGAAATAATTTTTTACTCTGAGTGGTTTTGCTCCAAGTCCACATAGAGCCAGGATCTTCTCCTATACCAGGACTGGTTTAAGAGCGCGGAGTTGCTTTCTAGGTCAGCCTTTATGGGAGTTTTATATGAATGATGGAATGGTTTTGTGTGGCCGCAACTGTGATTACAGGTTTAATGATGCTTTAAACAAACAAAAATATAATGACTTTCATCAGTGTAAAACAGGAGCTTCCTGCAGGGAAACACCAATAAATGTTACTTCGCAGCAGGGTTATAGACCTGGCTGGCAGCCAGCAGTGATCAGCACAACACCCAGCCCCTGTGTGTTAACTTAATTAGAGCCCAGTGCAAGCAGCAGCCGGACAGTTTGCTGTGAGGGATCACTGCCACCGTGGCACAGAGTCCCTGCATTTGAAAGGTACCTACCTGATCCATGGCTTAGCAAGTTTGTCGTCATGCTGTGACTCACAACAATCTCACGTTTGTCAGGGAAGTTCAGCTGGATGTGACAGCCTTCAGATGGCACTGGGGGCACTCATCTCTCCTGTATAATCTCACTATAGATCTTTACCTCAGTTGGGCTTTCTACCACAGATAATTGTCATTTATGCTATTTGCAGTAATAATCCAGCTGCAAAAAGAGTAACCTTAAATTGTATCTGGTGTTTGCTTTCTCCTTCTGAGAAAGTTCTGAGTAGTTCCACTAATGACCTTGTTAAGATGATGTCTATGTTTATATTCCTGGTGTAAGTGTGTAACCTGCTTTCAGATGATTGGCTCATCTCTACACTGCCTGCAGAGCCATCAAACTTGCAGACACAGGCCATATTCCTTTATTGTTCTTGTAAAAGACAGGAACTAATGCCTGCTTCTGCCCCTCACAGGATTTACACCTGCAGCACCTTGGCATAATGTGTTCTGATGTTTCTTCTAGGGGTTTGTGTCATGTATGGAACAGTACCGAAGAGTTGGACAGGAGCTGTATGCTTCTCTGTACAAGGACCACATACAGGTAAAGGGCAGGAATATTGGACAACAGCTTTCTGTTGTTAGAAAGGTTAGAAAAGAAGAAACTGAGAAACTGGCTATTTTGGAAGTGAGATGAATATTGTGCCTGAAGAACTGCTGAGAGTTGATGAGTCAACACTCCTCTCCTGACATTACTGCTGGAGTGTGATACAGCATCACTCAGCAATCAGACTCCCCACTTTTCTTTAATGACTCTTATTTTCCTTTGTTTACATGAATTATTCCACTCTTCCAATGGCAGAAATGAAAGTGAGAACTTTGACCTTTCTTTTCTTTTCTTTAATAACCAGTAAAACTTAAAAAATAAATCTCAAGCTCATAGACAGTAAAACATCACAGGTATGTTTCTGTTTCAGGTTTGGTCATTAAGGACCAACACACTTTTGCCTCTTTGAAGTTCTCACCTCTTCTCTCCTTTAGGTTTATATGTCCATGCTCCCTAACTCCTTGCACACAACACCTAAGTAGAAAGAATTAAATTTATGCCTTTCTCAGAGGGAGCATAGTATACTTGCAACTGAATCATTCAGACTGTTTTCAGTGAACCTGGTTGTTGCCACTTGTCACACACAGAAAATAAACAGAGTGAATAAAAACCTCTGTGATGCGGTTCTCCTGGCTCCCTGCTTTTGAGTTGGAAATTTAATGAAAGCAGCCATTTTCAAGTTTAGGATATGCTTTTATTTGTCACTGTATCATCTAGCCAGACTATCACTATTTTATCACTGGTAACATCTCCTGCTGCATACTCCCAGTGGTCAGTTGGATTTGTGTTTGTTGGGTCTGCAGAGGTCCCATCTGGGTTGGGTTGATCCCTCTGAATCACTGGGGCAGGGCCACTGGTGGCTGAGAGGAGGGAAGTGTCCAAAAGCCGGCACAAAGTGGTTCTGTCCCACAGATGCAGCAGTGTGCTAACAGCAAAGCAGCCAAGGACTGGATGATACTTGAGGAACAACTTTTCTACAGAGGGGGCCCATGGAGAGATGCTTCACGATCACTAGAGCCATGCTGGATTCTTGATTGTTACGAGGGACCCTCACGAATGAGGAGGAGGATTCAACATGTGAGCACCCTGGTGCCAACGATGAGAACAAAGAGTGAGGTAGAAAACCTTAGAAAGCTTGTGCAGGAGGTGCACAATGTCTGTAACAGTGGCTGGTGACTTTATAGAATTAAAGAAACATTAAGGTTGGAAATGACCTGCAAAAGCATAGAGTCCAACCTTTGACAAATATGTGCATCTCTTTCCTCTGGTTCTCATCACTTGACTCCTGAAAATGCTGTTCCATGTATAGAGAACCCACTGAAGGGATCTGGTTTTGGGGGGGTAAGAAAGGCTGCAATGTATTTAACAGCAACAGAATGACTTTTCCTCTTTTCTTTTATAAAATCTCCCCAGACAGGTGACAGTATGAGGTGTCCATACTTTTCTGCTCGTAGTATCTCAATGATATAGTGCTTCCCAATGTATGTAGCAGAGTCCAGTTAGAAGGCTGCACTGTCCTGTTAGTCATATCCTCACTAATGCTGCTAAAAGTGATGAATGGCCAAAAGGGGAAACTGGGTGGTTTAAGCTAAGATTTAACTTTGAATGTGGGGTATTTACTAGTGTTTGTTTCTCTAATGACAAAATGCCAAATCCCATCACTGAAAGGCTGGAGCACTTTAGTATAAGGTTCCCATATCTAAGGCATTTTTTTGTGCTGCTTGAATTCTGGGAGTTTTCTGTATACTGAGTTGTATAATTTTTATCCTATAACCAGCCCCTTTGGAAAGATAATAGTTCTTTTCCTAATTGTTAACATTTGTTCCTTTGGGTTCCTTTCCAGTGATGTTTATTTGTTCCTTTCCAATGAGTTTATTTGAGTTTCCAAGGCATTTATTTGCAACATAGTTCTAAATCTGTATTTTTCTCTGCCAACAAGTTTTTGAGTTATGTTTACCTATCTGCATGTTCCACTCTAGTCACACCCAGTCTCTTTTCAGGTTCTCTTAGGAAACAGAAAGGAAGCAACTTCCCCTGCTGAAGTGAATCCAGGTACCATTTTGGGGCTACATTGCATCATCAAGACAGTGGACATAAACAGTAAAAGATAATTGGAATTAGGGTATAGATTTATAGGTCACAATTTAATCCAGAAAAAAAAAAGAAAACAAACAGCATTATTGTTGGTGCTCTGGGCTAAAATTTCACTGTAACATCTATGACAAAACTGATGCAAATATCATGGATGATATCTCAACTGTCTTCAGAATTTGCTGCTCTCTGGTTGTCACTTGAAAGGTCTAAAGCAAAAGAGCTATTTTGAAGTGTATGTTTTGGGCACTTTTGGGCACCTGGAAAGCTCCCAGTTGCTTAAACTTGGAAGAAGTGCTGTTGGAAATATGCAGTATTGTATCCTTTTTACTGTGAAAGGCCCAGCAAACACATGAGTGGGCCTCATTGCTTCAGACTCCAGACTAGATGGAAGCAGTGTGTAGTTTCTGCATGAAGTGGTTACAGTCAGCCTAAATAAGCAGGCTGATTGTGCCTTGGCTATCTGTGTGCAAAACTTGGGACACAGCTTGGACAAGATATGAGTGGGTTGTCTCTCTTTGGATTTTCTTAAGATCCTGCTCAGTCCATGACCCTAAAAGATTACTATTTAAATTTTTTTCCATTTTCCTAAGCTTCTGTGATTACAGGGATTTTGTTTGAATTATGACTGATTGCATGTGTCTGTCTTTGGTTCCCTGAAATAAGCATCCTTCTTCAGCATTCACAGGTTTTAATTATCTTGCCTGTTTTTTGCAGATAAATAATGCTATTTCCCCAGGTAGACCAGATTGAGTGAAAGACTGAATTGCAAATGCATTTGATGTCATCCGGCTGCCACTAAAACTGCAATGTCTTTTATACTGATATAGGAGAGCTGATGTTAAATGGAGCAGAGAGGGAGATGGATCAGAAGGGATTGGACTGTAACCAGCTAACATTCTTCCCAGCTCTACATGAAAGTTTCCATTCAGAAGACTTCTTGGAACTGTGTGTGGAGAGACAAATTATATTGCAGGAGTTTGTAGAGAGTGAAAAGGTAGGAAAGATGAACTAGAAAATTTTCTCTGGGGTCATGGTATTTTAGAGGGTGAATTGGCTATGGAGGCCTATCTGTTCCTTTTAGTTCTGGGGTCAGGTGGATTCAGGCTACAGCAGACATCACTCCTCTCTGTTTCCTTAGAGCAAATACAGTTTTCCAGCCTCTCTATGAACTCCTGTACAGACTTTTCTTGAAGAGCAATCAACTTTAATTCCTTAAAGTAAGAGAAAAAAAATTGGGCATGGCAAGCAAGACATTCTTTTATGAGACACTATTGTCTGAATTTGCCTAAGATATGGCAAATTCTGAGATTCTGAGAGATCCTGTGCTGCTCTACAACCTTTACTCATTCTCAGAGCAGTGCCTACACCAAATTTATTTATAACCTCTGGAGGAGTATGCCAGTTTTGTATAGGTTACTAGTTCAGTGGTGTTTACATGTCGTCCTGAAGACTGCCAGAAAATGTTTCCTTCTTCCTTTCACATGTTTTTCTTTCTGTCTTCCCATGAATACTAGACCTATTCTTCCCTCTAAGGCTATAGAAACTTTCCAGGCTTCCTCTTTGATGTTTCCATAAAACATTTCTGTTCCTTCTTTGCTCTTGTACTGGACCGGATGTCCTTCACCAAGATTTCTTCCCAATATAAGGAAGAGGATTAAGATTCAGGAACACTGGGGGAGGAGATGAGTTGTGGAGTAAATAAGGGTAACTCTTAGGAAGGTGGTAACTTTGTTGTCAATTTAATTGAGACATCATCAATGTAATTGACAACCTGGCCTCATTCCCCGATCTTTTGCAGTGTACCTGTTCTTTTCAGTGGCATTATTCCCTCAGTGGTCCAGGAGTTAGCATCCCACAGTGGAAGCCAAATTCTTGTAGCATTTAAACTCAGACATCGCAGTGCTGTGATAGTTGTACATAGACATAGAAATAGCTGTTTTATTAGAATATCTCAATATCATCACCAGATTTTCTTGATGCTTTGCCAGTGGCTAAGGGGTCCCATTTGTGCTCTCTAATATGACTTTCCCGGAGTTCTTGGTGCAGTCTGTTTCTGTAACAGAATTCATTTCTCTGCCCCTCCTCCTTTTGCCCCTTCCTCCCCATACCTCTCCCCAGCAGAAGGAGACATGAAAATGCGAAGCATGATTTCCGTGCACTGATCTCATTTTGAGCCTTCAGGCTGTCTGTCTCTTCTCCATGTAACTCTGCAGGAAGCCATCAGAAATGCCAGGCATGTTTTTTTCCAGCAGCAGTCACTGCCTCGCCGAGCTGACAGAAGTATTAACAAAAGCAGCAGGGGGTGACATTAGCTGTCCTGTGCTCACTTAGTGCACCGTAGTCCTGCCTTGTCAGTGGCTGCCTCCTGAGCTGTTTGCACTCCAAGCAGGCAACTGGAGCCATTTTATTTCCTGCACTGTTCTGGAAAGTCACTCTGTATGTGTGTGTGTGTGTGTGAGTTTAAGTGAATGTTCCCTTGTACATCTGAATGAACAGAGCAATCAAGAGATGCAGGGCTTTGGGCAATACCTTAAAAGGTAATTATTCAATTATTTTATGTCATGTTTGCTTCATTGATTAATGATTCTAGTAGCTTGAGAACTGGGTTTTGATCTGTTTTGACAGAAAATGAAAGCTTTTGTTTAATTTATGATAATTTCAAGCTGCTTGGTGTTTCAATGCAAGACTGAAGGTACAAGGCTTGCAGGTACAGCACTGTCCTGGTGGAGATTCTGCAGTACAACTCAGATGTTTGTTACTCATCAGCAATAATATAAGTCACATTCCCCAAATGAAAAAAACTTACTCAGCTCCAGGGCTCTTGTATGTCAAATAAAGCAGATCTATTTATTAATAATATAAAATTGAAGAAATCATATAAAATTGAAGAAAGGGATTGACACTATTAACTGTTTCTGATTGGATAGTACAGAATACTTGGGCTTAGAGTTTTAGGTTTGTGAAAGAGAGGTGCGTTCTCTTCCCTCTCAACAAGGTCTACTAACGTGCCCTTGTTCTGCCTTGGGCAGAATAGCAAAGTGTTTATTTGTGCCAGACCATATTAGTGATCCTAAGCAGGCCTCCTCCATGATCCACATGCCTCCTATACCCACACACATGATCTCTGGCTTTGATGAGGTGGATTTCTTAAAAGTCTGGATTTCAACTTTGTGTCTGTGGAGCTGCTTTATGAAACTGCCTGATGTTTCAATATTCAGTTACCTTCCTTTTGGGAAGAAGCAATCTTTTTCCTATTTAATTACTTCAGGAAACCATGTGGTTTGCTAATGTGAGCAGAATTCCTCAGTATTCTCAGTGCAAGCATACACATCTCTAACCATATAATGACAGGCACTCCAGTTTGGAGTTCTGTGGTTGGCATATCCCTGCGGAGACAGGCATTCCTGTGGGAGAGGTGGTGGAAAAACGCTACCTTCCTCTTAGAAATCATTTAGAGGGGAAAGAGATTGAAGAGATTTTCATGAAAAATTACCCACAGAAATCTTGCAGTGCTGGTTTTTTCCCCTTAAAGCCAGAATGAAGAAAACACCCCTCTGTGCCCACTAACTGATTTCAAAATGAAGCACCCCATTTGCTGGTAAAATAATTGATTTTCAGTAAAGTATTTAAGTGTGGAAACAAGACTTTATTTCATTTACTTATGAATTTAATATTTATGTTATCCTAACGTCAAAGACTAAAAGCTTGTGAAGCAGTGTGGGTCTGTTTCAGCTGACCTTAGCTAGACCATGTGTAGTTTGGGATGGCAAGGAAGGTTGTAGATTTAACTTCAGAAATAGCAAGGTTAAGAACAAAGGCCAAGAGCAAAGAAGAACCATACTTACTCTCCATATTATCATGTAGACTTTACATGATCTAGTAAAACCAATGCCATTTCTGGATCAATTTTGCATGCCCCATAAAATAATACAGCTCCCTAGTTCTTATGAAGTTTGATAGAGATAAAATCATTGAGATCTTAAGGGAAAAACAGATTTTGTAATATTTCTCATACTTGTTAGTCTGTTCTCTTAAGGACATTGCATTATATTTGTGGACCAGGAAAGTTCTCCTGTTATGTAAATACCTCTCTAATCCCCTTGTATGTAGCCCTCTGGTCCTTGCAGCTTGAGATGGACTAAGCTTGCAAAATTTTACACTCATTTCTGGATTCTGTGCAATTCAGGATTATGCTAATTTATAGGAGGAGCTCAGCAGTGAGCAGTTTTCTTAGTATGTAAGGTAGTATTAGTGTTTTAAGATTTTGGGAGCAATATTTTTGAGGCTGGGCTAATCGATGATTAGCTACTGCCCCCTTCCTGGGAACAGAGGAGGTACTGGTTGAAAGTTCTTGTTGAAACGGCCCAACACTGAGTTGATCTTGATCATCCCAGCTGACTGTACTAACCAGTGGGTTTAGCTTTTGGAGCTGAGTATATATAGAATATTTTATGGGCAGACAAGGAAAAGCAACTCCATGCTTCTAAATGTAAGGGAAGTTTTTTGCAATGCTTGATTTAAAATCATTATTTTTACATTTTCTGCAGGCCACATCATTTTCCGATCTCTAAATTGGTTTGTTTACTTTTCGTACAATCTCTCAGCCATAGAAAGTGTTCCAGAAAAAAGACTTTCTTTTCTTTATCAAAACTGGTAAATTCCCCAAGAACACTTTCTATGAACTCACATATATGATAAACAAAATACTTTGTTGCAAAATTCCCCATGTTTTAAAATTATATTTTAGAAATTCCTCTATTTCAAGGGCCAGGTTAGTTTACTTGGGAATAAAAACAAGAAATTGAGCCTTAGGGTGTCAAGAGAAATTTTTTAAAATATTCTAGAATTATCTGAATCTTATCTAGAATTTATCTGAATGTTTAGGATAATTAGATTGACAGGTTCATATATTCTGACTGGATTTCTGTCATTTGTACAGTGACTTTGTGACTTTGTCCCTGTGAACCTGCCAATCAATATGGCAGGTTTTTTGGTACAAATATCTGTTCTTCTGCATCACTGACTCTGGCTCCCTGCTGCCTCTGTCTCCTGTATTACCAGCTCCTGGCCTTATTATGCTTGTGTCCATTCCAGGTGACATTCAAGTGCTCTGTGGCAGTTGTGCAGGGTCACAGAGCACTGGAAGGGGTGCTGCTCTTTGGCAAAGAGCACTTTTACATCTGTGAGTGCTTTGTGTTATCCCCTCTGGAGGAAGTCTACTGTACTCGTCACTGCTTGTCCAGGTAAGTCATTCTTTCTTTCCTTTCTTCCAGAGATCTGCTTGGTCAACTTCAGTACTGGCACATGGATACCTTGAATTTGCACAGATTTTGTGGGGATTTCAACCAGAATAATAGCACAGCAAGAAGTTTGCCATCCTTTCCATTTGTTAAAAAAACTGTTTAGCATAACTAACATAGGTGCTTGTTCACAGGCTTTGGAGGTGCCATGAGAACACCCATCTTCAACAGATGGAAATGGTGGACAGCCTCACACATATTGCTGGTTTTCAGTTATGTTATAGTGTTGCTAAAGTTTCTTTCTGAGTAACTCACATCTTTTATTTATATGGAGCAGTTAGTACAAGAGCCTTTAGGCCCATTGTCTCCTAAGGTTTTGTTTGTTTCTCCAAGATAGAATCGTAATTAATATTTGGCACACTGCTATCATCTCTTGACTCATGATTTATTGAAAGTGATCAATATTGAAAATGAGTCTGTCAGACCAAGCTCTTTGTGCATACTGTGTGCCCATGTGCAAAGCCCAGTGGGACAGTGAGTAGCTCAGCATTTTTACTCCCTGTCTGCTCTGCATCCAAATCTTACTAAGTCTAATATCAGTCAATCTGATCAGGTGACTTAAGGATCGATTGGACTGGATCTGATAAAAGCTTAGGTTGTTTTACAAAGGGATTTTCTGTGGGCTAGGCTGTTGATTGCAATCCTAATACATATACACAACTAAAATAATAGCTAATCAATTGCTTAATTATTAATTACAAGTAATTGCTGTTTACAATAGCTGTGTGTCCATATGGTGCTTACCCTCAACTTGTGCTTTCAGGTTGTCCCAACAAGTTTCTTCCCTTGCTGATTCTCAGACTTCAGTGTGTGCAAAACGTTGCTTTCTGCCTATTTGCATGTACTGAGATAACTCTAAAGCTACCCCTAACCCCCACTGGCTGTTTATTCAGCTAACTAGTAGAAAATCTGCCTTTAGTATTTACCTTTATTTATTTAGCTTTGTTTTCAGTTTATCTATGCCCCAGTTGATCTTGATATCTCTTGGTACTGTTATGTTCCTTTAAGGGAGGACTTAGATGTTCAAGAGGGCTCTCCAGGTCTTTTTGGTTTCAATTTTTTTAAATTTATTTTTCTCCTCCAGAATCAGTGATCCATTTATCTTCAACTTATGTCATAAAGATAATGCTGAGGGAGACCAGATGTGTTCCCGTTATTCGTATCACGATATCAAAGAGATTCATCTGATGCGCTTTCTCCTGCAGGTAGGAATTAACATGCTCAGTCATTTGAGGGAAAGCTGCAACAGCAGCAATGACTGAAAACTGCTTCCTCAGTTTTCATGAAGACTGCTGATATTTTTTTGCTTGAGTATTAAGGTGCTTTTGGTCCCATCATTGCTTCATTAGCCTTTGCTAATACAAACTCCTTTCTATGCTCACCACAGTGTTTAAACACCCTGGCTGGAGTGGTTGGCTTATTGTTGAGCTAACAGTGTTCACACAATGTTTCTGAAGGTTAGACTTGAAGTTAATGTTATTTATTTTTATGGAAGCTACCAGTAAGAAGCTGACTTCCAGTAATATTCAGCTCCCAAAGGCTTCAGTAGTCATGGCATCAGTGTACTATGGGTTACTAACACATTTACCCTGGACCTCCTGGAATGACTTTCAAATCCTGCATGTGGTTCAATAAAAGAACCATAAGCCAAAGAAGAGGATTCTGTGCCTGTAGGGGTAATACCCAGGAGCTGCTCATCACCAGGGACCTTGGTACCTTTTCAGTTTTGTCTCATTTAGGTGAACCTGTGAGGAGAATCACAGAAGAAGTTGTAACTAGAGCTTCTTGTGACACCAGGGCCTGTACTTGCTTTAGAGTACTGAGACTGTTTGGGTACAGGTTAAGGAGTAATTCACAGATTTGACCAAAATATGAAGTTTTGAAGCAGCTGTAACTAGTTACTTGTTATTTTGAATCCATTTTTAGAAGTTTGAGATCCAGCAGGGAATTACAAAATCATTTAGAAAATTCAGAAACTGGAGAAAATGGGGCTGATAATTGTCTTATGTCATGTAGTATGGCACTCATCCATCAGTCAGCCCTGTTTTATTTTATACTTAATTATGGGCAATTTTGGTAGCTGACACTTCCTTCAGGATACGGTATATTGCAGTGGTTAGGTCACTTACCAAGCATGTACAGGAAGGGTAAACCATGTTCTGAGTTACTCTATGGAGCTTACTAAGGACACTGGTGACCATCCTGAGCAGAACTGTCACTTCCATTTGGGGCATAGCATCAAAGTTGCCAGCAGAAGACTTCCAGCTACTCATATATACATATTTGTGTATGCATGGATTTTTTTAAACATGCCAAATAGAAATTTTTGGTGTGACCCAAAGGGAAAAATTGAGATAAATAGAAACAATCTTTGAATGGGTCTGGGGCAAAGGCTGAGCTTGTTTGTTTGAGGGTTTTTGTGGTTTGTGGCTTTTTGTTGTTGTTCCATGGTCTTTTTGTTGTTTTTCCAGGGCTGTTTTGTTCAGCTAATGAAAACTCAGGTATCTGTATCAGACTTGAACTGGGACTTTATGCCACAAACTTCTTTGAAAAATATTGCGGAAAAAGAGGAAAGCTGATTCCTTGTGTTTCCCCTGCAGGACAGGTAGATCAGCTGTTTAGGCAGTGACTGTGCCTCAGCTGGTCTCCTCTTGTCCATGCACATAGCCCAGCTCAGAGCAAAGCACTGGCCCAATTCTGTAATGGCAACACTTGAGCAGACCTCATTTGGAAAGCTGAACTTGAGAGCAAATTCTGCAAGATGTTTATTGTCATAGCTGCTCTCATATTGCCTTTCTGCTTTATATTTTATTTGTGAATCATGTATGGGCCACCTGCCACCAGAGTGTTTCTCTAGGTTTGTATTGCACCTGCCACATTTGGATTGAAACTCATGTCTGGGTTCCCAGACACTCCATGTTATTTATAATTTTACTTGAATGACTTGGGGGAAAATAGGACCTCTCACTAAGTAAATAATAGGATAATATTCAAATGCCTAGCAAAACAATGTATGGAGACATTCCAGGGAGGGGGAAAAGGGAGTGAAGTTTCCTTTCAACTTTAATTCCTCAAAGTTTTGGTGCAAAATGTCATAAACTCCCCTTCCTCCTTTGGTGCTTCTAGTCAAGAGAAATTATTTGGCAGTTCTGTTGAGCTCTGTCTTAATTTAGAAAGCAGTATGGATGCTTTCTAAAAGAAACTATTATTTAGAGTCCTCTCTTTGTGTTATCTTTATCACCTAGCTGGAACTTAATGCTACTGTTGACTTATTAGTCACACTGAGATTTCATGATAAAAATGTTTCAAAGCAGCAGGAAAAGGTGAGTGATGAAGCCAGTATCCTGAGTTTGGTTTTGCTTCAAAGTAGTATTTGAACTCCTAGACACCTCATAGGACCATCCTTACAGTTGAAGAAATTTAGAATGTTAGACATATTTTGCTTTAGTTCTGCACATTTGTCAAAAAAGTCAAGGGTTTTTTTAAACCTCTGAAGATTTGGGCAGGCCATGATGGATCCTGTGCAGCACTAGGCTTTGCTCTGCAGCTCTTCACACTGTAAATTATTTATCTTTCCAGGAGATTGCCTTGGAAATATTCTTCAAAAATGGTTACTCCAGATTTCTTGTCTTCCATGACAGTGATCGAAAGAAGATATTTAAAAGGTAATGACTAGCTCACAACAATGTGGGAATACTCCTGGTGGTATTCCTGGTATACCACCCTTATTTATCCTGGTGTCAAGTGTCTGTGTTGTGTTGCCACAGAAGCTTTGTTTTTCGTTATTTCCTTGAGCTTTAACGGGTTGCACTTTAGCAGTGAAATTTTCCTTTTGCTGACATGTGAACTCTTTGGAGCATTATATAGCCACTGACTTATCAAGGGATCTGATGTGTAGGACTTTCCTAGCACCCAGTGGTGTGTTGTGTGTCCCTGCATCCCAGGAAATTTTGACTGTAGCTGTTTTGCTTCATCTCCCATGAGAGCTACCTCCACCTCACCTCACAGTACTGGGTGAAAGAAGGTTTCTTCCTGCTTTCTTCCAACTTTCATTCTATCACTAGATTCTTTAGTAATAACATATTTTTGTGTCTCTGAATTTGTCTTCATAGAGTTAACTTTTAACAATGGCATTTTTTGAAAACTTCTCCTTAGATGCTTGTCTTGTTTAATGGAACTTGAATGTAAGACTATGAAGTGATTAATTTGCACTTTGTTTTCTTATGTGTTATTGTCTACTGCAGTTCTGGCCATTATATCAGGATTACATTCACTGGCCTTTACACAGGAAAATCCACTTCAGTCCCAGTGCTTGCTGTACTAAATTCTGCAGCCCGCACTGATCATTGGTACCATTAATTTCTAAAGAATCGTAGCAATTCCTTCTGCTCCTGAAATCTCTGAACAATTCCTATTGCAATATTGCATTAAAAAGTCAGTGCACATTTATCTGTTCTTCCTTTCCAAACAGGCTGCATAGTGTGGCTGCTTAAAATCACCAGGATCTGCCCCAGCACCAGTCCGTATCTTTGCTGTCTTTGAGTTCTGACAAGTATCTCTTGGGGGAATCTTTCAAAGGCAGTTCAAGACAAAAATTTTGATCCTCAGCTGAAGGTCACCAAAACTATATATTTCAAGAGTATAGTTTGTCTGATATGATAAACCACAGAACATGTAAATGTGAATGGCTGAGATGAGGGTTGGTGCTCTTTCTGCCATTTTTGCTAAATAAATGTCTGAGTGTCTTCCTATTGTCTGACATTAATAGGACCTTAAATCAAAAAGTCCATAACCCTGTACGTAAATTCAAAGTTCTGTTGGGGAAAGAAACTGCTTTCATCCAGCCCATAGTAACTCCTTAATATTAGATGTAAGCTTTTGGCTGTTGTCTTACAGCTTTGTCCTAGGTTAGAGTCTCAGGACAATGCTGTGGCTTCCAGAAGAAAGTTGTGAGGACATAGCAGTTACACTGATATGCAATGTGTCCTAATAACAATTTGCATAACTATACTGTGACCTTTCATATCTCCTATAGATTTTGTTCTTTCCAACCTGCTTTGAAGTCAAAGGGGATAACAGAAGAATCCCTAAATATAAGGTAAGACATATGAAACATTGAATAACTGTAATAAGTGCAATGATGTGAATAATTTGCACCTAAAAAATGCATATAGAAACATATCTATTTGCACCCTTCCTTTTAAAGATTCAAAGGTGTTGCCAGAACTTCAGAAAGAATTCTAGCATACTTCATCACAGTATGAAGATGAGCATCAAAAAACTGACTGTGCATGGATAATTAATAATTTTTAATCATTAAGTAGTTAATGATATTTACTCCTTAATATCACTTTATTGATAAGCTCTACACAGATGGTTACTGTGGGAAGAGACAGTGAGGTGAGGACAGAGTGAATCCATAATGCTTTTGCATAATGACCTCTTCATTGTGTGCTTAGAACAGACAGTGATGTACACACGGATGTTTTGGCATGTTGTATCAGCTGCACGGTGGAGATTCTAACCTGTCCCTCAGATTTACCATTGCAGGAAAAATATTTTCTCCTACTGGGAGGTGCTTGAGAGAATGTTTCATGCATGCTGTGAGTTACTGTAACTTTTCTCAATTTGGGTATCTGGGGAACACAGCCCTGAGTGCCTAATTGGTGCCCTCTGAAATGATTGCTGAGGCTGGAATTGTGTTGAGACCTGAGGTGCATATTGCCCCTGAGTTGTTGTAGCCCATGTCAGCTCTACCCATTTTAATTTTCAGTCTACCTGTTGCAGGCCATTACCTATCTTGTAAGTCAGCATTTTCATCCTTGACCTCCAGTCATCAACTGGCCAAAAGTATCAGTGCAGTATGGAACCATCTCCAGAGCCTAGCCTGTGCCAAGGTGGTGGCTGGCTGTGGAGTGTGATATCTGTTCTGTGTGAACAGTAACTCCCTCTTGGATCTCCTTTGCCCCTGCTTGCTGGGAGCCTAAGAGGTGTGAATGTCCTGAGAGAAGATGCATTAGACCATCAAGAAATTTGGGCATTAACCAGGTTGGTGGTTATTGGAAGAAACACTTGACTCATAGTTAATCTCAGAATCTGAGGCAGGCTGCATGCCTTGGTATAAAGGAGCCTGTCCTGAATCCCAGGAAGGCTCTGCCTTCAGTTTTTCTCCACTGGCTGAGAGAAGCCCCTATGCAACTTACTCACTCTGAGAATGTAAAGGGCCTTTGGCATAGCTTTGGCTGGACCATGTTAGAGCATGAACTGAATAAAATAAACGTAATATTTATTATAATCACTGCTGAAATATTGAAGACAGAAAAGTTGTGTTTAATTGGAAAGTCAGAGAAAATTAGCTCCATAGGTGTGCTTCCCTTTACCAGTCAGAACTGACAGACTGAGGACTTGATGAGTTTACTTTGGTCTTGTTTGAATTGTGGAGCTGTTTCAGAGTTAAAAAATTTCAAAAGCAGCACCTGGGGCTCCTTCCCCATCTAGGGGGACAATAGCCAACTTCCACAATTTTCCAGCTTCTCCTGCCATACCTGAGACAAGGAGGCAGGTCAGACTAAGTTCTTTGCTCAGACACATTATTAATAATTGCACAGTTGAAGCATAGAATGAAGAAATTACTAGTTTGTTGCATCATATGACATTGAGGTAATATAATTTCTGGGATAATCCCTTATCAGTTTTTCTACCTAGTCTATAGGAAATACACAGGAATTCTGACTCCCAGGCTCTACTGTAGTCATTTTTTTTAAAAAATTGTTCCTGGCACTTTATTCTTCATTCAAATATACTTAAATGTTTGCTGTCACCACAGGTTATTACAGCCACTGCCAGCCCTTCTCATGTCATGCTTGAGTGCTTTTATAATCTGCTCTTTGCTTGTACCTGTATATTGCTGTTTGCAGGATGTCAGCACTCTGCCCTAAGGATGTGATTTCAGCAAGTGAATGTGTGTGCTCAGGTGCACGTGTGCATGTGTACATGTCAACAGAAAGCCAAAAATATTGTGAGGTACCAGACCTGACTTGATCAATTCAGAAAATCATGGAAGACAGTGACTCTTCTTCACTTAATCACTTTATTCACTGCTTAAGTGATAAGCCTGGGACCCTTAAAAAGAGAAATATTTTTCCTTCCCCTTCTACTTCTTCCTTGGGGAGAGCTCCAGAGGCCAACAAAACACTGAGTATGGGCAGTCGTGCTGACTGTGTTGTGCAACTTGGAGATTGCTGCACCTAGGTATAGCACTCAAAATCCATAAGAACTTGCAGAATCTGGCCCCTTGATGGCAACCAGGATCACTGGTTGTCTATCTCTAAGCGTTGTGTTTGTACTGCTTGGTTACTCCTGAGCATAGCACTTGTGTTTGCTGCCTCTGCTGAACTGGAACAGGCTCGCAGTTCCTACACTGACAATGCCTATTTGAGACTCGGAGAGCTTGGTGGCAGCCACCAGCAGCAGAAGGTTCCCAGGACTTTGCCTTTCACTCCAAATGGTATTTACTGAGACTATTTCAACTCTGTCTCACCCTATTAAAATGAACAGAAATAATACCTGTGGCTTAGAGGTGCGATTTTACTAGAAAAACCTATTTTTTTAAAAAAAAAAATCCCTTCACTTGACACTGCACACACAAAAGAGCCCAAACAAGGAGAACATGTTGTAGGGAAAGGCCCAGATGTAAATAGCCTTTTCCAAATACACATCTGGTTTAGTTGTTCTGGTTTTCATTAGAGACCACAGAGATCTGCTTCTAAAATGAAGCTGATCTTTAAAGAAGCAAGACTTCAGGAAAACAAAGGAGGAAGGAGGTCAACTTTGTATTAGCTTGAGCTGGACGTCTTGGAACATGGTCTGTAGACTGCCTTGGTATATTTCAAGGATTGTCATCTTTGCCTTCACCTTCATCTTCGCCTTCATCTTTGCCTTCGTCTTCATCTTTGTCTTCGTCTTTGTCTTTTATTCTCCATTCTTCTTGGTTATCCCTTGCAGTGGAATTGGGTGTAGTGAGTGAAGAGAAACTTGGCTTCTCTGAGGGGCCGGGTGTGGCGTCCTCTAACTTGTGCAGCTCGTCCCTCTCACCCTGACAGGTCTGCAGGCAGGGACCGCACAGGTCTTTCTTTTCTACTAAGTAAAGCGATTCTATGCGTTTAATGGTGTCAATTGGCTCATCTTCCTCTGCAAATTCTGGTAAAGGGTTTCTTTTTACATTCAGTCTCTCAAGCTTGGGAAGCTTTTTCACACTCTTTGGGATGATGGTCAAGGCGTTGTCAAAGAGACCTAGCTCAACAAGTTCCCTCAGGGCCCCAAGAGTTGTGGGAACAGTCTCAAGACAGTTCAAGCCAAGGTTGAGAATACGCAGGTTCTTGAGATGGGTCAGCTCTTCTGGTAGACCTTTTGTGGTCAATTTGTTGTTGCATAAATTCAGGTAAGTAAGGTTCTGAAGTGTGCCTATTTCTGCAGGCAGCTCATCAATCTGATTACTATGCAGGTCCAGCCACATCAGATTCTGGAACTTCTCAATGGTGTTTGGAATCTTTTTTAACATGTTTCTGCTCAAATCAAGTTCCTCCACATCAGCCAGCTCCAGAATGCTCTTGGGAAAGATGGCAATGCCCATTTTGCCTAACTCAAGACGGCGCCTTCCATTAAAAAGTACTCGGACTGAATTTTTGGCCACTTTCAAGGTGATCCTTTTCCCTTGTGGACCTTTTCCCTTGGGCATCTTTCTGCTGACAGGCACACCAGACTGTGGATAAAATGTGAGAACTCCAGTAAAGCCTTTGAAAGCCATGGCTGTTAATCACACAATTATATGTTAATATTACTGCTAGACTTTTCAGAAGTTTTGGTTGTTTTTTGGTTGGGGTTTTTTTTTTGTTTTTTTTTTTTGAGGTCAAAAGTTTTCAACTGCAAATCTAAAACTCTGAAAATTCTTCCTGAAAGTATTTTTGGTAGGTGAATATCATTTCATTACAATGTAACATCTATATTACATTACAGGGTGAAATTACAAGTGGGAGACATTTGCTGTCTTTCATTCCTAAATATTTATTTGAGCTTAGGATATAGTGAAACTGAATAAAATATGTTATTATCCATCACCCAGTTCAGGACTGGAGAAAAATATATTGTGGGTCGCAACACAGTCCTTAGAGACTACATTAAAAGAAGCTATCCAAAATTGCCTCATTCTACCAGATCAGCTGTTGCCATCTTTACAGGCCTGGCATTTGCTAACAGGTTGGTTAAATTTCTTGTGCAATGGGCTTGAGATTTGGGCTCTGGATGTTATTGAAAGATTAAAAGTATAAAGGAAATTATTAAGAGTTTTATTTTGACCAGGACTCAGAAACATGGTGGGTTCCCAGACTCCAGAGCTATTGGCAATTCATACATCACCTACAGAGCAAACTGCAACAGGGATTGATGTCAGTCCTGCTTAATGCCGAGTTAATCCAGGCCTTGCTAAGTATCTCCTCCTCTGGATACTGTAACCTTGTTATTTTGTTCATGCTGTGGGACAGGAGGGTCTCCCCCCACAAATGTGCCCTGCCCTCAGAAAAATGCATGTAAGCGTAGTAGTCAGAATTTTGACTCATACTGGTGCTCAGTGTGTGTTACATGATTCCTGGAATGAGGCCTGATAGAGTGTAGTCCACTTACTCTCAGGTTTGGTGAACTCTTTCTAATCAAAGGTCATCAAATACAGCTGCTAATTATGGCTAGTGGCAAAGGAAATAGGCTGATTCCCTGGAAATGGGTGGCAGTGTCCTTCCCAGTGAGAGTTTAGAGAGGAGCACAGGTTACAGCTGAGTAATCTCAGGTCTGGGTGCTCTGGCATTTAATTTTGAAGAGTCAAATGGCAGCTTTGATGAATGATTGTTTAGAACAAAATATGGATTTGTCAACAATTCATGTCCCTATTAGAAAGACTTCACTACAAACCCTTCAGGCTTTTTGGCTACTCATTAATCATGTGTGAATACATGAAGGGGAAGCTCATGCTACAACTAAGGCATTTCAGCTTCTTTTCAATTACATTCCATAGCCCAAAATAATATAAAAGCATTAACCCAGCTGCCATCCACTCCCCCAAGAGCTCTGTAATGAGGCAGATGCTTCAGAAAATTCTGGAAGCAGTGCAGTGGATTCAGTCGTGCCTGAGGGTGTGTTCCAAAATAGGTTTTTTGTTATTTTATAAGAAAATATTTGAACATAGTTAAAGGTTTCTGTGTGTCACTCCCATGTTTCTGTCTCTTATGAGTACTTCCAGAACCATATTACCAAGGGGCAATGTCAATGCTCTCCTAGCTATATGTTGACTGGTAACTGAAGCAGAGTACTCTACAGTGTAAATAAACACTCTTTCCACCTTTGTTGATGTTACTGTAAATAATTTCCCCAGGAGTGAGTAGAAAGTTCTGGAGATCAAAACAGCAGGGTTTTCTAATGACAGCTCACTCATTTTAAGGATTTTATGCAATATTCTTGTTGGCAATTCTGTGAAGATGAAGTTGAGCAGTATGGGGAATGCCAGGGCCCTACTGCTGGTACAGGACATCTGAGTCCTTCCTGGTGCACAGAGGTGGGGTGATTACCTTGCTTCAGAAAAAGATCTATAGGGGAGTTTTCTTATTTGTTGGCAGAATGGAAATAGACTTTCTAGTTCCTGTAATTGACATGAACCAGATGACCTTTGGGTCCAACTTTTTCTTTGTTTGAATTTTGTGTTAGACAAGTTGACCAAGACATTCAGTACTTTTTAATAAGTGAAGATTGTCAAACAAGTATACCTTTAAAAAATGAATGGGAGCCTCGATCAAAAACATGTGATTTTTTTTCCTAATTTAAAAATTATAATTTCTTTTAAAATGCTTTTAAAAAACATGTTTAAATCTCAAAAAACATTGCATTCAGTTCCTATAATTTTTTTCAATTAATTTTAAATTAAAATCCAAGAGGGAAACATTGAGCCAAAATAGTTTCCTTTCCTATTTTAAAAAATACCATCTTAGGCAAAGAATGTGCCCCTGTTCTGGTAACGGGTTCCCAGTGCCGGGGTCCCTCTGTGATGTGCGTGCCTGGCAGCACTAGAGGGAGCCTGGCGTACAAGGTTGAGTGCTGGAAGTTTGGCAGGACGAATGCTGCAGTTCAGCCTGCTGGGTTTGAGTATTTCTCTGTCAATAACCCTTCCCAAGCTGTCACAAAGTTTGAACCTGGACCTTTCAGGTTTTTAAGAAGTCCAAGCAGATCAGTGTGATTTTTCTCAAGACAGAACTCTTTGTATGATGCACCACATGATGTCCAGACTCTAAAGAGCTTCTTCTATCAGCCTTCTTTAGTCAGATTTTTTAAAATCCAACTGTGAACCTCTCAGATGTACTGATCAAGTGGAGTGCTCACTCTAAGTGCTGTTTAGTTTGGGTTAAAAGTCGGAGCCACATTTCAAACTTAAAAAAATATGATTTGCAATTCCAAAAATAGGGATTAGTACTGGAGGACTGCAGAAACATTTTAGTGTGCTTGGCAGCTTGAAGGGGATGAATAACCCTCCTGCCTCTGCATGCTTGTAAAGTAATTATCAGTGTTTTACAGGGCTGTAGCTGGAGATAATGGAGCTTACTTAGCCATGTCTCATTGTCTTTGGCTCTGTGTAAGAGGGCCCCAGTTCTGTAGCCACTGATATTAAAAATTCTGGAATCAGAGGAGTCCTTCTTGCTTAAATGTTAATTATGCCTGTTCAATCTTACGCTCACAGTGCATCTCTTGGAATGTCAGAGGGAGAGGTACATGTGCTGCCCTACCACCTTAGAAATGATGATGAGATTTTCTACCTGTTTTCTCTAAACCTGCACCCCACTGCCAGGTTCACCCTCTGAGTTGTTGGCAAGCCTTTTCCTGGGTTGGAGGGTGCTGTATTTCTGTGATAAGGTCTAACTGAAATGGATCTTGACTAGAAAACCCTTTCCCTTTCTATCCACACTTGTTAGAATCTTTAGCCTGGATGGGCTTTTGAAAGCCCAGAGCTTTAGAAGTGTTTAACAGGCCCAGAGTTTAGAGGTTGATTCGATATACAAAACGTGTGTCAAGGACATCGTGCTGTCTGTGGTGCCCAGTGTTGCTGGGAGCTGCAGGGATGGAACAGCCCTGAGCATCAATACCAAGAATATCAGTGTCTCTCTGAGGCAAGGAAGGACTGGGGAGTATTCCTTATCTGCACTTAGGCACTTGCACAGGGGTCAGTTATGACCTATTGTATCTTAATCCTGCTCTAAGAAGTAGATCTGATCCTAAAAGACTGCATCTTTGGACCCTGAACATCTCTTTTTCCTTTCCCGGCCCAGGCGGGAGCAGAGCTGGCCTTCAGCCCGTAGCACTGCTTGGTGCTTCAGGAACTCCTTCTCCATGGTTCTGCCTATTATTTTCTTCTAGGGTTGGTGCCTCCCAGTTCACTGTGCCTAAAGCTGCACAGAACCATCTTGAACCCATGTTGAACTACTCTGTGAGAAATTTCCTCTGTCTTTTCTCTTGGAGTTTGGCATGCTGCAGAGCAGGCCTGGCAAGCCCAGCGGAGCTCTGCATTCCCTGCACCTCTCTGGTGGCAGGAAGGCTGTGAGGTGGCGTGTGCCAATTCACCCATGGAATAGGTGATATTATCATCTGCAGTGAAATACTTGCATGCAGAGCTTAAAACCAGCATTCGTACAGCAAATGATTTTGCACAAAGCCAAGCAGTTCCACTTCCCTGCTTACAAGCCTGTTACCATTTCTTGTTGTTGGATATGATCTGTTATGATTAATTCAATATGCTATCTGTTAGATTAATTAATTGACTGTCTTAAATGCAGTCTCTTGCTAACATGCAGGTTTAGACTAAATTCCTCCATGAGTAAATAGTTTGAGAAAAGTTTCCTTTCTTAATATTCTTAATTTTCCAGATGACTTCTGGGCCACCGTACTATCACACAGTGCAAAGTCACTCGCAAAACTAAAGCCCACAAAGAAAAAGCAAAATCATCGTTTCACCGTAACAAATCTGCCAGGCTGCCCCCCTGCATATGATCTTACCAGCTAAGTAACTCGAAAGGCCCAGAGAGCGAGGTGCAGGTGTCACAAGCTGCTCAGTTTTTCTCAGTAGTGTGGGCTGAGAATTTGTAATCTGCTACTGTGCAGTTGTCCTCTGTCTGCTCTTCTTTAAATAATTAATTCATCTTTCAGTCTGTAAATAAACCCATGAGCACAAAGCACAGGACAGTTTCCTTCCCACAGTCCTGTGAATTCTGAGCCGTACTTCCTTGATGGAAAATGGCAGCTCTTCAAGAAGCTTGTGGGAGCCTGCCAGTGAGGAGTGGCAAAAGGGCTTCCCCACCTCCGGGGTCCTGCTATTCAGTGCTCCTTCTGCAGCTCATGAAACTTGTGTTACCAAGCAACAGGAGTGCTACACCCTTGGAGATCGTTAGCATAATGGTGGGTTCCAGAATGCAAGATGGGGCTGGAAGGAAAAGAACTGAATGGCATGCAGTGCCTGGAAATGTTATATTTCAAATTATGCCAAAAGAAAAAGCATCTGGAGCTCATTAGATGTTGTTAGTCAGCTTCTAACATTGCCTTAACTGTTCATTTTAGTCACTTGACTATTTCATTTTACTTGGCTGTAGCAGAATGAGAGATGCTTGTGTTGTGTGTTAAAACTCATGTTTGTGATACCATCCACATGAGATGGATGTCGACACAGAGGGAAGGCTCTTTCAGTGGTGCAGCAGAGAGTATATGAGCTTCAATTTATCCATCTGTGCATATGTATCTATCTGCAATAGCTATCTATCAGTGACCCTTCAAAAGTGCACTTGGTATAATGATTGCCCTCTGGAACATGTGAATTCATTGAAATTCGTACCAATGACTGAGGTTACCAAGCTCGAGCTTTTAGTGACTAATCACAATAATTTCAAAATAATATCTGAAAGAAATCCTACTATGGAAGAGAAGAAGCTGAGTGGTTTGTTTAGGTATTATTCACAAGTGATGCAGCATTGAGGCCTCTCTGCTATAGGTCCAAGATATTATTGGCATCAAGAAGCTGATGATGTTAAAGTACTTGTCTGATTCCAGGATTGGAGATTGCATTCTGCTCATCTAAACAAATTAACTGGATTTACTTGATGTGTTTCTTCACAATCTGAAGTATGCCTGAGTGCAGCATCTCCACAGTGGAAATGTTATCCCTTTGGTTTAAACACTGTGAATGCACATGGTGCAAGCAGTGTTCTGTAAATGAGGGAGATGCCTTTCCTCCCACCTAGCCCCTTCAAAACACCCTGCTTCAAGAAGCCCTACTTGAATATGGGATTTATTTTTTATTTTGAATTCCATCTCAATTCTTTAGCACAGATTAACCAAAAGGTGAACTGATACAGTCAAACAAGGAAGGTGCTGTACCTTCAGAATAAAGTAATCTAACCTAACACTTTTCTAAGTTTGAGAGAGTCTTGATTGTTCCACAAGGGAAAGCTGATATTTCTTTGAAGTCTTCTTTCCTCTGTTAATGGTATGACTTGGACCTAAGTTGTGACTTACCAAAAAGGAGATTTTCCTTACAATATCTTTGGTAATTGCAAAAATTTTTAAAGGAAAGCTGGTTTAGGAAAGCCTTGGCACAGATTTTTAGACTGTAGTCTGGAGAATGCAAGGAAAAAAAGAAAATTAAAGTAGTTTTGTGAAATCTAGGAATCTGTTAGGTTTATTGGAACTTTGGTATTAATTTTAGTAAAGGCAAAATCTTATCCTTTGAGATTATCTCATCTGCAATGAATCTCCAAATGGGTTGAGGTCCACCAGTCTCTACCAAATGGCACACTGGCTATCACAAGGGTGAGATCACAGTCTGATGTTAATGGAAGAGGGATTAATAAATCACTCATGTATAGACTAGCCAAAGGTGGATCATCATTAATACACATGGTGTTTACATCCTGCTGTGGCTGATGCCCTACAAATACCTTATAAATTAAGATATACATAGATCTGTAGGTACTTCTCTTGAGTTCATATAATTTCATTCCCTCTGGAACTTTAGTTATTTATATTTATAAAGCACTTCAGTTTCTTTTACAAACCAGCCTTTGATTATTTATTTATTTTTAAATGCACTTACTGCACTTGGATAGCTGACCTTCATCTACACTGAGCTTTTGCTGCGCTGTCTAGAGAGGTGTTGGCTGGGAAAATGTTAATTGATTAGCAAGGAGAAGGTAGGAATAGGCTTCAGCTGCTTGTAATGCAATTCTTGTTTCAAGATCCTGAGTCAACAGAGGAGAACAGAGAATTTCAGATCTCCGGGGCATTAGAGGGAGCATCCTCTGATACACAGAAGGATGGCTTTTACGGGGGAGAGACTACATTTAGCCTTGCTTATTTTCATGACATGATGAAGTTTTTGAGTTATGTAGTGGTTCCCAAAGTCAGCAGAAAGAATTATTTTTACCCTTGTATAGTCTTATTAGCTGTTTAGGGCTTGTGACAAGCAGAGCAAGTGTTTCACTGGGGAGTCATGGCACCCACAAGTCAACATATGTATATATATATTTGCATAACATCCACACAACACTGGCCCAGATCCAGATTAGCCCTGTGTGAAGTGTTTTATAATGCTCTCCTCTGCTTTCTAACTCAGACAGAAATCAAAATAAACTTGGATGGTTTTAGTGAGCAAGTATGCCCTTGTGGAAAGGGGAACCTGACTTGATCACTCTGTAAGAAACAGCATAATCCAAGTACACTTCAAATAATTCCAGGAATCCTGATCCTATTACATCCCTTTAAGATACCCTCTCTGAGTTCCAAATGTGTCTTGGAGGCCTTACAAAGGCCACTGGGGCAAAGCTCTGTGAAATGTGTGTAGAGTGTGAGAGGACTTAATTTTAAAGTGTAAGCGTTCAAGGTACCTCTTTTGTACTTTGGAGTTTGCACATTCATGAGCCGTGTGTTGCTCAAACTAGGAGTGCAGAACAAGCACTCTAGTCAATAGAATTTCTTCTGTTTTACACTGTGTAAATTGTATAATCTATTTTAAGGAAAAGAGTGAAGATCATATTTTTCTGTACTGGACGTGAACTCTACACCTTTGTGTGTACTAGTTTTGAGAAACACAGCCTATCATTATTAGGTTTCATATGCTTAGCAGGAGACCTAAGCAAAACTTAGGAATTATAGACCAGGTGCTAGAATTCATCCTGGCTTTCATGTTTATGCATTCAAAATCCTTTTCTTAGACACACACTTTTCTCTGAAGAGAGTTCTAAGCAAGAAATAAAATAATGTGTAAACTGTGGTGTTTTTCCTTTATGTACACTATTAACAGGTCCAGAATTTAATAAGCAGTAAAACAATTATTCATGGCGTGAGAGGTGGTTGACAAGAATTTACTGTTGCAAATTCAATAGAACGGTAATGATATAGACCATTCTGGTGTTTTATTTAGATCTTTGAAGCTACTTTAAGCCTTGCTCTGTGGATTTCTAGTGGGATTCAATACAGAGCACAGGAGTGAAAAGTAGCAGCTAGTTATTCCTGCAGTAGTTTTGTCATCTATGCTGAACTGATTTCCTTACATTTCATGAACTGAACTGTCCCGACTCTGAGCTGGCACCTTAGCATTTGTTTTACTCTTAAAGGGAAGAGCCTCTCTTACCACCAGTATTGTATCACATCAGTAAGCCTGTTTGCTTTGGCAGATGAAAAGTTTCTTCAATGTGCATACTGGATTTGGCTGGGATAGAGTAAATTTTCCTCATGGTAGAAGAAAACTGTGTTTGGATATGTGCTAGAAGCAGTGTTGCTAATTCAGGGATGTTTCAGTTATTGCTGAGCAGTGCTTACACAGGGTCAAGGCCTTTCCCATCCCTCAAACTGTCCCACCAGGACTATGAAGACACTTGGGGTACATAAAAAGTTGGGAGGGAACACAGCCAGGACAGCTGATCCCCACTGGCCTAAGGTGTGTTCCAGAGCAAACTGTACCATACTTGGCATATAAACCTGGGGGAACAAGAGGCAGGGACGTTCCGAGTGATGATGTTTGTTTTCATAAGTCATGGTTACTTTTGATGGAGCCATGGAGATGGCTCAATACTGGTCTGCCAACAGGAAGTAGTGAGTGAATTCCTTGTTTTGTTTTGCTTGTGTGCATGCCCTATGCTTTATGTGTTAAACTATCTTAGCCCACAAATTTTCTCAATTTTCCTCCTGCAATTCCTTCATCCCTGTGCAGGGAGAGTTCATAAGTTACTGTATTGAGCTCATTTACCAGCTGGGGTTAAACCATGATAATCCAGTCATCACTTGTCTCAGTTTAGTCTCTAGATATTGACAAAAGCAAGACCA
>VYXF01008895.1:234405-304286 GCA_013397295.1 Polioptila caerulea
CAGAAGGATGGCTTTTACGGGGGAGAGACTACATTTAGCCTTGCTTATTTTCATGACATGATGAAGTTTTTGAGTTATGTAGTGGTTCCCAAAGTCAGCAGAAAGAATTATTTTTACCCTTGTATAGTCTTATTAGCTGTTTAGGGCTTGTGACAAGCAGAGCAAGTGTTTCACTGGGGAGTCATGGCACCCACAAGTCAACATATGTATATATATATTTGCATAACATCCACACAACACTGGCCCAGATCCAGATTAGCCCTGTGTGAAGTGTTTTATAATGCTCTCCTCTGCTTTCTAACTCAGACAGAAATCAAAATAAACTTGGATGGTTTTAGTGAGCAAGTATGCCCTTGTGGAAAGGGGAACCTGACTTGATCACTCTGTAAGAAACAGCATAATCCAAGTACACTTCAAATAATTCCAGGAATCCTGATCCTATTACATCCCTTTAAGATACCCTCTCTGAGTTCCAAATGTGTCTTGGAGGCCTTACAAAGGCCACTGGGGCAAAGCTCTGTGAAATGTGTGTAGAGTGTGAGAGGACTTAATTTTAAAGTGTAAGCGTTCAAGGTACCTCTTTTGTACTTTGGAGTTTGCACATTCATGAGCCGTGTGTTGCTCAAACTAGGAGTGCAGAACAAGCACTCTAGTCAATAGAATTTCTTCTGTTTTACACTGTGTAAATTGTATAATCTATTTTAAGGAAAAGAGTGAAGATCATATTTTTCTGTACTGGACGTGAACTCTACACCTTTGTGTGTACTAGTTTTGAGAAACACAGCCTATCATTATTAGGTTTCATATGCTTAGCAGGAGACCTAAGCAAAACTTAGGAATTATAGACCAGGTGCTAGAATTCATCCTGGCTTTCATGTTTATGCATTCAAAATCCTTTTCTTAGACACACACTTTTCTCTGAAGAGAGTTCTAAGCAAGAAATAAAATAATGTGTAAACTGTGGTGTTTTTCCTTTATGTACACTATTAACAGGTCCAGAATTTAATAAGCAGTAAAACAATTATTCATGGCGTGAGAGGTGGTTGACAAGAATTTACTGTTGCAAATTCAATAGAACGGTAATGATATAGACCATTCTGGTGTTTTATTTAGATCTTTGAAGCTACTTTAAGCCTTGCTCTGTGGATTTCTAGTGGGATTCAATACAGAGCACAGGAGTGAAAAGTAGCAGCTAGTTATTCCTGCAGTAGTTTTGTCATCTATGCTGAACTGATTTCCTTACATTTCATGAACTGAACTGTCCCGACTCTGAGCTGGCACCTTAGCATTTGTTTTACTCTTAAAGGGAAGAGCCTCTCTTACCACCAGTATTGTATCACATCAGTAAGCCTGTTTGCTTTGGCAGATGAAAAGTTTCTTCAATGTGCATACTGGTTTTGGCTGGGATAGAGTAAATTTCCCTCATGGTAGAAGAAAACTGTGTTTGGATATGTGCTAGAAGCAGTGTTGCTAATTCAGGGATGTTTCAGTTATTGCTGAGCAGTGCTTACACAGGGTCAAGGCCTTTCCCATCCCTCAAACTGTCCCACCAGGACTATGAAGACACTTGGGGTACATAAAAAGTTGGGAGGGAACACAGCCAGGACAGCTGATCCCCACTGGCCTAAGGTGTGTTCCAGAGCAAACTGTACCATACTTGGCATATAAACCTGGGGGAACAAGAGGCAGGGACGTTCCGAGTGATGATGTTTGTTTTCATAAGTCATGGTTACTTTTGATGGAGCCATGGAGATGGCTCAATACTGGTCTGCCAACAGGAAGTAGTGAGTGAATTCCTTGTTTTGTTTTGCTTGTGTGCATGCCCTATGCTTTATGTGTTAAACTATCTTAGCCCACAAATTTTCTCAATTTTCCTCCTGCAATTCCTTCATCCCTGTGCAGGGAGAGTTCATAAGTTACTGTATTGAGCTCATTTACCAGCTGGGGTTAAACCATGATAATCCAGTCATCACTTGTCTCAGTTTAGTCTCTAGATATTGACAAAAGCAAGACCACGGGCTTCAAATTCTGGCATCTGTTCTGGTTCAGTGCAGTTGAAATCCAACTTTCGTTTCCTCAGAACCTTTGACTCTTCCTTATTTTCAAGTGAATTCCCCTGCTTCTAGTTGATCTGGGTTTGTTTTCTTTTTAAATTTTAATAAAAAGTTACATTTTGAGAACAAAGAAAGTGGAAAAGACATATTTATAACTTTAAAAAATAATAAAATTACAATCTACTCTTTAAGAACTATGTTAGTTTCAAAGTGCTTTGTGCAACAACAGTCTTGCATATGGAGGCTTAGAGACTTCTTTTTTTAAACCAATGTTTTCTGAATGCTTCAGAAAGGCATGAACTTTTGAGAATAAGGCTTTGGAATAGAACCACACAGGCTGAATGGTACCTGTCATTAGCACTCTGTAGCTCTACAATGGCCTGAGACTGGGAGTACAGACTGAGCAGAGTGGCTTAGCTCAGAACAGTACTAACCTAATCAATGGTGCTCTGATTTTGGAATTATTTGGTCAATGATGACACTTCTGCCTTCTGGTGTTGGTGTTCTCTCATTTCTGTGCGATGAGAGCAGGGGGCAGAGGTGCAGATGTTAATGTGTTGACTTTCTCTGATTGTTCTGAAGTAGGCTGTTCCAATCAAATGTTTGTTCCATACAGGAAGCACTCAGGAGGGGAAAAGACAATGCTCCAGAAGTGGCAGGTAAGCTAAATCTTGCCTGCTTGTGATTAACCAAAGAATTCCACCTCACAGATACGTCTGCATGTGTGTGTGTACATATGTACCTCAAGGCCTAAGCTGTCCTCTCACTGCTGGAGGTGAGGTTGTTGGCAAGAGGAGCACAGTACTTACATCTGGTTATTGCAGGGTTTTTGCTCCTTCTGCTGTGAAACATATGGTGCTACTGTCTGGCAGATCAAGTGTGATTTTGTGCACATTTTTAAATTGAGACCAAAGAGAGCCACCTAGTTCAATGCCTCTTCACAGATCATCTGTACATCTAAATCAATGCACAGATGTTTTGCTGAACTGGGAGATGTGTATACTTTTCTGGAGCCGTGATCTTGGTGACAAGACAAATTAAGAAATCTATACCTTCTTGCTTATATGTGGCACTTTGTGCAGCCTTTTCTGTACAGGCAGTTGTTCAGGGTTTTCCAATATCCAGAGTGCATGCATTTGGCTCACTTTTAAATCAAGAAGAAGTGCTCAGTTGTGTAAATACAGCATAAAAGAGCTGTGTGACTATAGAAAAATGAAAATGGCCTGTCTGAAGAAGAGAAGGAATGAAGACTGGTTCTGTTGAATAGATTGTTGTATAAGAGGTTTTATGTTGGTCTGAATGGCACAGGTTGATTGATTTCACTATTTATATAGTTCTAGTCCTGGTGGACCTGGGAACCACAGGCCTGTGAGTGTGCCTTTGCATGGTTTTTTAGGGGTAGATTCTGGAGATCTTAATGCTTTTTTCCTCTCCCTGCAGAAGAGGGAGATCAGCAACTTTGATTACCTTATGTACCTGAACACTCTGGCTGGCCGCAGCTACAATGATTACATGCAGTATCCTGTGTTTCCATGGGTCCTCGCTGACTACCACTCTGAGGTCAGTGCTGGCTGCAGAATTCCATACTTTCTATGGTAACAACTGCACAAAGGATTGGTGAATTATGCCATTGAAGCAGAGGGGTCTAGACCAAGGATTGAAAATTTTAAGTAGTTAGTTTGAACTGTACTGATTCTATATAGATTAGCTTTATCTTTAAGTCGACATACTGAGGATCATGTTCTGTGGATGAACTTCTGTTTAATACAGACCTAGTTAAGGACATGCTGCATCAGCTCAGCAGATAGGCATGGACAAGTTTCTGTGAGCACAGAGAAGGAGTTTTGGACAGAAGAACCTTGAGAGCAATTTGCAACCTGCTAGGTCCTCTATTTGTGAAGTTCCAGAGGAGGTTAAACCTGTGACCTTCTTGTATGAGTGAAACTTCCAACACAGCCTTGCTACCTCCCAGTGTCACTGGGATAGTTATGATGTCTAAGATCTTAAAATCTCCATCTCTGCTGGGTCTCTTTTCAGACTCTAAACCTCACTGATCCTCATACATTTCGAGACCTGTCAAAGCCCATGGGAGCACAGACTATGGAGAGGAAACACAAGTTCATCCAGCGCTACAATGAAGTGGAAAAAAGTGAGGGTGAGTGTCTTTGGAGGCTGATAGACAACAGAGGCTTGAGTCCTCTCAGAACACCCAAAAACTTTAGAGAACTGTGGCTAAGGGAAACACCATGCCAAGGAGAGCCTCTCTCACTGCTGTATACAAAGTGACTGACAATTCAAAGAGAAATGTCTCCTGCAAGTACTGCCTTCTGTGCCTTGTACTGCTGCATTCTGTTCTCTTCCCTTGGACAAGAAAAAAAGCTACAGCAAAAAAAAAGGTAATGTTTCCTGGAAAAGACTGTGCTGTTAGCAAAGGTGCACACATTGGTCTTATTTTTTAACTAAGCTACATGTAGAAGACTGCATGCAGGTTAACTAAAGCTACCTTAAGAAAAGGAAACAAAATGTTGAGGCTGTTGATCTCTGGAGATCAAGACCTTTTTGGCACTAGTAGAGAAAGGGATGGTCTGGAAAGGCCTTATTCTTCAGAAAATGAAATGTGGAAGGCAAAAAATGAACACAGTTCAGTAGTAACTGTGCACATTCAATGCACGTATTCAGTACAAGGTGTGCTGTAGCTCACAGGTCTTTGAAAATATCTGCCTAAAATACCTTTTGCCTATTTAGTTTTATTGTAATAACTGGATGTTATGGGCTTGAAATGGTGGTATTTTGTACTGGAATCTGATTTGTGTGCAATTTCCAGGAGACCTGTCAGCCCAGTGCCATTACTGTACTCACTACTCATCAGCAATTATAGTGGCATCTTACCTGGTCCGAATGGAGCCATTTACCCAGACCTTCTGTTCTCTGCAGGTAAGGGGACAAGATCACTTCCCTCCTACACCTTGTAAGCATGGAGTGTGTTACTGTGGCTGTGTAATGAAGGGGGATTAGTTCTTCTGACATTTGATGTACTCTATATGTGGACTTGGGACTTACTTGGGGTAACATTTATGTCATGAATGTTGAATTCAGTGAAAGCATCTTAAGGGGACCATGATTCATGAGAGGGAGAAGGCTTATTTAGCTTTGTGAGAACTGAGCCATGTAAACAAATAGGTAGTGTTTTATTGCCTGTCTGACCATAAGCTTCTGATTTTGGGGCAGATGAAACTTGGTATAATTTTCTATAAGATGGCAGGCCTTCTAAGCCAAGTACAGTTGTGCAGCTACTGGCAAGTACTTGCAGCTTTTTTTGATGGCATAAAGAGCATTCCTGGGCCAGATGAGGACATGTAGGTTCTGAAAGTGTGAAATAATAGGGATTATTATGGGATCAACTTCCTGAAGAAGTGGGATGAGCTTACATCCAATGCTCCAGAAGGAATATTTTGTGTAATCTTGTTCTGAACTTGTTACTGTTCATACAGTGCCAAGCTGGCTCTCACCATGGAATTGAATTTATGTAAATTGGACGTTGTGTGTACCTTTCCCATCTGCCCTGCATACAGGGGCACCAAATTTCCTGATTGCCCTTTATAGCAGGCAGTTGATAATTCTCAAGCAAATACACTTGGGCTGTAACAGAGAGTTGTTACCCTCTTTTCTGTAATGTGTTGCATTAATATGGGATCTACCAGGAGGAACGATCCTCCAAGGTGTATTTTTTAAGGAGTATCTTGCTGAAATCTACCTATCCTTGTGGAGAAATACTGGAAGATAGTTTGGCCAGAATATTTCACACTTGGAGACTGCTGTATGCGTAGTGAGGGATGGCCATGTCTCCTGCAGCTTTCCAAGTGCTTTGCTGTTGTGGTTTGGGTTTTTTTTCAGTGAAGTAATACAAATGAAGTGCTGTGTTAATTAAGTAATAAGCCCTATGATATTGGCTGTTACCAGCAGTAGCTGATGGGTTAGTGAACCACCTGAGGCAATGGTTGCCATCACACTCTGTGAGCCATATGTTAGCTGCAGTCATGAATGACTGTGGAGCAGTTATTTCTTGTTGTAAACAACAAAAGGCTGCTGGATTTCCCTGGCACACTTTTCATGCATAATGAATTCGCAGTCTGAATGCTTGGTGGCTGTGTTTGTGTGAGTAGCAGGTAACCAGCAGTTTTGTGAGGATAGTTATCTTCAAAGGCTACTGAGATCTGAAACATGCAAAAAATTTTCTGGGTGTGGATCCACTAAAAGAAACTGTTGAACTCCTTCTGTTCTTATTCTTTTGTTTTTATGTTGGTGCATGTTCAGCTGATGCCATGGTTGTAATTTCCCCCAGGTGACTGGTCCTGTGGTAGCTTAGGAATTGCTAAGTGTGAGATGCTGTTAGAAAAACAGCAGATCTGAGAACTGTATGATCAAGTCTATGTCAGGTTGCAAAAAGAGAACACACTTAAGCTCTTGGAGGGGTACTGCTGCCTTTGGGAGCTGTGAAAGCTTCTCAGTGTCTTAAAAAGTGAAAAAGCTGCATTTCTATCTGCAAATGGACTGTCTGAATACATGACAAGGGCATGCAATAACTTGGGTGCACTCTCTGTGAAAAATTGATGTTGGCATAACATCTTGTCTCTCAAGTCAAACAGTTGATCTGCACTTGACCACAGAAGGCAACAGTGAGGAGGCACTGCCTTCAGTAATGGGACTGTACTGGAGAAACCTTATTTCACTTTTTTTAAAGTGTGTTGAAATCTGACTCTGGATAAAAGTTTGTATGTGCTGTGCATATTGTACTGGAATGGAGGAAAAATTGGCTTATCGAACAGGTATTGGTTGGTACCTTCCACTCTACCTTGGACAAGTACCCTCTGGGATTCTTTTCAAGAATTGGTCTCAGCGCCACAAAAGAGCAGTAAAGCCTTCCATGTTTAGTGTCTTTATTGGAAAGGCATTCTAGGACTTCCTGCCCTCAATACTGAGATTTGTTTTTGATCAACTCAACTTTTTAATCCCTTTTTATTCTTATCCCACTCCTGCATTTCAGCTCTGAGATTGACTTTTCCTGACATTTCCCTCTCAAAAGTACTTATAGAGAGGAGGGTCTTTACTCTTCATGGTTGTTCTGACTCCCAAGCAGTCATTTAAGCACTGCCAGCAGGTAACAACTTCTCAGCATCTCTGGGCTTGTTGTAAGGCTTTGCACCTTCATAAGCAATTCTTAGAAACACTGAGGTCTTTGGGTCTAAAGCACCACCCAGGTGATGCTTAGTGTTAAAAATTTGTAAAGTTCTGACTTCTCTCTAGAGATCATTTTGCCTACTTGCTTTGCATGTACCCTGCTGGACTGTAGTTTTAAAAAGCATATTTTTCCAGTATTTTTGATGACAGTAAGGTCTCTACTGAAAGGAAAGAAAATAGAGACCTACTGTGCCTAGCTGTAGAAAAGTCGTAAGAGTCCGTTGTCTTGCAATCTAAATGCATAAAGCAATTCTTGATTCTCTTTTTCCCTTTCAGTGCAGTTTTTGCATTCATAGAGAGAGAAAACTCATTAATTCTGATATAAATATATGCAAATAAATTTATTAATATAGGAAATGGGAAAATCAGTTATTGCTTCCTTTATAAATAATACAGGCTTAAGTTTTAAAGATATTACTTTTCCCTAAAATGAATTAGACAGCCAGGGAAAAAATCACATTTTTTCATGGTGGTAATATCTTTAACCAGATTTGTCGCGCTAACAGCATTTCCTATGTATATATTATTTTTATTTAATACAGGTAATCTTTTTATTACAAATCATATTGTTTCTCAGGAGATTACCACCAGCTCTCATAAAAGCTGCAAAAAAAGATGAAAAAGCATCAATCACCACTAGACACAGCACACTGTGTGCAGATTAAATATACAAAGCCCTTTAATATGCTTCAATGAGATACTTGTTAGCTGTTGATTTATTTATAATCCTCCTTCTACTCTGTTTTAATTTCAATTTGAATTTGACTGCAAGGGTCCCTGCCTAATAATGATCAAGAGCAAGATGACCTTGTGCATCAGATTAACTCCAGATAGGCTTGCTCATGTGATTAGCCACTTTTTCACTCTGTCCCTTGAATGGGTGTGGGAAGGCTTCACAATTGTCACTGGAATAAGGAAGAAGGACAAGGAGCTAAGCAGAACTATGCTGACATTTAAAGATGAGGCTGGACCAGAAGCCTGACCAGAACTCACCTTAGGGGAAAAAGGGGTGGGATCTTTCCATCTGGAATATATGTTATATTTTGGTGTGAGTCTGTCTCAAAAGACAAGCAAGGAATGAGGCTTCAGCACCTGGGTTTTACTGACTCCTGTCTTCTGATAACTTATCCATGAAAGTATTTTCTCCCTAACAAAAGATGTGGCAAAAATTACTTCTTTACTTGTAGTTGCCAGACTGAGCAGAGCAGATCTAAAGGAGTTGCAACCTGAGTGTGCAAGTACTCAGGGGGGCCAAAAGGGCAGTGGGTCTTAGCATCAGAAACCCATGTGGGAGCTGCTGCTGGGGCTCATCTGATCCCAGGAGTGGGATCCCATCCTCACAGCATGAGTGCTTAAATGTTGTTTGTGTATGTAACAGATTGCAAGTCAAAACTTCAGCTGATTGTTACTGTGCAGCAGTACAGCATCCTCCTCATCTGGCACATGCAAGAGTCTACAGGCAGAGAATGAACTAACTGAAGGTTTTGTTTTCTCAAGAGGTCAGCCATAGACAGAACCTGATGTGTCATTGACTCTTGCACCTTATCTGTGTTTTAGAGTCTTCATTAAGCAATCCCACTGGTTTATTCTTTTTGCCTAGGGAAGCAACTTTGAGGATTGAATGGTTGAGGGTGAGCAATCATTCATACATGTTTACTGTACTGCAGAACTATTTAAAGTTCATTCTATCATAGTTCATTCTATCTATATCTATCTATTCTCATTCTATCTCTGACAATCTCTCTTGAGCCCTGGTGATGGGCTATAGTGTTATGTCCCATGACATATAATCCAAATTAATTAACCCAAATGAGAAATATCTATATTAGCCTGGGAGCACAGCTGCCAGCACCTGAACTAGGTATTGAGAAACAATTCAGTTCTGTCACGTTAATATACTTAAAAAGTCAACTTTCCTCTAAAATAGTTTGGTGTTTCTGACAAACTCATTCAACTCCAAAAACTTTATTTTTATGATTTTTATTTGGTTATTTCCATTTTAATAGAAATTTTATGTTACATGAAATTCTTCCATACTCCATGTAGGGTTCCATATGTAAAGGTAAACTTGGATTTTCACAAATGCATACAGTATCTGAGATCCCATTAGAAAATTCTGTAGGAAAAATGGTTTTGTTAGAAGGCATATATCCTTCATTCTCTAAGTGACTTTTATTTCAATTTCCCCTTGAGGCCTTAGTTCAGAATGATGTCCTGGGATACTAAGGCCACTTTTGTCTAGTGTTTGACTCTCATTAATCTAAACTTGTTCAAATATTCTCAGGGTGTGAGGTAGTTTTTTACCTCCTTCATTACTTACCAGTTTAGCTGGAGTCACAGAAATTGTTTTTCCTCCCCTCTTTTTGCTGTCCTTTCTTCCCATACAGAATGACCACTCCCTGCACACTGGGCCTTTCCTGTTTTCCTGGATCTAATTAATGTTACTTCAGTGCTAACCTACCCTTCTCCAAGGATTTTTTTCACAGGAGAATTTCACATAAGATTGTTCACAGCTGTTTGGGTTACAAGTGAAGTGGTCCATTGCTTGCAAATTGCTCTGGGAGGAAATAAATTAATTGCTTTCAAAAACATTAAAGATGGGCATAGGGATATTTTCAAGCTGCCCATGGTGGCTCCTGCTTGCCCCAGTTATTGCAGGCTGTGCTAAGACTCCAAGCTTTATGGCCTCTCAACATACATATCTACAAATCAGGACTATGATAGTTCCTAATGAGACCACAGTATATAGAGCTGGGATGGATCTTGAAACATCCCCTTATGGATCACCTGATAAGGGGCATTGCAAAATTGGCTAAGATGCTTTTAATTTAACAGAATACTCACACTGAAATCTTTCTGTCTGTCTCCATTTCACAGGGTGGGAATTTTGATGTTGCAGACCGGATGTTTCACAGTGTCAAGAGCACGTGGGAGTCAGCATCAAGGGACAACATGAGTGACGTCAGGGAGCTCACCCCTGAGTTCTTTTACTTGCCAGAGTTCCTAACCAATGCAAATCACTTTGAACTTGGTAAGCTCTAGAAGGGACATAAGTGTTCCTTCCAGCATCCTGCCAAAAGGAAAGATCCAGATCGTATGTTGAGAGTTGGTCTCTGGACTATGTGGATGAGTCTTTCTAATGATGAGATCAATTTTTATTCAAATAACACTACAAAAATACAAGCTTCTGAAAACTGAATTATGTCAGAAGAACCAAGTTTTCAGCCCAGGAAGAAGCAGGTAGTTCCTATTAATTTCTGGGCAAAAGAATTACATGTTTTGTCACACAAAAGTGGAGTTTTATGTAAGTAATCTAGTTGACTGCTTTTGCAAGTTTGGCCTGTATTATCACATCTGTGTAACTATTGAAAATGTGTTATTCTTTTGGAGATGTGTCAGTTGTTAAATGGTGTTGGTGAAAGGTGGTTTTGGTTTTGTTTTTTTTTAATCTGCATGAGATCACAAGGTGATTAGTTTCCAAACGTCCTCACTCTTCAAAGGTTCTGCACAGCTCACATGAACTTGATATATTTTCCCTGTCTTCAAGCAGCACCACAATCCCCTCTGAATCCGCACTGTCTCTAGAACTTTCTACATGCATGATGAAGGCTCAGAGAAAATCCAGAAAAAACACGATTCAGAAATAGGCATGGCAGTTCTGATTCACTTCACTTTACAGGACTTTCCCACCATTTGCAATGCAAAGCTGCTTTCTTTAATAGACACTGGTTGGTTAACAATTAAGGCAGAGGAAAAATATCTGAAGGATCACCCTGGATTTGTGACAGCAAAGGCAACTTAACCCATTGAAATCTAGCTATAATTGTATTTAAGGTATTAGTGAAATGAGACATGCTAAAAGATAGTAATTTTCATATTTATATATTTATATGTAAGAATAAGGAAAAATATCTGTTAGAAGTTTATTAAAAGATAAGAAAGAATTGGGGTAGTTTCCTCCTGAGAGGAGGCCAAGAAACAAAGCCTGGCTCAAATCAAGATATAGAGACTGACCTGAGTGGAATTGAGTGGGGGGACCCAAATGGCACCAGAATCTTGCCAGTATGGAGCAAGATTTTAAAATAGGCAAATCCAAGAACCCAAATCTGTTTGCTGCTAAATTATATGGAAACTTGTGGTCCCAGACCTGAACCTCAATTTAGATTTGAATTCATCCAGTTGCACAATGCTGTGCTCTGAATTAAGAACACATGCTCACCTTCTGAAAGGAATCAGGTTGCAAAGGACTTGAGAACAAAATCCCTCTCAGTAGCTGCTTTGGTAGGAATATTTGGCAGTTAGGCCCACAGGATTATGTATAAAAAGAAAGTTGTGCAAACATATTTGCCTTGTCTGTT
The DNA here is from genome assembly GCA_013397295.1 of Polioptila caerulea. Classification (NCBI taxonomy): domain Eukaryota; kingdom Metazoa; phylum Chordata; class Aves; order Passeriformes; family Certhiidae; genus Polioptila; species Polioptila caerulea. The sequence goes on from VYXF01008895.1 coordinate 246,056, forward strand.
GTTGCATTCTGTGCTAAAATGGTTTGTGCTGAGGACATGCATATTTTTACTGCATTGTGACAATTACTAGAACATCTTCTCACTGCTTTATTACTGGATCAGAAATCCCAGAACACTGGTTCTTCAGTCTTCTATGGCACTAAATTTGATGAAGCTGAAACTGCATGTGGGGAAATCACCTCAATTTCCTTTTACTTCAGTGGTTTAGTAAAGTTGGTCCTATTTTCAATATGTCTGATTCTTGTTTTGGATTCTCCCTTTGTAATTCCTGCAGGCTGCATGCAGGATGGAACAGTGCTGGGAGATGTACAGCTTCCTCCTTGGGCAGATGGGGACCCCCATAAATTCATTCTCCTGCACAGACAGGTCAGTGAAGATAAAGATTTGTGACAAAATGCTACCTGAGTCCCACTGAAAATGAAGCTCTGAAGGCCAGAGTCACAAATGAAAATGTTGGATCCAAATGCATCCTGCCTTTGTGAACTTTGTGTTGGTTCTGAACTTTGCTTGTCTGTTTCTCTGCCTAACAATTCGCCTTGAATCAAGGCAAACTTTCCAGACCAAATGTGGATTATTTGTAGGTTTCTGGCATGAACATATCTCAGCCCACAAGTGTAAGAGAACATTACATAATGCACAGAAATTTAGATGCGTACAGTTCCATGTTGTTGCTAACAATCTGAGTTTATTTAAATTATTTATTTCCATCTCTGAGTTGTGCCAGAACTAAAGGGTTTTGTTTTTTTATTCTGGGGGGTTGGAATGGGGGAAACCTAATGTAATTCTCTGCCCTTAATGGAGTCAGCCTTGGCAATTTGAAAGCAAATAGCTCTAAGGTCCTGAGACTTACTGCAATTAGTGCTGTCTATTAATAGTTAGAAAGTCTTCCATGTGATGTCATCTGCTACATAAAAGTGAATGCAAGTGCAATTCTGTAGGAAGATTGTTGCATTGAACTCAGACTTTGCAGCACAATGTCTTGGTGCAGGTCTCTCTAGCTGCTGCATTGCCCCACCAGATCCCTTTGGGTGAGCTGCTCGTGGAGCGTGTGCTGACTGTTGCTGTGTAGAGCTGTGATGAATGAATGTGTTACCATTGGTGGGGCTAAACAAACAGCCCATGATTGTCAAGGATTTACATTATCCTGGTTTGGCATGTTGCTTCAGTTTTTGCCTCAGTGGGTTCTTCTCACCTCTGCTCTCCAAGTCCTGCCCTCGGGATTTCAACTTTCTCTCTTGATAATCACTTTGTAGATGATTGTATCCAAGCCTGTGGATACAGCCATCTTTTCTGTTTTGGTATCTCCAAAGAAGCCTCTCTTCAGCTGACCTCTCCAAATATGGCTTAAATCCTCTGACCTCCTTACTACCCTAACTTCTTCTTTTGAACAAAACCAGGGTCATAGTCTTATTTTGTACATACTTTTCTTCACTGTTCTCTGAATCATTAAGAGCAACCACAATGCTCCCACTATGTTACCACTGCTTCCACAGAATCATAGAATGGTTTGGGATGGAAGGGACCTTAAAGATCTCCTAGTTCCAAACCCTCTGCCATGGGCAAGGACACCTTTCAGTAGACCAGGCTGCTCCAAGTCCCATCCAACCTAACCCTGAATATTTTCAGGAATGGAGCATCCACAATTTTCTCTGGGCAACCTTTTCTAAATTCTAAGCACCCTTACAGTGGAAATCCTTTTGTAATATCTAATGTAAATCTACCCTCTCTGTTTAAAACCATGCACCTTTTTCCTGTCACTACATTCCCTTGTAAAAAGTTGCTGTCACTGTAGAATGATCTCAGATTGTGTGAACTAGATTTGTTTTGGATGAAATTATATAAAAGCTGCACACTAGTTGTGTGCTCCAGATGCTGGTAGCATTCAGTCTGTGGGAGCAGTCCAGATTTAGCTGGAAGAGTGCATTTAATGTGGATACTGGGTGCTCTCTACCATTTGTCTAGAGAACTGCTTCCCCTGGGCTACATTATTTAATAACATTGGCACAGCTCATAAATTAATTTAAATCTCAAATAGGAACAGTTTAGCAAATGAAAGATCATGTTTACAGACTTGTGTTCTTAATAATTTGCCAGACCTGATCAGATTTCCTGTACAGTCAGTGCAGTATTGCCTCTTCAACTATAGCTGATACTAGGTATACACAGGGGAGTGCACAAAATCTTAATTAACCTGCCTTTGTCTAACCCTGAAGTGAAGAGTCTGAGATCTTGAATTCTGAAACATGAGGGTTTCTGTCTCCTCTGAAATCATCCACAAGACTGGAGATATTAATTACTGGCATTGTGGCCATTTTTAGGAGGCTTCACAATGAGTTTTGTGCAAATAACAGATTGAGGTTGACACTGTTCTGAGGTTTGACTATTGCTTTCAACAATATGAGAGCCAAGAATTGTTCTTGACATAAAACTGTGAACAGCTTCCTGTTCCATGCTTAATAAGTTAGGAATTTAGTCCACTAAATAGATGTATTTACTTCCTCCTTAAGCCACAAGTTCTCCCTCCCTGGCTGGGCTTGCCATAGTGCTCAGTGGAATACTGAGAGGCTGCACAGTAACAGCTCTGTTAGTTGCTTTGTTTTGCTTTGGCAGGAATGCCAGTCAAAATTTACAGTTTGTAATTCATGGACTAACTGCTTTTATTAATGCATTCTGAGTCTGTTTAGGGACAGATTGTGCACTGTGCTTGTTCTGTGAGCTGCCCTGTGATCATCATAGCTCTGGGCAGGGTCATTTACACCAGCTGCACTGGGCAACTGTCTGCTCTGTGAAATGAGCCATTGTTCTGGATCCCATTAGTTTGTTTATTTCTGCTGTGCTTTGGGTGGGCTGGTCTGCTTGGAAGACCTTTCACTGAACATCAGGGATTACTCAATCAAATGATTTGGAGATAGGAAAGTGCTTTTAATAATGCTTGACACTGCTGCTTGGATCTTTGGGCAAGGCTGTTTGGGAAGGCACAAAAACGTGGTGAGGCAGGTGATGGCAGGAGCAGTAGTATTTAGTGAAGCCTCATGGGTAAGACTGGCTAACCTGATGATGGGTTCAGCTTGAACTTGTGTCCCCTGCTTATGAACTTGCTGTCTGGGTCATCCAAGAAAAAGTTTTCCTCTGTGGCTGCATTGAGCTTTCTATGGAGCCCACGTTTAGGTGGATATATTACCTTGTAGCATCTTTTCCAGTTTTCTGCAGTAGTAATTGTTCATTCTGGTTGTATTAATCCGTGTGTTATGATCTGTGGAATGCTTTCATTTTGCTTTGTGGAACCTACCTGTGTTGTCTCAGAGGATATTCCTTCTGGTGTCTGTTAAGTCAAACATGTGGCTCTCTGTCCTTCTGTTTCCTGTATGGATCCAATTTAGTCTCTTTCAGTGTTTTATGAGGATGTGCTGAGAACGGTGATACTGGAGGAACTAAAAGTGTGATGATTGACTTGCAGGGGATTTATGTCCAGCAAGGGTGGGAAAGCAGTAGTCCATTTGTAATGGACACAGTCTGGTGAATTAAGTAATTTTGTTTTGATTTCAGGCGCTGGAAAGTGACTATGTCAGTGCCCACCTCCATCACTGGATAGACCTTATTTTTGGCCACAAGCAGCATGGCTCAGCTGCAGTGGAGGCAGTAAACACCTATCACCCTTACTTCTATGGAGACAAGATGGACCTCAAAAACATTAAAGATCCTCTGATTAAGAGCACTATCCTGGGATTTATCAGCAACTTTGGACAGATACCAAAGCAGGTACCACTTTATCACAAGATTAGAGAATATAATCTATCTTAATCTTACAGTATTTTGAATGGAAATCAGTAATAGCAACCTAAATCAGAAACATCTTCTGATTTTAATCTGCTGAAAGATGAGCTATAGGCTTTTCTAGATTGTGTACTATATCAGTATGCACCCCCACTTTCTAACCATGCTGTGCCCCTTGTATGCCATACAGCTGCAGCATCAGCTCTGAGTTCTGCTCCTTCAGTACAGTCACAAAAGTAATCACTACTCTGGGAATGGGTATAGTCAACTAAAACTCAGCTCAAAGTCTACCTGCATTTTTCTTTCTTTTCTGGAATTGCTGGGATTAGCTTTCTGTTTGTCTGAGGAAGGGATGTAGTCTGATGAAAATGTAGTATGTGTATGATTTTATTTTAATTAAGAGGTTCATATATGGTGGCCCTGGAGTCTGTGTTTAAGGATTTAAACAGGTGTTCTTCCTGCATGGTCTTGCAAATATTTATTTTTCAATTACATTCCTTTGTTCTAGCTCTTCACAAAACCACATCCATCTAGGAATGCTCAAGGGAAAAGTTCAGCAGGAAGAGAGACTGGGCTGTTCCTTCACTCAAGTGGAATTCTTCCTCCTTCTGTGAGCAGTCTGCAAAATCTGAAGCTCTCACCGGTTACCATAAAAGGTGCTGCAGAGGCTATGTTCCATTTTCTGAGCTAACAAGTACACAACTCTTGGATAGGATGAATCTAAATTTTCAAGATCACAAAAATAGTCACACAGCTTTGAGCGAGTTGGTTCAATCAAGATCCCTTCTGCCAATTGTGATTTTTGTATCTGTATTAGGAGTGGACACTGAAAACTTCTTCAAACTTCTATTGTAGAGTTTGGAACAGTTTTTTTAATAAGACATCACTCTCTCCACATGGATTGATGCTGTCCACTGGAGAGGAGCAATCTCACTTTCAGAGTGGGTTTCTGTCTGTGGGCCTGGCCACAGCACTGAGCCCAGATGTGAGGCTTGCCAGCCTCACCACACCAGCTGTGCAAGGAGAAAAGTTAACGTAAGTGCTCTAAACCAAACAGAATTAATTATTTTCTCTATCTTGCCAGACTATCCCAAGGGAGCTATTGGACACATTGTTCATACAGAGAAAGGCATTCTGGTCGTCGAAAAAAATAAAATTTTGATTCCTCCTCTTTGGAGCAAAACATTTTGCTGGGGGTTTGAGGACTTCACCTGTTGCTTTGGCAACTATGGATCTGAGAAGGTAAATAAGACAAACTCTAAGAATTCAAGAAATTAATTATATGTTGTGTTCTTTGACTGGTTTGGGCATCCATTTCAGAGGCTTTTGGGGAGCTGTTTTCAGAGGATGCTGTACAAGACTTTCTCACAATCAAGCTTCTTGAGGAATCTCAAGTTGTATATCCAAGATAGTGTAAAATGATTTTACACAGCTCAAAAACATGGCATTTGCCTCTAAATTATCTCAAGTTTTCCATCCAGTGGTTGTGTTGTTCATAGGTCGTGAGGACAACACAAGGTCTCCTGGTCACTGATTAGAAATTTCATTGTGCAGAAATTTGTGCTGGAATTAAAACAGAATCATCTGTCAATTCCCCTCTGGCTCCAGCATAGCCCAGTGCATTCATTCAAAATAATGAAGTTAATACTCTTACTTCTTTGCTGTTAGAAATAAATGGTCTATATCATAACATTGCTTGTTAGGGCACTTGACAGATCTAGTTTTTCCTCTGCCATAAATACACTGATTTTTGGATGTATTTGAGACAGTGTTATGCAAAGAATTCTGAGCTAGCTTAGGTACCAGAATAGCAAAACATGTAATTCAGCAAGATACTGACTCAGATATTTGTGCAAGTGGCATTCATGATGTTTTTACAGACATACCCAAAGTCAATGGAAATGAAAAAGCCATGAGATATATTTTAATTTCTGCTCCCTGTCTAATAAAATCAGTGCTTAGCAGTTCATAGTGTTGCTTCAGGCATCAATTATTCAGTTTGTCACTTCAAAACTCAGGGTGATGCTGAGCATAGTGAGTGTGATTGCACAGTCATTGTGAGTAATAGTTGGGAGTCCAACTCGAATTTTCTTTGGGTCAACAGTGCCAATGGACATGAGTTTATAAGAAACTTTAGTCCTTGTTGTAAGTAGGTAAAGGTTTGTTCTGCCTGTGGTAGAAGTTTTGTAGCTGTGCCATCCAACTCCACCAAAATCATTGGCCCCAGAGTGTTGTCCCAGTTCTGTGGGGGAGAGCTAATGCAGAATGGGCAGGAGAATGCTTGTGCTGTAATTGTAGCAGTGTGTCATAGACCTGACCTGCTTTAGACTGATTTGGGTTCTGCTAACAGAGCTCAGAATGGGATTTAGTGCCTTGTTTTTGGCTTTTCAATCCAAGTAAGGGAGGGTGGCAGGGCCTGGAAGTAACTCTGTTAGCAGTGGCCATCACAACCTGAGACTTCTTTTTAATCTACATGGAATGTTTGCCTTCTGTTACAATATTATGGCAGAATGAGCTTTCCTGAAGTTGTGTAGGAAGTGTGGCACAAGAGGAATCGGGGCCCAGATCTCCTAAGACATAAGACACTGAGTTTTGTTCAGCATTCCTGCTGGCCCCCTGGAAGATGGCACAGATGAATGCAGCCATAGCCTGTGCATATCCGTGTGTTCACAGCTGTGCTCACATGGAGACTGGTTATGATGAGCTTTTCTTTCTTAGATTTTAAATGAGGAGGGTCAGTTTTGCAAATTGAATCTGTCATTTGGTAACAGTAAATACATGGTATCACCAGATGAGCATTTGACTTAAAGATGCTTTCTTGTACAGAATGTGACTACATTTGAGTGCCTGGCAGACTGGGGAAAGTGCCTCTGTGCAGTGTGTCCTTCAGCAACTACCATAATCACATCTGGAACAAGCTCAGTTGTGTGTGTCTGGGAATTCTCCCTGGTCAAGGACAAAGTGAAATGTCTAAACCTGAAACAGGTAAGTACTGTGGCTCTTCTGCTATGGAAACTTAATGAAACCCAGAAGACAAGGTTTTTATCTCTCAGATGATTGTCAGAAGAAGCACCTTTGTTCAATAAGGAGGCAGGAAAAAACTAAAATAAGAAGTAACATGTGACAGCCTGTACCAGGGCAGGAGCTGATAATATGCCTTATACCCACAGCTCATAGCTATGAGTGCCACTTGGTGGATTTTTTTCCCTTTAGTAGCATTTTCAGAGTTCATCGTGATAAAAGAAATAATGAAGATAAGGCATATTCTCCTCTCTTGAAGTGCAGCCCTTGGGCTATTTTCCAAAAAAAGTATCACCTGGAGATGCTTATAATTTGTTCTGGGCTGCTACAGCAATGGACAAGATCTCTAAAACATCCTACAAATTGAAGATGAAGGCTCAGCCAGGAAAAGTTCTTAATTCTTTTTTCTCAGCCTCAATTCAGAACATAAAAGGTTTATCTGTCACTCTGTGAAGGAGGGATGCATCCAATAAGAATGCTGTAATTTTTGTCCTTGTTATCCAAAGCCCTTTAGTGGTTTTTGATTTAGAGCTCATGTATAATCATCAGCCACCTGTATACATGCTATTTCATTTACAAAATTGAATTTTCATGCAAGATTTGTGTGGTTCAGCTGTGGTGAGTTCTCAGCTTTACAAGGAAAACTAGAGTACACCACTATCATATCTGGAAGGTAGCATGGGGCCCTTCTTCCCTAAAGAAATGAAGAGTATCTTGATTAAAAAACTGCTACTTTTAGGCAGACAAAGGGTTCATTGATCACCAATGTCTCCAGGCGTTAGAAGCTTCTTCTGTTTGTTTATTCTGGAGGGGTATACAGATGATATTTCTGTGCTCTTCGTATCTTAAGCCAAAATACATTTTTTTTGTCATTAAATGAAGTGAAAACTTCATTGTCTGCTGGGATGCCAGAGAAGTATTTAGATCTTCATTTATCAGAAATTCCTGTTGGAATTTTTGTTGAAATTAGTGGGGGAAACTGTTTTAGAGCAGCCACTCTTTTGAGGTTTATGATTTTTAATGCTGTAGAACTCAGTATGTGAGACAAGATCTGATGACCTTTTAATCCAGCTGGTCATCATTCCAAAGGAAGACATGAACAAAGAAATGGAAGAGCTAGCAGTAGAGAAAAGCATAAGCAATAGTTTTCATCAGCATCTAAACAATACCAGTCAGGGGATCAGTCTGAGTTTCAGGCAACCAAAGAGGCTGTCTTTTATTGACATTATAACGTCTTTCTCTTTAACAATCTAAAATCAGCATTGCTGATGTGTTCCACTGTGATTAATTTGGTATTACCCAAAATCCACAAAGTGGTATGAGATCATGCAATGACAAATTCTGTATTTTTTCCTTTACTTTGCTAGCAGAGGGTTTTTTTTCTTTTTATGACTGTCTGGACTGGATGTAAACTTGAACTATGGTTCTAAATGTCTTCCAGTGAATTACTTTCTGCTTTCATGTAATTCACTGTTTCATGGTGGTTGCTATTTCTGCTGAACAAAAAAATTTCCTGAGAGAGTGAGCTTTGCTTAAGAAGAGCTTATGTGCTATAAAGTGGATGCTATTCACTTACCAGCTGTCTCATGGGACTGACACATTCTGGTTTGCAATGTAATAAAGTACAGAAACTATATTTCTGCAGAAAAAGTAGCTTTTGCCTCTCTAGTGGGATCTGCTTCCACGGTTTTGTGGAACACTAAAGATTGAGCATAATTGCCTCAGTATTGATCCATCAAATTTACTAGCAGAGGGATCTGTGTGATCCAGTTGCCAGAATTTCTGGGCCAAATAAAACACTTGGGCTCAAGTGTGAGCATAAGGTGTGCTCTCTGCCTCACAGACCTCTCAGGAAGGTGTGGAGCACATCTGTAAATTGTCTGTGTCAGCCAGTTAAGTTGAATGATCAAACTTGGTTTAAGTTTTCATGGACTTAACATTCCTGCAGTGAAGTTGGCCTTTTTTTTGTTGTTTTTTGATATTTGTTAAAATACCTTGGAGATAGGCCTTGAGATCTTTATGCAAATACACAGCAGAATATTTCCAGTTAAGGAAAAATCTGTCAGTCTTTGCAGAGAGATAAAGAAAAGATGTAGGGAGCCAAAAACATGAGACATTTTTTCATGAAGGTGCATTGAGACTGCTGTGTTGAAGCTGATATTGTAATTGTGAGCAGGTCTGTCCCTCTCTTCCACACTCAGCTTGTATTTAAAGTGTTTCACTGCCAAGTAGGATCTTCACAGGTTAAAACAAGAGACAAAAAACATTTTAGTGAAATTTGTGCAGGAGCTTAGCTTGGCTTGGCTTGATTTGGCAGTTTGGATGCTTTCACACTGGATATGTTCTCTTCTATGCTTTGGAGAAAGGAGAGGAAATTTGGAGCCCATGAGCCTGCCTTGTCCCAGCCTTTTTTGCAGCAGTCTTGTGTAGTTTTCAAGTATATGCACTTGATTATGCCCAGTCCTTTGTAAAAACAGTGTTTTACAGCCAGTCCAAAGCTATCACTGAGCCTTCTTTTCCATGCTTAGGTGAGACTGTTTCTGACTTCTGAAAACCACAGTTAGAGACACAATTTTGTGCCTGTATTTATAGTTGACAGTTCTTGTGACTGGAATAAGCCCCAAGCTGAAAGTCATCCCTTGCAGTTGTGGGTCACCTTCAGTAATACAGAGCCTGCTGCAGCTCAGCTTCTTCCCCAGGGGATTAATGTTTGATTGTTGTCGTCCTGGTGACCTCGGCAAGTGGCAGCACATGTTAGCCAGCAAAAGCTCAGTCTCACAGTCACATGCTGGAAAAGAGGATGAGGTGTGTCCACAAAAGCCAGATGGTACATGTGGCTCCCCTGCTTCAAGCTGAACTGAGACAGAGCCTAGAATTGTGAAAATAATGTCATGGAAAGAAAGCCAGCAAGCAATACACATTTCCTTTGAAAACTGAAAAATTAAACTGGTGAGCCTGATTTTTCACAGTAAGGCAGCAAAAAAATGAGCCCTGAAAGGCTTTTTAGGAAAGCTGTGAAGGACTTTTTCTCTGTTGCCCTACAGGTTTTACTGTCATTTACTGTACTTATGTAACAGAAATATACACTGCTGTCGCTTTAGAACAGTGCATAAAACAATTATTAGCCACATACTTCAATCCATGCCTTCTATCTGTGCTGTTAAATTGCCTAAAGCATGTTTCTTTTTAAAAGAAACTGTTTAAATAAAGCTAAGTTTAACTGCGCACTCCGTATGTCTCCGAACCTATTAAACAGCAACAACAACAAAAGGATGTTGAGTAATGACCAAATAGAAAGGAATTCTTAAGTGGCTTTAAGGCAAGAATTCTCTGTAAAAGCTGTTTTTCTTCTTAAGATATATTAGAAATGTATTAGTACTTGCTCAGATACAGAGAAGACTGAGAATGTTACTGAAATACATATTGAAAAATTGTATTTCAAAAAGTTTTTTTAAATATTGTGCAATTTTCAAGCATAAATTTTAGAATTTAGTTAAAACTGCATGGAATGAAGTGAAAAATGTTTTTGGGTTTTTTTTTTTTTGCTGAACACAAAACACTATCTTAGAGTCTGAAGAGTAGGCCAAGAGCCCTGAATCACCGCGTAATTTGGGCAAGTCATATAATCTCTTGGACCCTCAGCTTTCTTCAGCTAAGAGTTGAGGACAAGGATGTTTCTCTGTAATATCCTTTGGTATTTCCCCCTCATTCCCTCTTGAGTTCCCCAAAGAATGACTGAGTTGCTTGTTCTTACTAAGCAAATGACATAGGTTCCCATGTAGTTCCCTAGTAAATCACCCACCATCTGCTGTGGTTTATTGGTTGGTTTTTCCCCACCAGGCTTTGTATGGACACACTCAGGCAGTGACCTGCCTTGCTGCATCTGTAACCTACAGCATCTTTGTGAGTGGATCCGATGACAGAACCTGCATCATCTGGGACCTGAACCGGCTGACGTTCATAAACCAGCTTCCTGCCCACCAGGAAAGCCTCACTTCTGTTGCCATCAACAATTCAACAGTAAGATCTTCATTTATCATCTTTCTTCTGATGCATCCATGAACATTTCATGATAATGTAATGGGTGCTTTCCCAACATAAAAACATCCTGAGAGTCTGATACATTGATTTTTTTTTTTCTACAGAGATTTCTAATAGTGTTCTTAATGATGAGAGGCGAGCACTAAAAGCAACATCTTAGACTGAGTAGCTAAGTAGAAGTATCTGTAGATAGACAGATAGCAGGATTTAACAACTTTTAGTTTATGGAGCATGAATTATTACCCTAGTACCTCCTGGATTTGGCTCACCCATAACCTTGTTGCCCCTGTTATTTCATTAATTTCTCCTGACATTCATGCAGCAGAGCCACATCTGAGCTGCACATTCATGCAGCTGAGACAAGTTAGACTGCAGTCTGTCTGCTCAGCTGACAACAGCCTTACACCTTTGCAGTGATAATGTTGGCATTTTCCATTTCTTTCTCCTCCCAGGTGCAGGGAGAGCTCCTGATAGCAGTGGATATAAATCTGTTGAGGTCTGTGCCTGGGCAGAATTGCATGCATGTGGATAGGAAAATATTCTGTATTGGATTTTACTGTAAACACTCTGGATGAGAGTCTTTTTTTCCCAACCTTTTACCTCCCAAAAATGTTGTTTTGATATTTGTGTTTTCTCTCCCTGCTAATATACTAGAGCAGGATTTCAGCTGCTCAGACAATTCAAGGTTGAATCCCGTCCTGGATATTGTACAAAATTGAGTTCATAGCAGTAAGAAACCAGGTAGATATTCTCTACTTAGTGTGTGCCAAAACAGTCATCTCATATCAGAGCTTTATTGACCATGCAGTCTGATGGCTAGCAATTTGAGGGTGGGAATTAAATTGTCTATTCAGTGCCAGCTCAGCCCCCAGTCCTAGCAGTCCTGGTTAGTGTAAAGTGGCCAGTGGCCTCAGCAGGCCAGTTCAAAATATCTTGGTGGTCCCTTATGAAGTGAGCAGAAGCAGTGCCAAGCATTCAGAAGTGAGGGCCAGCACAGAGCTGCTCGAGATCCCAAGGGGACAGAGTTCTCTCCATTTTGTACCAGCCAGTACAGCAGCCTTTTCACTCGGTGTCTGCTCTCCAAAAATGAGACAGTCTGTGCCAGGAACAGTCTGGTCTCTGATCCAAATGACTGATCTCCACTTTATTGGAGTGCAAATGGTTAAGCCTTTTGGATAATAGCATATCAAAAGGTTCATTTAATATAGGAAAAACCTTAGAAAAGTATGACTAAAGCTTCAAGTAAAAAAAATAAAAGGTCCATATCTTGTGGATGAAAAAATTCTTTTTGATGTTAGCAAAATAGAACACTTAGTTCTGAAATGTAATTTTTGTTTCATTCTTCTCTATATATTTCTCTAAAGCTACATGAAAATAGAACAAAGTGTTTCCATTGTGCTATGATATTTTGATTGACACAAAATTACATGATTGGTAGCAAGGGTTTTTTCCTGAAAAATTCATAATGGTTCAAAGCAAAGTTTTGACGGAAAAAAATTTTGGTGAAATAAGAACCCTACACAGCTCTTCATTATGTGATTGTTGGAGTTGCTTGAACATCTAGAAATTCCATCTATTGATCCAAGTTCCGCGGTATTTTTGTAGCGTAGACACAAAGTAAGAACTGTCCCAAAGTTCATGAACTAAGGAGGATTGTAAAAGCTTGCTATAACTAATTATTTCAGTTAGTTTAAAATGTCTGATCCAGACCTGAAAAGCACTGCAGATCATTGCCAAATGCCTGGACATCATGTACTCTCGTGCAGATAAGGTAGCTGAAATTTAATCTCTTGAATTATTGGCAGCTCTGTTTTGAACATGCTGTCATTTTTTATCTCCAGAATTCTGCCCAGCCGTGCAAAGAGCCCTGAGCCTAAATGGGACAGGGGCGAAGTGTTAGTTGACTTAAACCAGATGCATGCTGCTAATTTAAGGGCACACTGCCCTTTCTCAGAATCAGATGACTTTGCTGATGAGGTTCTATTTAGCTGATTCTTAGTATGGATCAAGAGTAGAAAAGTTATGTAGAATTTCAATTAATAACTTGGTCAAAATGCACTTTTGATTAGATCATTTCCAATTGCAGCATTGGCTCTTGGTTCTGTGTGTTTCCCTAAGGACTTTCCTGTGTATTTGCTCTTTTATGAGCAGTCTCTGGTAGGGCTGCCCCTGCATGGAATGGAGGGGACAGGTGCCGTGCAAAGGATGTTTTCTGCAGCACAAGNGCTTTCGATAATTTCCAATTAATAATTTTGATCAATTAATAATTTCGATCATTTCCAATTGCAGCATTGGCTCTTGGTTCTGTGTGTTTCCCTAAGGACTTTCCTGTGTATTTGCTCTTTTATGAGCAGTCTCTGGTAGGGCTGCCCCTGCATGGAATGGAGGGGACAGGTGCCGTGCAAAGGATGTTTTCTGCAGCACAAGTGCAGGTCACTGGATGCAGAGCTGGTCAGTGGTCAAACCCAGAACATGGTGTAGGAATGCCATGACAGTGAGCTCCCTGTGAGGGGCAGAGGAGGATTGTGAAATCACCAAAGGCTTCGTAGCTAAACAGGTGAACACCACGTCCTTGTTTCAGGGAATGCTTATTTGTAAAACTTATAAGCAGTCCTGGCTCAGAACCTGTGCTAGGCACTGCTTGTGCACAGCCCCTGTCCCTGACAGTAGCTAGGTCAGTCTGTCAGTCTGCTTTTTTACTAAAAGCCTGGATTTTATGGAAAACAGAAAGAGAACATTTCATTAAATAATTTTATTTAAAAATATGAAAAAAACCCCAACTTGTTTCTGCATTATCTTGCTAAATCTGAGACAAGTATTTCAGGTTTCTGTGATGTAAAAATGTGAGAATTTTTCATGTGAAAAAAAAGTAATTTTTACTTTGTCTAGTTTATATCATCTGCCCAGAAGGAGAACAGGGGTCAGAATTTAAATCAGAGCAATTCCACAATTTCTAATCAGCATTTAGAAGTTACAAGGAGGACGAATGTAGGACTTGGAGACATTGCCTCTTGCTCTGTTACAGGGTGACATTCTCTCCTGTGCGGGACCTCACCTGTCCCTGTGGACAGTCAATGGCCAGCTGCTTGCAAGCACCAGCACTGCCTGCAGCCCCACCTGCCACATTGTTTGCTGCTGCTTTGCTGAAGTGATGGACTGGGACACACGCAGCATCATCATCACAGGAAGCACAGATGGAGTGGTGAGGGTAGGTGGATGGGAGAGGGGAAGAGGAATCCTGTTTCACTGTAAACCACAGGTAGAGGGTTTTTACTTTAAATGGAGGGACAGAGCTGCTAAAAGCTCATGACACTTTCTTAACAGTGCAGCAGAGGGCAGAAAATGAAAATCAAAGTAAAGTATTTGCTTCCTATCAACCTCTATCCTCCTGACAAGAGGACTTCTTGCCATTCAGGGAGAATTTTGAAAATGTGTTGTCCATCCTGAGGTGATTCTGAAAGCAAAAATTCTATCACTCCTCAGAAATATGTTTAAAAATGGTTTCTGAGAGTTCACAGCTCAGTATATTAAGTCCTGCTTTCTCATGAGTAGGAATTCACTGATGATTCTGCCTCCAGTATAGTAGTGAACTTCTTGGGTCACTGAGATTTTCAATACTGTGTCAGCCTTGCAACCCCACCAGCTCCCTGCATACATCCCTCCAGTGTGGCACCCTGCAGCACGGTGTCAGAGGGAGACAACTGCAAAATCCTATTCTGGTGTTAGAAGTCCAATTTTCACCCCTTGCTGGGAAGCAGGAGCTGAATCTTTCTCTCATTGTTACAATCCATGTTTTTTTCCACTTTTACCTCCTCACTGGCACAGCTGTGGAAGACCAAATACAGCAATACCCCAGAGCAAGGTGCTGGGCTGGGAGTGCAGAGCGGCGTGACGGCAGCACCCAGCAGCACAGGTATGACCTCAGGGTGGGCTGTGAACTGCAGGGTGACCCAGTGCTGCAAGCCTTGTTTGCCTGTGAGGAAGAAGAGGGGGTGTGAGCACAGTGGTGTGAAGGGGAGATGGTGTGGGCAACGGGTGCAGCCTTACTGTGACCAGCAACAGTGGTGGGTGGCAACTGCCCCACCTTGGAGACAGAGAGCACACCTGAGCCAGCCATCTCATGGGCACTCCTGGATGAAGCTGCAGGCTTTTTCACAGGCTCTCCCATGGGTTCTGTCAGCCTCAGACCACCTTTCTGCATGAACCTTTGAAACCAATGGCTGGAAATAGTACTGGCTCCAGAAAGTCCACTGCCTTGGCACCTCTGCTGATGGCCTGTGCTAAAGTATCCTAGCATCATGTTAGAGTGGGCAATGCCAGATGAAACAGAGATGTTTGTTGTCTTTGCCATCATAAAAGAAGTCAGAGGTCCTTCAAACTGGTGGGAGGCCAGCAACTAGTGCTTAGAGCTGTTCATTCAAGGCTGTGTGCAGCTGAAGCTGATACCACGCAGTTCTCACAGAGCTGAGGTTAATAAGATCGTGGGACTATGGTGCTGACTGGTACTAAAAACAACTCAACCTCACTTCTCTGTTCTAACTAATACAGGAGCTGAAACCTGTCAGAAAGCTTTAAAGGCACATCCTAAATAGCACAGCTTTCTTCTTTTCCCAATGCTTTTTCTAAGGGAGAGGAATTGTGGTGTTATTATATATAATTTACTCCACTTATTTGCTGTGGTCCTCATTACAGACATTCTCTATTACTTCAATTTTAGGCATGCAATTTGCATAAATATAGAGCTATAGATGTAACATCTGCAAAAAAAAAAGATATTATACAGTAATTGGGCTTTACCACAGAGATCTTCAGAAGTGCTGTTCATAGAACTTAGCATCAACATTACTTAGATTGCTATGTGAAAATATTTCCAATATGCCTCTGTTTGTTTAATGGCCTATCCAGATGCTTATCAAATCTTTTGTCGTGCCTCACAGTAGCCAGGGCCAGATGCTTCTAGGAAAGGTGTTAGAACACCTGAGATGCCAGATGTGAGATAGTCTGGCTGTGGTAACTTCATATTTGGTTTTGTTCTCATCTCTAATAGAAGATTGCTTTGTCAATAAGTCAAAGCAAAACACTTAACATTCTTTCCAAAATCCCAATGGTATTCTGTAGTCATTTTGTGGATTCTCTTTACCTATAGAAAAATCTCCTTTGATTTAAGAATTTCTGAAGTTCTTGTCTATAACTTACCATGGCAGGTCTTTCCAGGCATAATTGCATATGCATGTTTTTTAACAGACTGATATTTTAGCTATTTGAAAAATTTATATCTTGAGCAACTTTCTAAATGAGGAATTAAAAGCCATCCATGGGAACACACCAGAACACTCTTGTTTGTGTTTTTTTCCCAAGAGGACCATAAAAGATTTGTGCCCACCCCAGGTATCTGGTGAGGTGCAGAGACAACACCTGTTTGCACATGAACATAAAGCTGTATGTTTTCAGATGGATACAGGAAAAGCATTCTTTAATAAAGAGTTGAGAGGTGTAATCAAAGCAGGGTCATACTCCCTTAACCTATTCAGATGACTTCAGAATTATTTTAAATGACCAAATATTCCCACATCTCATTCTCTGCATTAAAAAAAATAAAATTAATACAAAACACAGTCATTAAAAGGACCAAGAGTAACTGTGATTGAGTTATGTTGTTAGGTGTGTGTGTGTATGTATGTGTGTGTATGTGAAATGTCCACAGCATTTAATTATTGGTTCTGTTATGAGCAGATTTAGATAAGTTGATAATACCAGGGCTTTATGTAATTTCTTTTTACTAGGCAATTATGGGCTGTATTATATCCTGGCAGCAAAGTATTGTGGGGTATCTTATTAAGCACAGAGCCAGTGAAAACTGATGAACAATTTTGCTGAACTAGGCATGCAATTTAGAAAGCAATAATACACAAATCCAATTTAGCACACAATTGATACAGCCGCACGTCAGCACATGTAACTATCATAGCCACAAATTAAATTGGGATGGGCCTATTTTGCAACAGCACAGGCCAAGATTAAATATATTTGTTCTCAACTTAACAACTTGCTGACCGTAAATAATAACAATCCCATCCATGCTGCCCCCTAGACGCTTTCTAAATATTTATTTTTAAACCACACAACAGGTAACAAGTGTGGAAAACATCTTGTTCTCTGTCGGGAACTGAATCCCAGCGTTGCCCTGACTGGCAAGGCGAGCAGGACGAGCCCGGCGGTGACGGCGCTGGCCGTGTCCAGGTAGGGCCAATGCAGGGGGGGCTGGGGCTGGGGCTGGGCTCCTGCTGCTCGCTCAGTGTGGGCTTTGGAGAGCTCAGTCAGACCTCTTGCAGCCAAAAGCAGCCCCTCAAGGGGCTGGCCTGGCTAGGTGCATTGATGGTAAGGACGTTGGGGGAGTCATAGGACAGGTAGGAGACAAGCCAGGAGCAATAGCAGGTTTTGGCCAGAAGAGTTGTAGAACTCAATAGCTGCTACACCATCTCTGCAACATGGAAATCACTCCGATCTTAGGAGTTGCTGGAGATACTACTTCCTTAAAATGTGAACAGGAAGTTTTTGGCCAGAGGACAATTTTGTTGTTCAACACCTCTCAGTTTGCATAGTCAGCAGTATTTTAGTTTACTTAAGACCCTCCTGCAGTCATCTGGCTGTAATATTTGTTGTTATCTCCTACTCCAGGATGTTATGATGTACTCTAAAACAGTTACTGTCTCTTTCTCCAAATGTGTTGAAATTTTGACAGATGATAAAATGTTCCTGCACTCTGCATGCTCAGCTTTAGAACAGTTAGTGTGACGTTGATGTGCATTGAAAGGGAGAATGTTTGGGGTGAGGGTTAGTTTAATTATTTGTGGCACTGCATGCAGCAGAGATTTCATTGGCTGAAGCCAGGACATCATGCTAACAAGTCTAAATTCTGAATCTGGGCAGCAGATTATTTAACATCCATAGAATCTCAGAGAAAGGTAAGAGCTTCTGATCTGGTTAAGTTGTCCCCAACTCACCTACTGAACTCCAGGACAGTTTGTACCCAATTCTAAGCTCAGTCTTTGAAATATCAAACTCTGAATATTCTCTAACATGGGTCTTGAATTTTAACTTGCAAGATAATGTACACACCTGAATAGTGCATCCACCTAATGGCTGCACATCTAGAAAAAGCCTTGATCCTATTTGTGTCTGTCTTTTTCTTTCTTTCTCAATAAATTCCTCCAAGCTCCTAGTTGGTGATGACTGGGGAAGACTCTGCTGCTGGTCTGTGGATGGATAGGAAGAAATAGCAAAGATTTTTTGTTTTTTCAACCTTTTGGATGGAGAGAAAATTTACCCTTCAGAGCATGAGAGAATCAGAGAAACTGGAAGCCTCTGTTTGGGGACTGAATCTTAATGGAGTTGTTGGACTTACCCTGCAGTCAAACATAATATAAATTAGACACTGGACCCCAAAGTTGTGAGAGAAACTGACAGATATGCACATGGGCAATGAGATTTTTGTACTATTTGTCTTAGGGAAACTTTTGTATTTAAAGTGTTATTTTAGATACTGAATTTGACATAATACATTGTATTTCACAAATATTATTTAGCAAATAAAACTGCCTTTGTTATGCCAAAGAGCAGTGTCGCTTAATAATAACATATTATATTTTTAATATAATGAGATAAAAAAATACTTGGGCTTCAAACAGGTGAGTATGTTCCAGTATTTTTTGTTCTTCACTGACATGCAAGAATATTAATATCTCCATTCTTATTCTTCCCTCCTCCCTAAGTCTGCATAAAAATGTATGCCTGTGTTTTGAAAAGCTATTTTGTTTGCAAAGTGAAGTCTGGAATTCCTTGCCTGATGGTGGTGCCTTTATCCAGCCCCACTGTGAACATGTGTTGTGGTGCAATATTTCCTATCTCTGACATTTTTTTATAGTAAGGCAGGCAAAATGTATATGGAATAGATGAGGAGAAAGATCTGACATGGCTGGTCAACATATTAACTTATTTTCCTTCTTTTCTTTCTTCTTTCTAACCTTGTCCTTATACTCTCTGGAAATTCAGTATATTAGACGTACTTCAGGATTTACCTCCATAATCTCCCTTTATGGTAAAAGTGAGTATTTGTAGCAAATGAAGGCTGAGACTATAGTGTAATAAATTCAAGTGCCATTTGTGTCCCTGGTGGGGATGGAAAAACTGTGAAAAATCAGCCTCTCTAACATTTTAGCATAATTGAAAGGAGCTAAATTGATAACTCCCTGTCCCTTCTGCTCCTCCTTGACCTGGTGAAGAGATTGACTATCTTACCTCACATAGAAGGGCTGAGCAGCCCCAGAGGCAGAGCAGTGTCCTGAGCACACAGGCTGGGCCAGGGTTGTGCCAGAAAGAACACAAAGGACATTTTGGGCATGAAGGCTCTTTTGATAACACCACCAAACACATCCTCGAGCAGACAGTTCCCTGATTTCCAGTGCACTGGGATTGGATAGCACTGCAGGAGTGAAATCCCATGTGTGCTGCACAAAAGGCACTGCTATATGCTGAAATCTTGGTGCTAGAGGCTTGCTAGCATCATTAGGAAGAATCTGGAGTAGAACACAGGTTTTTTATCTGTTTTCTTTTAATTGCATGATCAACTTTCTTCTTCCTATAGGACACTGCTTAGCTAATGACTCTTCCTTTGAATTATGTTGCTGAATGAGCAAATCTTCCTGTAGCAAACAGTCTCCTTCCCTACAGAGTGTTGAGTTATGTCCCCACCACAACCTCGCATGGTTCAGCCTGATCTCCATAGTGAGTGAGGCAATTGCCTGTGGAAAATGCAGTAATTAGAGGTATGCTCCTGATGCAGGCATACAAGGAAGCCTTCATTACATCTACACAGATGACCTGCCTGGTCTTCCTTTCTGACCTCCAAGTGCATGATTGGATGAGTCAAATACTAATCTTCCTGTGCTCAAGGAAACATACAGTGAAAACAGGCCAAGACACACCAATATTCAAATCAAAATAATGGAGCAAAAAAAGGTGAACTGTGCCTATCTTTATTTTTCCTGAGCTGTGGGGAAAGGTCAGTTATCAACAGAAGTGATAACTACTTCTTTCCTCTTCCATCTGCATATTCCTTAGAAATAAGCTGTGATTTGGATACATGGACAGTAAGACTTGGATTCCTGTCAAGTGCAAATACAGCTTTACTGAACCAAGGTAAAGGTGATAAAGAGCTGTGAAAGAAGGTCACTACCTGTATTTTCATTTACCTGGTAAGCATCTTGAATAGCTTGCAAATTGCCTCCTCCTTCAGCCTTTTCATGCAGCCTGTCTCTGCCAAGAGCATGTGCTCCCTGTTCTAGAGCTGGCAGTGGCACTCACTGTGCAGCCTGGGCAGCTGCACTGGTGGCTCCAACACTCTAGACATCAACCTGGCTTTGTTTGGTGTAAGAAAAGGCCAGCTGTAGGCTGGACATGCATGGATTTGACAGGCTCATCTCCTTGTGCCTAACATCAGCTCTCTTAAATCTTCAATAGTTGCTTCAGCAACTAAACATCTGTTTTGAGTCACAGAGAACAGGTCCAGAGTGTGCATGTGTGAATGGAAGTCAGCATGTCAAATATTTTCCCAAGTCAAGCTTCTCCTCATTTTCAAGGAGCTGTAATTTGGGAGAATATAAAAGGCAGATGAATGAAAGTGGGTTGCAATTTCATCCTGGTAGAAGTTCTCATTAGGAATGATTTGCTGTAGAACAATGCTTGGTTGAGAAAATGTTGGGTTCTTCTCTAACTCCAGAGAATTTTTCCCAAATGACATAAATCATGGGAAGAAACACATACTGTGGGTACCAAAAGCATGACTCAGACTACAGAGTTAAGGCACAAATGTCAGCATGCTGCAGTCATCCAATTTTCTAGGCCTGACACAGCCAGTGAGTGTGACAGGGGTATAGTGCTACCAGGTCATTTTTCCACAGGTCTCTGGCACAGGAAGTTTTTGCTCAAAATTTGTAATAAATGTTTGAAGGATCACCAACCCTCTTGCAACCACCTGTTTTAATATTTGTTTTGGTCTCCTGCATATTTGGTAAATTATGAATGTCCATGAAAATGTCCAGGTAGTTCCATCTGCTCTGGATGTGGAGGTGGCTTTGACTGACTAGACTAGACTTGGTGCTAGGTCAGAGGCAGTAGTGGAGTGAATTGTGAGTTTCCTGACGTGACCCATTCTTGGCATGTAGGGGTAGCAGATCTAGAATACGCTTGAAAAATGACATATAGCAATTCCATAGCAAATACTTTAAGCACAACTCCACTGTTACTGTAAGTGGAACAGTGTGAACATCAAGAGAGTGCTCAGAATCAACTTTTGCACCAGGTAAGTACCTCAGGGTGAGAACAATCCTTAAAAGAAATCAAATGCCATTACGATAAGAAATGCAGAAATAAGTTTTAACTCTGTGCTATAGGGAAATGAAGAAGAGAAATGTGGAACAACCAAACTTTTATGTGACTTCAAAAACCAGTTTAATTTAATTGAGTACCATAAACCCTAAAATGCCTTAATTATACTTATTTGGTTATTACACAAGCTATCTTGCTTCCTTGTTCAGCAACAGAAGTCTTAAAAATATTACACTGAGCATTAATTAGGGTCTGATCTCAGGCATTCTGTGGGCTAGTTAACACTCATGGAGCAATATTTGCCTGTGCACAGCAAGGCCTTTGCATCCTCAAAAAAGAGAATTTACTTGAACCTTTTATGAGAATATCTGCAAGGCAATCTGTGATTCCCACAGGAAAATTTTCCCTGTGGTTGTCACTATGTGCTACTCTTCTCAACTCAGGGATCAGTTGTTGCGTTATTGGGGTCACTGTTCAGATGTGTGCATGCCAGTTATTGTCATTGAAGTCAGCCAGGCTGATGGGGGTGTGAGAGGGTACAGGCTCGTGTAATTCCTGTGGAGGAATGCCAATTCTCTCCATATTTTTTCCTGACAGACAGTTTGTCATCAGAGCTCTTCCCAAGTGTCAGGAGGCTTGTGAAAATTTGCCACATGAATTTTTTGAAAGGGCTCACCCTTGTTCCCTGCACTAGGGTTATATGTCTTACAGAAATGTAGTACCCAGAACCAGGCAGCCTTCAGCAGTACATTGGAATATTAGTGACCCCGAGTAATATTTGCTGCACTGAGCAAATGCAGCCCTTTTGATGGGGACAGTGGTGCCTCTGCTCAGCAATCACTTGATGTGTTTCATATTCAGGTGTTGCATGTGGAGACTTTGATGTAGAGCAGTCATGAGGGCAACAGCAGCATGGGAACTTTCCTTGTCTCAGGTCAGAAATTGTCTCCTTGTTCAGTTTGGACATGAGGCTCTCTGGACTTTGTTTCTCCCTTGCACATATGTTCTCTGGCCAGGAAAGACAACAAAATCTGCTCTTCCCAGATCTACTCCAGTTTTGATGGGATGCTCTGCTTTCCCAAGGAGAGCACATGAAGTAAGCCACAGGAGTGAAAAGTGAGAGTGTTCCTTGGCCAGTCCATTCCCTACCATCTCCAGTGGAGAAATGGTGGTAAGTTAAGGCTCCTCATCCAATGTCCATGACTTTATACTCCTTATTTTGTTGACACTGCTGGGGTGACCAAAATCAAATGCAGTCAAGGTGCAGTCATTTAAATTCCCAGCTTTGACTGACACAGTTGCAGAGTACCAGATCTAGGAAGCGAGCAGGAAGGCATATCTTTGTGTGACAGTGGGACTGTGGATGTTGGAAACAAGGAATTCCAGGAGGTATGGGAATAACCAGAGCTGCTGCCAGACTATGAGATTATTTGGTTGGGAAGGTGAAATCCTGATTTGATCCAAAGCCTTTGTCTTCCTGGCAGGCTGGCTTCAGCCAGCATTTGTTGGTTTTTGTGTAAGGCCTAATTTGCCACCTTGTTGTATGGCAGCCTGTGATGTTCATGGGCGAAGCTCTGGGCTCTTCAGAGCCTGATTATGAGCTGAATATATACTCCATATCTGGGCTGTATATTTACTGGCCCTTCTCTGTGCCAGTGCTGGGGCTGTGATAAGTGGGAGGAGGCCCAATAGAAATCTACTGGAGCAGGTCTAATTGAACCAAATAGACCAGCTCAGTAGAGTAGAAAATAGTCCTTATATATCTACTCGAAGAAGATAATGACCTTTTAAATAACAGATGCAATTTTATTTCAATACCCCAATTACTCTGAACTCTCAAATGTCAAAGTGCCAAGCACTTTCAAAATAACTTAATTTAGACATTTATAGCACTTAGACACTGCTAGTTTCTTATCTAACCTAATTATGGGTTGTACAGGAAATTGCAAAGCATCCCAATTAGTGTTATTTTTTATAGTGATACATAGGAGTGGCCTTTGCCATTTGCTGTAATCATATGCATGGTGATTTACTAATTTTGGCTTTTGTGTTAGTTTCTCTTCTATCCACTGGTTGCTCTGTGAGAGCAAGCAAGGAGGAAGTAGAGGTAGAAATGAGTATAGCTATGTTTGCCTGAGGGATTTGAAGGGCATATTTTCCTCTGAGAGCCAGGTACAGCTGCAAAGCAGGACCATTTAAAATGAAGAGGTGCCATGTAGAAAATAACAGCTGAAGAGCAAAATAGTTGACCTTCCTCTGACCTGAGTACTTAGGCCATGATTGACTTTTCTTATGCAATGTCCACCTAGATTTAATAATGTCAGATCACATCACTGGAGAAAGAAAAACATCATCTTGTAATTAATTACACATCTCTAAGTATCAAAGCAACCCACTGAAAGACTACAGAGAAGAAAATGTCACTGAGTACAATATGCTTTAGTGTGAGAAATGCAGAATAAATGGATTTAGCTCCTTTTAAGAGGAACTACAAGGCCAAATTAATCCCTGGCCTAACTCTCTGGCTTCAGCCACACAGTTCAGGAAAAGAGATATGTAAAGTTGCTCAGATGGTTGCCTGAAATATTCCTTCACAGACAGCACTGAGCAGTTTTCATTCTAGTTCCTATGCATAGCAGGCAGAATCAGAGGTGGAGGAAATGATGCAGCACCGCTGAGCAGTATTCAGTGACTTCTTATTTGCTTTCATGGTAAAGAGAGAATGTGCATCCAGTTACTGTTTGAAAGTGACAGCTGTTGCCCATCCCCATGTGTTTTTTTGCCCTGGATATTTTATGTGATGTCTGTTCTGTGCTGTGCTCCTCCACCGTCCCCAGTGTCAGGAGAGAGTTTGTCTTAGCAGCCAGAGAAATTTCTGCAGGCCTCTTAATTCCTCAGGATAATCCAATAGTATCAATAGCCAATTTCTCAAGGAAAGATGTGGCTTTGTGGGTAGTTATGTACTGCTGTTAATTGTGCCCAAGATAATGCCAGCCTGAAACAGGAAGGCAAAAACCTCAAAGGTGATCTTGTCCAGCCACAGCTCTATGTGCAAATCCCTAAAGCACTCTTGTGTTCTTATTCACTTCCTTATGGCAAAATATTGCTACAGGCAAATAAATAGGATTTTAACAAGGCTTAAATTAAGTCCATGAGGGAAAGCTTATGTTTGACCAAACCAGTCCCTTTCCCCTAAGTCTTTCCCTAGCCAGGACCACAACCCAAGTGAGATTGCCTAGGGCCTCTGTGGACATGACCTCCTATTTCCCTGGTGGGAGATGCAGGGGCAGATCCTCACAGATCAGGTCTCAGATCCTCACAGCAGGGAAATAGAGCTGCAGTTACTGTCCCTGTTACTGAAATGAAAACCTGAGCAGGTCTCAGCAGGAGGCTCACAAAGGGCTGCCAGAACATATCTGACCAGAGTGGTGGAGGACTGAACAGCCCTTTGTGGGGTTTGGAAACAGCCCAGCAGTGCTGGTAAGGAACTAGAGAGACTCAACAAGGAGGATTCCTGAAATGCCTATTGCTATGCAAGAGTCTTCCATTGACATGCAGTCTTTTGATCTGCCCAGCCAAGGCAGTAAAATGGAACCAAAACTGCTGGTGGAACAAAGCACATGGAATCAGTACATTTTACATCAGTACAGAAAACTCAGATGGCCACTTCTTATGCAGTAAAATTTAGGAATTTTATCTTTTACCCTGGCAGGTTAGACTGAAGACAAAAAGAATCTTTGCACCTGGATCTCACTCACCAGAGATGTTTTGGAGAAGCTCTCTAAAAGTAAAATTTAACCTACAAATTAAACATTAAATGCAGTCTTTTCTGGTCTGAGTTCTTCTTTGCCAGCAGCACCTGGCCAAACCCTGGCTAAGGACACAAGTTCATTGAACTTTTTAATGAAAAGAACTCCACAATTACGTTACAGTTATACTAAAACAAATAATTTGCTTGCAATTGCAGAGATAATGACATGCTGACCACACCTACCAATTAGAAAGTTGTAATAAAGAGTAATAAAATACCTTTTCCTTGGGCTGCAGATTCAACCCCCACACAGCCTGCGACACTAATATGATTTACTCCTATTTGCTGATGGAGGATTCTAGTAATAAAATTTAATGTGGAGGAACAAGGTGCATTTAACCAAAGCTGTAAACATATCTAATTCTATTTAAAGCTATAGGGTGCAGTACATTAACGTTTAACAATCTGATATTAAATTGGTGTGAAGCTAATAGAGCTGTATTTGTTAAGATTTCATCACAAAGCCATGTTTTACCAATGACAACAGAAGGAGTAACCAAAATAATGTGACTCAGCAGACTCCAACTGCTATTTGATAAGGTACTAAGAGTCTTCAGGGGAACTCCTGTCATAAAAGAACCGTGGGCCACCTTCAGCTCTTCTGATGTTCTGCTAAAGCCAGAGAGAGTTTGGCCAGGGATTAATTTGGCCTTGCAGTTCCTCTTAAAAGGAGCTAAATCCATTTATTCTGTATTTCTCACACTAAAGCATATTACATTTAATGAAGTTTTCTTCTCTGTAGTCTTTCAGTGGGTTGCTTTGATGCTTACAAATGTGCAATTAATTGCAAGATGATGTTTTCCTTTCCCTAGTGATATGAGCTGACATTATTAAATGTAGGTGGACATTGCATAGGAAATGTCTGTAGATGGAAGATGGGTGTTCTCCAGAGTAATGTTTCTGGCCCTGTTTCACTNTGTTTTCCTTTCCCTAGTGATATGAGCTGACATTATTAAATGTAGGTGGACATTGCATAGGAAAAGATACAGGAAATGTCTGTAGATGGAAGATGGGTGTTCTCCAGAGTAATGTTTCTGGCCCTGTTTCACGCCCTGTTTCACTCAGGGGTCTGTTGCCTTTCAGGATTCTGCTGCCATGTGAAGTCAGTTCCAAATAGAAAATATTTGAAAGACTGGAATTTTCTGCAGAATGAAGAATTCAATTCCAAATACTGTGACTTTATAAATGCTGCGTAAGAGATCAACACATGTCATTCAATCTAGGAAGCAATATCCTTCTCTAGGAAGCAGTAAACCCTACAGAGACTAAGACAAAAATCTTACAAAAAAAGGTAATTTATTCATTTCAATTGACTATTATTTTGAGGAATTAGATAACAAACATTAATAAGAATATATAGGATATTAATACATAAAGAATGGTATTCATTAACATGCTGGGCATAAGTATACAGTAGAGGATTCTTCTGAACAATGGGCACAATGGCCAGTTGTCTGCAGAAGGAATGTTTGTAACCAAACCTGAAAGTTTTCACAGCTAAGTGGTCAAATAATTAATGTGTTAGGATTTTAATTTCCAAAGTAGTAACTAATAAATCTGCATTTTTCTAAGGCCTTTTGAACAGCTGTCTGCATTACAGATGTCCTCTCTGAATAGTCAGTTAAACTGGCTGTTCCAAATCTGATCCCTGAATGTTGAATCGCTCATTAGCACCAATTTGGTTTTGGTCAATGAGTTGATTGCTGTTGTCACTGAACATCCAACACCTGATCAGAGATCAAGGAAAGACACCATGCCCTTTTGATAGGTGATTAAATCCTGGGATAATGCAAAGGTGAAACAAACATCTTTTTTGACAGCTCACAAATGAAAACACTAAAAATGCAAATAATTACTCGCAAATCTATTGAAGAAAGCTGGCCTTAGTTTGGAAAAAACAGTTTTGGTGAAGGAATAGAATTGGAATAAGTACTGTACATAATGGTCAGCCTGATAAGCTTTTCTTAAATTCCTTTTTATAGAAGAGATTTTTATCCAATGTGGAAGACAATGCCTGCATTTTATATTTACATATCCTGGCTAGACAATAACAGATTATGTGTGCTGCCTAATCTCTACCAGTGTTCAAAAAAGTTAAAAATCAGTTTATACAGACTCTCTCACTCAGGTGAACCCCTCCAAAAGGCAGTGTCTGTCACATGGTTGCCCTTAGATGCACATCCTGATCCTTGATTGTCCCTGCATCCTCCTCTCCTGCACTCCCATGCAGTAACAGGAACAGGAGTGTTCTGTGGTGATTCCCAGCTGTGCTCTGAGCCCTGGTGAGAAGCTGTTCTATCACTAAAAGGGTGTGACCTGTAAAGGAAGAACCAACTTGGACCATCTTAGTTATGACTCCAGAACCCAAGGAGTGCTGCTCCAAAATCCACATTAAATACTGCTGGATAAGCAGCCTGTGCTTACCTGGAGAAGACCTGGCACGTGCCAAGTATTGGCTCTCCATGACCTGATGGTGACCTAAAGAGCCCATGTTTTTACATCTCCAAGAACTGCACAGTAACTCAAGGGTTAAAGCTTCCCAAGAGCTGAAAGATGTTGGGTATTCAAATTCTCGCTGGGCTTCAGGGAAATTTAGACATTGAAGATAGATGAGCTTGAAAGCATCAGTCCAGCTATTCTTCATGACTGAAATGCCCAGGATGGCACAGAATAGCTCATGTTCCATGAATGTGTATCAAAGGAAATGGAAGAATGCCTTCTCAGTTATCAAGAGCAAAGAAAGAGGAATGTTATTTTGTGTCCTCACATTAGGTTCATTTCCCTATCTCCTGAGCCCTGGTCTTTCCAAAGAAATAACTCCAAAGTCAGCAGGGCTTTACAGAGTCTGTTCCATACTGAAGGAGGAGCTGTGTAATTTTTTCCTCTAGATCAGCAGCTCATTAGTGCAGGCTACAGGAGAAAATTTTGGTAGGTTTGGAAACACCAAACTAAACCAAGACCAAAAGCAGTGTCCTGGTTCTCCCGGGTTTTTACTCACTATCAGGTTTTTCCTATTCCAAATCAAACTTTTAAAAAATCAAATCCTGGCAGATGTTCCCAAGCTATGAATATGCCTCCTTAAATCATGGGTGTTTAACTATAAATGTTACCTTCAGGTTATTTTGAAATATTTTATTTCAAACACCATACTAAAAGTTAACACAAGTTTGTAAAGACAATGTCATTTAGAAAGGAAATTTGAAAACATAGAGCACAAACCTTTTAACTATTCTGGAGAAGGGGAAAAAAAAGCAGAAAAAATATTTTTAGCTTTTCTTTGGGCTGTAGAAAAAAGTCTCAACTTTACTGGGTTAATATTTCTGATGGGACAAAATGCATTCAAGTGGCCATTTTCCTGGTCAGTGGTCTTTTCCTTCAGTAGCAGGTTGATGGGCATGGATCCTGCCATAAGTCCTCCTGAGGCTTGCTAAGATTCTGATGCTTGCAGCTGGACTCATCACATTGACATTAAAAAAGGGATAATGTTTAATGTTAACAATGCCCCAGGTGGAACTTCAGTCCATTTCCAACAGGGGTATAGAATATACAAAGGGAATCTCTGGGATGTCACTTGCTGACCAGCTGCTTTTTCTATGATTACTTTCAACTACATCATGTTTAAAAGTCTCATAGAAAAATAGAAGTGCATGAATGGAAATAAAAAAATAAGGACATTTGTATGATTTTTATAAATAAACAGCGCAGCAAGAATTAAATAGAACACAGACCAAGGACATTTAAGCAGGCATGAACTATTACAGCTTGTTCTCCTCAAAGAGTATCTGTGCATAGACTGTCATACTGGAAATGCCTTTGGCTTCCTGAATTGGCTTCATCAGTTCAAGTTCAGCATATGTTAAATTCTCCTCTGCGATTTTTGGCTGCAAAACAGAACAAACAAATCCATTATCATGTTGTTACCACTGAATGTAGATATTTCATAATATTGGGTATAGTTCTTCTCCCACCCATTCTAATTCTACTATGTTATTAGCCAGTTAATTCTGCATTAGAGCTAGTTCATAGAAGATGCAATAAAAATAATATTAAAAATATGAAACAGGGCTAAGTAGGATTTTCAGGTTTGCTTCTAATTTCACAAACACAGAACATTTTGACAATTCAAATATTAAAGATTTGAAAGATGTATGTTAACAAAATGTTCAGCCTCCTTAATACTAAATTTCCCAATTTTACTTATTGCACATTTCACAATTTGAAAGATATATGCCAAATTTGCTTTCCAGTTGTAAACCTTGGACCAGTTACATCTCTAATCACAGCCACTCACAGAGCCTCTCAGTGTATTTCTTAACAGAACCAAAAAATGTTTAAAATACGCAGAAGGCAGAAAAAACCTGGATAGAATTACTGCCATTCCAGTGGAATTTCACCACTTTTGCCAAGCTATAGATGAGTTCAGAGTTTAGAACAAAGGCCATACCACCAAAACTATCTGCTGTATTACAATGATTGAATTCGACTTAAAACTATAAAATTTAGCTAAGGGAGATGGTTAATAAAATTTACTGAACAACTTCCTTGTGTGTGGCAGAAGCTGCCTGCTGCTATTGGCAGCTTCATCCAGACTTAGGTGGCTTAGAGGAGGAAAATCTTGTATTGTGCCCCTATGTGTGTGTTTGGCTCACAGTTGGGAGTGAGTTGCTCATGTCTAATTCACCTCAGAAAATTTAGCAACAAATAAGAGAATTACTGTGGAATTGTATGAGACCCTCAGCACTTGAAATGGATTTCAGTTCATCTGTAGAAGACTGAGACCTGTGAAGGGTGAAGAAGGGTAAGGTTCTACATCCCTATGCAAGTGAAGAACTGGAGAATTTGTTCTTTATCTTCTTGAGTACTGTGTCCTACCCAAATAACAGGTGTCCTCAAGTTGAAGTGCAGAAGACAATGAAAAAACCAAAACATTTCAGCCATGCAAATTTTTGTAGTCACAAGAATTAACCATGAAAAGGTTGCATTTCTTGGACTAAGAAATACTTTGGCAGCTGTAAACTTAAAACTGGCTTAAAGTTCATAAACTAAGATTTTCCACACAGTACTTAAATGTTAGGAAGAAATTGTAAATATCTGCCAAGTCAAAAAGTTTCACATTTTATTTATTGCTTATTTATTTCTGATTTAACACAAATGATTCCTGCTTCCTTGAAATGTGTTTGAATAATTGTATTGTCTTCTGCCTAAAAAGATAAGCATCCAATACCCTCTGAAATCAGTCCCTGTGCTCCCTTGCTTCCCGTCCTTTGCACTGCTTTGGAATCCTCTCCTTTTGCATTGACAATTGCTCACACTCAGCATTTCAGGTTGTTTCCTGAAAAAATTTACACTTTTTCAGCATTAATTTGATTTTATTTCTTCCCTGAAGATCAAATCCTCAAAAAATTTGTGCAGCTGCTGCTGCTGCAAGTGGTGTCACTGAAGTCAATTGATCTGTGCAATGTGAGTGCAAGCCCTCTGCAGGGCACTGCCTGCAGGGCTGGCACCTTTGCATTTCACTGCTCACACTGGCTTCCCTCCCTCCCCCACTTCCATGTGTCACCCTATTTCATCTCAACTTCTGGTCCTCATTCACTATCAAATGCTCTCCTGTTGACAACACAGAAAATTTCCTGCTTTCACTGAATTCTCTGGTGTAATGACAAAAGGAATTCCTGTGGATCCAGACAGATCTTGACTGTAACAGGAATCAAACATATATATTCTTTGTCAATGTATTAGGACTGAACTGAACCACAGTGTTTAAAAAGACATCTCTCCTATCCTGACCTTGGCTTAAAGACTTATAAAAAACTCTTGGCAAATGATATGATGCCTGAGAAATTTTTATATTGCCCTTTTCTTTCTACCCTGGAAGTATTAGCCTCAGATTTTAAACACTTCAGTTGTTTTTTGCTTTTATGTTAAGTTAAAGATTTCTTCTGAAATTTCAAATGATATGTGGCTGTAATACAGAAACTAAATACAGGAGTTACATCGAGGATGGACACACAATAACACCAACAAATGCTGAAGATTTTATTTTCAGTGTATGACAGTATATTCAGTCTCTGTTTGAAGGTATTGGGAATTTTACTGACAGCTTTAGTGTCACATCAGACCTTCAATTCATAATGATACACTGTGTGTGAAAAGCCTCCTAAAAATGAATCTGATAAAACTTTTCAAAGAAAGCTGTTGGTCACTGACAGAGTAAAACTTCAGATTGCCTATGTCTGATGCAGTACTTCTGTTGAGGCAGAAATATTTTCATTGTTCTATAGGAACAAGTTGTTCAGGACAAGCTAAATCTGTACATGTTTTCCCCTTTATTGTTTAATCATATTTCTTGTTATGTTTCCATTTAGAAAATGCCGCTTGTCCTAAAATAGCCACCCTAATGCCCAGCTCATGTAAATTTTAGAAGCAAGATTTATGAAATCATATTGTCCAGGTGTTTTATTGTATTATCTCAGAATTGCATTGTTTTCCAGTGTAGATTATCTCTTTATTCTTACCTTATTCTATTATGTTTGGATATGAAAAATAACACTAGATTCCCCAAAACAAGTCATTGGGCAGTAGTGGCTGATGTGTTGCTTTCATACATTTTTATGATGTTCCTATAGTAAACATAATTTAATAAAGCCAAAACACACTAAATAAATAATTGCATCTAGAAAAGCAATAAAACCAAATAAAATTAGTACTTTCATAAGTGGAAAAGGTACTTCAATTACTGCTACAAGCAACAGCACACCATAAAATGTGTAGAATAATTTCCCTTATGCATATTTCTAGTATGTAATAATTTGATTGAAAATATGAGGAAACACACAGGAGGTTCAAAATTGTGAAAGGTATACAGTTTTCAGCAAAAGATGTGTCATAACAGTGCATGGGAGCCAACAGTACTTTTAGTACCTGTGGTAGCCAGGTTTTTATTCCATACACTCTTCTGCACTTCATTTATCAACTACATGTTTAACTTAATTATGCTGGTTTGTTTGTCCAAAACCAACTTTTTTTGAGCAGACAGGGGAAAAAAACCCCTACTTCTACGATTTCATTTCTCATTAGGATTGGATATTGTCTTGGCAGTGTTAACCTGGAACTGTGCCACCACCTCCTTTCTGGAACAATTGCATGACTTTAATAACTGATGTTATAGGTGGGATGGAGGCTAGGGAAGAAGAGGAAGAGACAATGAATGTCTGGCCATTCACCCCTCTCTTTCTGTCCTGGCTCTTCCTCTAGGATGTCATTGGGATTTCTAGGGCTAAAACATCCTTTTCTAAAAAATTGCATCACTGTTCTAAAATAATATTGAAAATATTTCTTCAGGTAGGGTTCCATTCCAATGTGGCATTCCTAGATACAGTATTTATCTTGTATGTCTGTCTTCTCATCTTGGGATCATATACTTTGCCAAAATATAAATTAGGAAGAGTTATGATTTTCCAGTGTATCTTCTGGCAAATGCAAAATTATTCCTCTGCCAGGTTTCTTCCAGTTTAATTTTAGTCTATTCCAGTCACAGGGCTTCCCACTGGCAACTATTCAAAAGAGTTCACTTATAGGAACATTTTTCTTATTAAGTAATCTGCAAAGTCTATCATGTGAATATGTAAAAGAAACTAATGTATATGTATATATAGTTTTATTTTTATTGAGTTTGTCTACTATATAAATGTGTTAGAAATTAACTAGAAGGGTTGGGGTTTTAATAAAAATTATTGTGAATTTTTTTTCATAATTACCAGGAATGTCAATTTTCTCTCCTGCCAGGCTTAGCTAGTTTGTGTTTTGACAGCCTCAAGGATGTTTACTGTGAGCAATGTCAGACTTGAAAGTTCTTGAAGTTTTAACTGACTATTCCTATCCAAATATGTCATTAGGTATGAAGAAAACAAGCAAATAATAACCTCATAAATTTAACTTCTCTGGAAAAACAACTGATGCCAGCTTGCACTTAGAGACTGCTGCAATCTCACTGTTCCATGACCACACAAGTTATCATGAAGATGACAAACCCAATGTAAATTTTTAGTTTACTATCCAAAATAAGCCGAAAAGGCCTGACTTCCCACTTCAGTCTTAAATATTTTAGAGGTTATTGCTGCAGACATTCCCCTTTGAATTTAGTGTCTATATAATCACATGTAATGGAGTTTGTGTTTGAGATGTGATGCAGAAAGACTTTTACACAGGGGAAAAAAAAACCTATAGATGAAATTGAGTTTTCTGGATTTAACAAGCATAGGTCCCAAACTGAGCACATGGCAGTGGGGCTGGAACTAGATGATGTTTAAGATCCCTTCTAAAGCCACTCTATAATTCTATGAAATTCCAGTCGGAGCTTCACCCTATTTTTAGTAACTCTGATTTCCTGCAGTAACGCTTGAAAATGAAACTCCACCCTCACTGGCATGCCCTCATGGGTGAATGGATTTGGTCAGCAAGGATAAAACCCTGCCAATCCTGCAGATATTTGCTGGTATGATTGCCAGTACATGGCAAACTGCAACCTGTGGCCCGGCCATGCCTGCTGTTGGGTGGACATGTGGTGCCTGGGGATGCTGCAGGAAGTGCAAATGGGAAAGGTGCAGAGTCAAAAGGTGCTGCTAATATTTCTTTGATCCAGTCTCTAGGAATTGCACATCTCAGCAGGTTACTCCAGAGCACCATGCCAGCAGCCTTGCCCCTCTGCCTTGAAGGAGTTCTTCTAAGCAAGCACACTCTGGAACCATCATTTTTTTCTCTCCCTTTCTCTTGTAAAAGCCAAGCTTGACTCTTTGGCCTTTTTCCTTTAATATTTAAGAAACATCCTGTTTTGTAGTCACTGTCAGTGAAAAGCCCCACAGGAAAAACCCAGATAGTGTCCAGATGGCACAGCTCAGGAGCATCCAGTGTCACTGCTGAGCACACTCCATCAGAAAGTGCCAAGACAAGATTCCCCAGGCCAACTACTTGGGCTGTGTTACCACAGGAAGGGATTGTTGGCTGTCTCTGTATGCATGCCCAGAAGGGCAGAAACTGCCTCCTGAGTGCAGCCTAAGGGAAAGGGTGGTAGCCCATCATCTTATGCTTATCTCCTCTTCAAAGCAGATGGTTTTTCCAGCTGTGGAGTGGATGGGATATGGCTGCCAGCTTGGCCATCACTGAAGGGTCAGTGATGGAGGTGAAAGTGAGGATGTGCTGAAGCAAAGATCCAGCATGTTTGGTGGATGGGCTGCAACTCCCTTAGTCTGGGCCACTAGGGACACTGGAGAAAGCACATGCTGGCAGTGGGGTCAGGCAGGAGAAAACTCACTGTAGCTTCAGAGAGAAAAGAATTAATCTTTGACAGTCCTGTTTTTAATTGGAAAATCCCTCCCTTTATAATAGGTGGCCTTTCTTGTGCTGAAAGCAGGAGTGTTCCTGAGGGCCACAGATACACTTAATGTTCAAACCCTACGAACTCTGCAGTGGGATGACTTCCTCAGTGAGATAGTACCATAACTCAGAAGTCAGAAAAAGATATTTTTTAGGGGAGCTTCATGTGTTTACCAATGTCAGTGACTTGATTGCTAGCAGAAAGCCAGAGGTTCCCCTGGAATAGAGGAGCTTCAGAAATTACTTCTGCAGAAATTCTGAAGCTAAATCTGCAAAATTACTTATCCTCTAGAAATCCATCTACTGGCCAGTAAGAGGGCTGAAATATCAAGAGAGACATTCAGTGCCAAAGCTAAGACATATAACATTGGAAAATATGGAGAGTAGTAATTATGTCTTTTAGTGGCATTATCAGTTAAAAAGGGCAGGTTTTTTTCCCATTGAGATGCCTATTTTTTACCCCTCATAGCACAAAATGTTTCCTATACTCCAAGAACAATATCTACAACAATTTGTGAAAACTCTTTCACCATTACATCTAAATTTTGTTGTTGAATCCTACAGTTCTGATTACAGTCATGGACGAAGATGATTTTTTAAGTTCCATTGAATGAGTTTTGGGGGAAGAGCAACCTCTCCTTTGCTAATGCTTTATTGCTTTTATAGTTTCAGTTACTTCTAGATTCTAAACCAAGATTGCTGGAAATCAGGCTGATTCTTTCTTACAATTCAAAAAAAACCAACGAAGTAATTAAAAGTTTTCACTTCACTGGTGACACTTTTGTAACTCCAAATATGTCATCATACAAAAATCATCTACTGTGGGATTTTATAAATACACAAGTCTCAACACAGATACAACAAGAAATTTTACATATTTATACAAATTATTCATTCTTGGGGGTAAAGATAGCCACTGCAATCTGAAAGGGGAAGCAAGTGTAGCTTTGAGTATGTTGAGTTCATAGTGTCAACCTGAATGTGCAAATGATATTCATGTCCTATGGACATCTCACATCCTATGGAGAAACTGAAAAAAAAAAAGGGTTATTCATCTTACAGAGAGAGGAATTATGAGAAGTGAATGGAAATATTAAAGAATAACAGGGAGTCCAGGGAAAAACTGTTCACCACTCCTTTGTACATTGTATGTATGGTCTTACTGGAAGTCTGTGGAGATCAATTAAGAAATTGGGAGCTTAAGCCATTGCTCATGGCTACATGCTGTGGAGGAAGCAACACTTCTAACAGAGGGTGGCACAGCTTTTAATTTGAAGTCATCCAGTAGAAGGGAAGAACTGATTGCTCCCAGCTTCAGAATTCACAAATTACTGAGCAGATGTATTTCACTTCCTTTTTCTTTCTCAAGGCAAATGACACCTACAGTTTAGACTATCGAGGACTCCTACCAGTTGTTCAAAATACTGACTGCTAGAAATTTCCCTTGCCTTAGATAACCAAAATCCCTCCCTGTTTCTCAAGTAGCTTTTACATCATCATCCAAAGTAGATCTCAGTAACCATGTGGCACTGAGCCCCTGGTGATCCAGTCCATGCTGAAATGAACAATGCTGTCTACGCTGGGTGAGCTGGAGGCAGAAGGATGCTTCTCTAAATAGCTCGGCACTATGGGCACTGAGAGGACTCTGCTCCAGAATCACACAGGAACAACATGTACTCTGTGGGGGGGAACAAGAGAAACCAGATATACTCTACTCAACAGAGAAGTTATTCAAGAGGTTAGTCAGGGCACGAACAGCAAAAGCCAACTCTTGTGGACTGTTACATTTACATGGATGCATTTGAAGAATTAAGCCCAAGGGGATAATTTGTGATACAGGAGACATTTGCCTGATTTCAAAGTGTGATATTTATATGAAATAGCAGAGTGAACATGTCAGTGGCAAAATCAGAAGATTCCCTATAGCCTGTCTTATCTGGGCAGGTATTCCTCCCCTTAAAATTTAGTGCAAAAATGATGAAGTCAACAAAAATTTTGCATAAGTAAAGATTTGAAGGTTTGATCCAACCTTCCATTGGTTATAGTGAATCACACAGGAGCTCCTAAGATTGATGGCTTAAACCTTCATGAAAAGACACTAAAGCCTTTTCATTTAGATGATGTTCTGTAACTGACACTCTTGGGCTATGACAGCTAATCTCTAGGAGGCAATGAAAGGCTTACCAGAAAATTTGGTTGGGGAAGCAGAAGATTTATCTCTACCAACTCGAAGGGCTAAGTACCTAAGGCTAGAGCAGAACAGCCCTTAGAGAGAAGAGTTTGTGAGCCCCCAGAATTTTCTTCTTTGTAATGACTCTCTGTGCTTCTTGCATGCTATAAAAAACGTCCCTTTTTGCATTTCAGCATCTCTATTTCCTTTGATCTGTGTACATTTCTCATTGATGCTAATAGAGAATGACACTGATGGGGAATATTTTTGCAACAGGGGGAGCATAGAATTGTTATTCTGGCTAAAGCAAAAGCAGTATGACTTAAGCAGTGTTTAAAAGGCTTTACTCAAAGCCATACAAATGAACTTGGTATTAGGCTTTCTCTCTCTCTCTCTCTCTTTTTTTTAATTTTCACTGAGATTATGTCCATATTTTATCCAGGTTATTGTGTTCTTGTAAAATTATACTCAACCCACTCTAGCACGTTAACAACAAAAGAAATTCTCTAGCTTATTATAAACATCTTTCAAGAAACCAAAAGCATATGTCCTCTGGAAATAATTTTGCTGGTATTTAGGCTATTACAAAAAAATTTCCCAAAACACTGGAATTATTTTGTAATGTTCCTTTACACTCTATCTTGTTAGTGTAGGTTTTCTAGAATATTCTCCTGATGCCCCAATATAGTCCTTTCCTTGGGCTGCACAGGGAAGCTGCAGAAGTAGCCCAGAAACTCAGCGATTTGTGTCTGTCTTTGCAGTAGTGATTACATGGTGTGTGCCATCAGTGAAAAAAGATCTAGTGTAGACACCAGCTGTGCAATCATTATAGTTGGAAAGAAAAGGTTATTTTATCCTGCAGAGATTTGGCAGGATGATGATAGGGTTTTTTTGCCCCAAAGCAGATGGAAAATTTAAAATCTGAGAGTTTTTCGAGAATTAAAATGGGAAAACAAGTTTGCTTAAAAAAAAGTTTCATTTAGATGTACTTGATATGTCTTTTTCTCTGGATTTTCTGCATTATTAATCTTTCCTTAAATTTCTTTAACTTCAATTAATTTAATTTTTCTGACAAAAAAAAAAAAGTCGTTTAAAAGAAGAAAGCATGGATTATTTTTTTCCGAGAATTCAAAAACATCGACAACTGTGTTGGAAAAGGAGGCAAGAGGAACAGAATTGAGAAACTGCTCTGGGAAGTGCCCTGCTCAGCTTCTGAATGTGCCTTACAGACTGGCTTTGATTTAGTTTACTTTAACCTTTAATGCACTTTATTACTCGGTGAGTCTCTATTTGTTGGATCTCTTTTTAACCTAAAACTAACTCGTGTCCATAGATTGTGTACTTCCTGTGGGCTGCTATGTCTCTCCAGGTGCACTCTGAGGAGAAATGTGAAAGGGGAGAGAGCAACATATGGAAACAGCTGCCAGACTGAAACAGCAAGGCATGAAAACAGAGTTTGCTGCCCACATGCAGCGTGTGGAACCTCAGTTGTGCTAGGGGAGACAAGGCTGATTTCATTGTTTGAAAAGGCTTTACTCCTGCTCACCCCCAAAGTGTTTGCACCTTGAGTGGTGTTGCATAGGAGGAAGGGAAGAGCCAACAGCTATTTGAGGGCTATCCCTGGAATTATTCCAGACAGAAAAACTATCTGGAAACAGATTTCCTTGAAGTTCAGCATGTGTTGATGTGCTTTATTGACCTGCAGGAAGAGTCTGGGTTTAACTGGTGAGAGCATTTCCTAAGAGGGCTGAAGACTGCCTGATTACTGATGTGCCCAGGTGCAGGATTTACACCATGTGCACAGCAAAGGGTGGCTCTCACCCCTGGTGCCAAATGCTCTCATCTGTGTCTTTGTCCTCTTAGCATAGCTTTGGCCTGCCACAATTACCTGTGTCAACATAAGACCTTTTACATGGAGCTTTAAAACTCTGCCTCTTCCTCTACCAAAGCCTGACCTGTATGAGCAGAGTCTGGCCAAGGGGCAATCCCAGCAGGACCAGCAGAGGAACGAGCTCCATCTCCAAGCAGTAAAATTGCCTAAGATATTAGCTGAACTGTTCTCAAGTCACCTGGCACTATACCCAGGTACCCAGGGCTGTAAAAAGTAGAGGTTATTTACTGACAATTGGTGGGAAGGTTCCCAGTTCTAAGCCTCATCTGAAAGTGAAACCACCACATGGCATTTGAGTTATTCCAGTGGCATAATTTTAGGCACCCATGTTCACCTAATATAGAGAGTTGGTCTCTCTGATATCTCTCTATTGCCAGAGAAGGAAGAAAGGATTCCCAAAAGGCAACTCAGAGCAGGAGTCTGAATTACCAGGAGCATCAGGCTCCGACTCTAATTCATCTCTCTTTCTATTGCCTACACAGGGAGCATAGCAAACCACTGCAGCTATAGGCATCTGAGGTGAGCTGGTACAAAACTGTGTCACTCTATTACCACTGGATGTCTTGTCCAGGCACTGCTTTGTTACAAAAGCAGAGAAACATCTCACCATCCATCTGATTTGTCTGGCATGTATTTTTCAAACAGAAACTCATACCCAAGAGAAACTGTTACATGAAGAGTTTTTTCCTTAGTATGAACTATATATAACCATCGCATTCCTAAAATCCAAGGCATTTCTGACTTACATCAGTGAAGTACAGAATAAGGCTCCCTATTTCTCATTTGAAAAGTCTCAAAAGAAGTGTGAACAGTACAGTTATGATTCTGTCAGTAACTGGTATTTTTTTTTCCAAAACACCAGCTGCCAGAAGCACGTGAGAATGAACAGCAGGTTTCATTTAAGGACAGGCCAAGTTTGTAGACATGACAACTTTTAGAAAGCTGGAAAGTATAATCCAGTGTAACACAATGTTCAAAATGAAAAGAACCAAAATAATTCATCACTTGAAAAATTATTACTTAAAATAAAAGGAACCTAAATGATATTTTTAATGCAATTTATAATATCTGAACCAAGACTTCTGGCAACATTACAGGATTTTTATTGAGAGAAAAGAATATGCAGAAAATTATGTCCTAGAAAATTACTCACCAGGATCAATTTTCTTTGAGGTTTCAAGAGCTTGGGCTTTGGGAAATTATTGGCAATTGGAGCTACAAAAATAAATATTAAAGGATCACTTCATATTATTATCATTCAGTGTCATTTTTAGTATATGTATTAGCAATTTTTAAATTACATATTAATAGCAAATTAGAAGTAAATGCATATACTTATATGAGTTTAACCATATTTCAGGTATTTTACAAGGAAACATAATGAATGTTTTGAATTAGAAAAAATCATAAGATTAAAGAATCTGATATGCAAGACATGTTGTTTGTATGCAAATGCTAGGGCAAGTGTAGGCCCTGAGAACTGATCACTGGTGACCTAACCCATAGTAAATCTTCAGGTCCTTTCCCTCCTCTCTCCCACTGGCTTAGCACTGGCAGCATTGCTCAGAAAGTACACCCAAGAGTTTGTTAGACTTACCCCAGAGTTGCAAATCCTCTTGGAAAATGAAGTCCCCAAGAAGCTGGTCTTCATCTGCTCAGTTTGCTTGACTTCCCAAGTGCACTGGCAGTTTAAAGAGTGCAATATTCTGGCTTCCCTCAGAATAACCCCAACAAGCAATTTCAGCTTGCCTATCTTTAATCTTTTCTTTGAGCAGGGTGAATATTGCTGCAGAGGTTCCTCTCTCTCCTCTTGTTAGTGGGAGCTGAGACCTCCTGCCTGGACTCACTGAGCAGCATCTCAGAATGCAAAAGCTGCAGGGAGGGGACAGCCTGTCCCAGCAGCAGGTACATTTCTTCCCCCACACATGGGAGCAAGAACAGGCCACCTCACAGACAGAGACAGTGGCAAAGTGCAGGATTCCTGATATCCCACACTCTGCTGGGATGCATGCTCTGCTCCCTCCATGGTTGTGCTCAGGATCTGCACTACCTCTGTGCCTCTGTTTTCATACCTTTTGCTGGGATGGCTGGTGGCTGCTCCAGTTTCTCTTTCTTCTTCTTTACCTTCTTAGGCTGTAGAGGAGACATGCTGGTCACACTGGTGACTGTCTCCCCGGAGCTGCAAAGCACAGCCCAAAAGTGAGGGGAGAATGAAGGCAGTGGAAGGAAAGAAAGTTTGTCCCTCCCTGTGTGTTCATGCAAACATGTCACCTTCTACTTCTGGAAGCCCCTGCCCCACAACCTGGATTGTGATCTGGGTACATAATGAAAAACCTCTTGCAGGGGTTGGAACCCCAGCTCTGGGTTTTGTTTTTTTTCCAGCTGTATAGTGTGGCTGAGAAACTCAGAGTGCCGCATTCATCCTGGCATAGGAAATGCAAACTGTCAGGTTTAAACAAGACCCATTTCATAGCACCTATTCCTTAAAAGCATGTATGACCCCACTGCTGCACCCAGGGTGAACTTCTGCCCTCCTGCCCTCAAGGGTCAGAGGCTCAGACAGATTACAATAGTTGCATAAGCTCCCATGGGAAGTGTATGGAAAAACAAAATCTTCAGGGCAGATTCTGGGCTAAGAATGGCTGAGGGACTAGGAGAGCATGCAGCATGTCTTCAGGCAGCTCACAAACCCACATCTGCAAAATCTGGCTTCTTCAAGGGGGCCAGTGTGCCCAGGGAATATAAAACAAGAAGCTGTGCTCCACTCTCTAACTCAGGCATTCTCCAGTACATCTGTGCTGAAAAGGTGCTCTTAGCAAATGAGGGAAGAATACAAGTTATACAGTAAATGACTCCTACCCAAGAGAGTTTCTGTGTCTGGACTATTGGAGTTTAATGCCCTTTGAGGCTGGATTTTTTACCCTAATCCCCTCCTAAAGGCTGAGATCAAAAATCCTGCTTTGAATATTCAGGGCTCAGATATGCAGTCAGTGCTGTGGTAACTGACTCTGCAGTGGCTCCCTGCTTGCAGCTAAAGGGGAATAAAATTGTCCTGGCTTAAGTGGTAATGAAAGGAATCTTAACTTATAGCTGGGGTTGGGGAGAGTGCAAACCATGTTCTGATGATGACTGCAGTGATGGAGGTGACTTGGCAAGCAGTTATTGCTCAGCTGCACCCTGGGAAAGGTTGGGGCAGTTGGGTTGTGGGGACCTTTCCCCTGAGAGTGCTGTGAGTTCCACACCCCATGGAACACGACCAGGGTCTCCAGAGTCATAACACTGACAACACTCATTTCACTGAATTTTAAATTTACATTTGTCCTAAGCTCCTGTTCTCTCTCCAGATTCTTTGGCATAATGAAACATTCTCTTTATATTAATAGAAAAAATATTCAGACTAGGCCAAAGACTTAATTAAAGTTAAGATGTCTCAGCCATTGCCCACACAGAACAACAGTATTACAGACATTACCATTTTACAGTTGTAAAACCAAATGAATGTCACTACCATTGGTAAAATCACTCTGGATTTACACTTGTGTGGATTACAAAAAGACTCTGGTTTGCTGGTTTTCCTGAGTTCTTTTTCATGTACTCAGTCAAAAACATAGGTTTGCTGCCAAACTTTCTAGAAAGCATTTAAAAAACAAAATATGTTTGCGATTTAGGAATAAATCACATCCTATGTAAACTGAGGGTTGAAACAATTCCTAAGTTTGCCTGCTCTACTATGGACCTATCCCACCATAACCATTTGTTTCTATACTAAAATCAAGATGAAATGGCTTAAAACTATTTCAGAAAATGAAACTGTTCTGCCTGGCTTCTTTGTACAAACAGCAAAGAGAAAGACTACCAAAGACTACCAAGAAGAAAGACTACCAAAAAGCAGATGAGAATGTTTTTTTAAAAATGTTTTTGGTTCAATAATCCAAGGTCATTAAGGCAGACATGTAGCTTAGAGATGCTGTTGTTCTGATATAATTGTTTAAGCACAATATATGAAAAGGCTTAGTGTCAATTCATTGCATTAGTTATCACTCCTGCTTTTCCAGGAAAAGTGAAGATACAAAGAAATGTATTTGGGACTTGCAGGCTTCTTTTAAATGCTGCAGCCACACAGGGTTAACTAATTCTGTGAGATACAATAACTATACTTGATGTCTTAGAACTGAGCTCCTCAAACCAAACAAGGAGGCTCAGAAAAGACTCCTTGGCTCTGAAACACTGCCTCTTTGTAAGCTTGTCTTGTTCTATGTCTAAAGGGAAAGTTAATTTTTTTATCTCCAGCTCCTTCTTCAGCTGCCTGGCTTCTATTTCAATGGTGTCACATTGTGCACTTCTTGAAGGATCTAATGAGTCCTTGGAGACCAAGTAAAATTTCGGGGTTAGGGGAAGTATTCTGTGGGAGGTGTGTAATAATTATGGAACTAGGGCAGCAGTTTCCCTGGAGGTCATGACTGTTGCAAGACCTGGGATACTACTAGAATTTTTGCTTTGCTATCCTTATTAGAGTCTAGGATGTGGAACTTTTCCTGCTGTCATCTAAGTCAGCTATTTTCTCTTGTCAAAGGCCTGCAGGGGGGTGACAAACATTGACTTGAGTGAACTGAGAGTTACTTGGATATTTTCCACATAGGAGAGCTACGTGAAACGGTGTCAGGGATGGCTGGATTCTTGTTTCTGGTTCTGTGTGCCAAAATTTTCTCCTGTAATGTGAGATTGGTACCAAGGTGTTGAGATGGACAGTTTTCTGAGACAAACACTTTATTTACCTCCAAATACTTATCTCCAGAAGAACAGTCACTGAAGGACTAGAGAGTTCAGGCCAACACAAATATAAAAGACAGAAAAAAATGTTCCTGTTTTCAAAGCTTCACCTCCTGGGGGTTTCTGGATCTGAAAACTGGCAAAATGATCCAATAACAAGGAAAATAATATGAAGAAGGATATTTAAAGAAAAGAAAACAGGACAAAATGGAATTAGGTGGTTTGGAAAACTAAAAATAACTGTACTATTTTATTTAGGAAGTTATTTTGAAAATGTGGTAAAGAAATGGGTTTTGGTCAACTCTTTTTATTTTTCCTTAATTTCTAATTGGTCAAGCAGCAAACCAAAACCTAAACATTTGCTTTGTTATACTCAGGAAATCTGGATTTAATTTTCTTCTCTACCACGGCCACTTTGTGAGACCTGGGGCAAATCACTTAGCCCATTGTGCTTTAGATTCCAATTAAAAGTAAAAATATCGTTCTGGTGTCAGGAATTAAAATATTTTAAGATGCTTAGGTATTACTACAGTGGGAATACAGACATTTCTTAGACATCAGACTATTAATGTAATTTTGAAACTGGATTCAACTCTGTGTTTGAAATATCACTAAGGGAGTTGAAGTTGAGCTTCTCTAATCGAGGCTAAATTTTGCACAGTAGTAATTTTAAATGGCAAGAATCTAATGCAAATTAGTTAATCAGTTTGGCCTAATGGATATTTAGACAGTAGGTTTTGGGTCTAAATGTGTTGAATTAAGTTCCAAGACAAAGAAATTGCAGGTGAAGAGCAATGAGTTTGAAGAAACTGATGGTTTGTGTTTTGAGCAGAGGCTGGAAAATAAATGGTACCAAGTGTGAAGCGTAACAATTATGATACTGGTATCACTTTCATAGCTATTTAATTTTAAAGCCCCTAAGTCAATGCACTTAAGTCATGCATTTGTGTGATCGAGGATTTCATTAGCATAGCTTGTCACACTGAAATACATGAAACTGTGTTTTTATCCATATAGAGTCATGCATTTCTTTCACTTCTAGAGAATCTGTTTTATGGTGAAGAAATCACATTGACTTGTTTTCAGCCTCCAAAGTTCAGTGTTTGCAGCAGTATCACTGCTACATCATCTATTCCCAGAGAGTCAGAGTTTGTAGGATGTGTTTTTATCTGACTGCTATGCTCCATTTTTTCAGTTGGCTCTCATTTTTCTTCTCTTTTTATGTTCCCTACCAATATACTTTGATTTCCTCCCCATTCTTTTTTGTTTGTTTTTGTAATTCCAACTTTGTCCCAGCAGTTAATAAAGAAAGGGGAAAGCAAAAACGTCCAGGAAAAAATGAAAACTGCTGAGCTGTCTCTAAATTTTTGGGTGGTGCAATGGCTGGTCAAGGTCACAGAACAAAGATCTGTCCATAAATAACGTGAAAGTTTTGGTTTGTACTGGCCTCTCTTGAACCCTCTGCTGCTTTATT
This sequence comes from Polioptila caerulea, assembly GCA_013397295.1. NCBI lineage: Eukaryota > Metazoa > Chordata > Aves > Passeriformes > Certhiidae > Polioptila > Polioptila caerulea. The sequence continues at coordinate 290,766 of VYXF01008895.1, forward strand.
TTGATTTCACTTCCATCTGAGTGCCAGTTAGACTGAATACCATGATAATACCATGAGAATGCACTAAAAATCACACTGTTAGAGGATCTAGGGTGTGCTATACTTGGCATTGAATCCCATAGTGTCTAAAGAGACTGAGAAACAGTACGTGATACCAAGAGGTATTGGATTTAAACTGCAAGGCTAGAAACACATGGTTTGTGTCACTGAAAACTGGGAAACAGCTGTGCTTCTGTGTTGTTATGAGGCATCCTTCTTTCATCCTTTTTGTTTGTAAAATATTTTTTATATATTTTTACTGCGGTTCCAGTCCAATATACATATCAGGAAAATCATACAATGGAAATCAGTTTTATAGCCACACTGTCAAAAACTTTCAGCAGCCCGTGGTATTTAAAGGGACAGTGATCAACACTGCAGCAGCAGCAGCAGAATTCTTCCCATCACTTGGAGTCTTCAGCTGGGAACAGACTGTGGGCCTTGAAAATCTGCTTTTGAACCCCACTCCCTTCCTGAGTGTGGGAATCCCTGGTAGCATTGTGATCTGTTCTATGTGCATGGACAATTTAAGTCATCACCATCCCATGAGGTGTTGGGGAACCCTAGAAACCCCCACAGAATAAAAGTAGGCTTCTTCAGAAAGCTATTCACAGCATCAAGGAGAGGCTTGTCACTGAAATACCTGAAGGACCTACAGCTAGCCCAGGTAGAGCTCCCTTTTCATGCCCAGCAGGCACATTCATGAGTCAGGGAGCTGTGACTTTATATTCCCATAAGCATTTTGAAAACATTGCTCCTATTCTTCAGCACACATAGCAAAACAAATCCAGAACTGCTACCTTGGATTAGAGTAAAGAGATATGCAATCTCCTACCTGTTCTGGGGGCATTTCACCAGGTAATGCTTCGCTGTTAAAGAAAAGAAGAAAGAAAATGTGGCTTCACACTAACATGGTTTACAGGTTTCAAATGAGCACTGCAGACAGAACAGTGTTGCTGAGATGGTGAAGTTGCCAGATTGTTACACTGGGAGAGCTAATGACAGTCACCATACGTTGCATTGTGCTTTAAAGTGCAGTCTGACTCAAAGGCATAGCTAGTCTTGGGAGAGGGGAATGTATTAAACAACAGCAAAAATCTGCTGTGGAAATGCTGGGCAACATGCATTCCAGTGGTCAGCCCAGCCAAAAGACAGCTTGCTAAGGAAAAGCACAGCAGGCAAGTAATTTTACTTTGAAGACTTTTATTTCCCTTGTGGTGCCTGTATTTATTTCCAGGAGCCTGAAATAAACCATTCACCCACAGGAGCCATGGCTGTTCCTAACATAAGTCAGATTGTGGCCACGGGCATAAAGGGATCCCTTCTGGGATCAGATCAGAAGTCCAGCCCAGCCACCATCCTGTCTCTGACAGCTGTGTGTGTGAGCTGTGCAAATCCTTCTACTTTGTATTCCTTTGAGTCAGTAGTCCTGAGCAAGGGCAGCTGTCCCCACTGCAGCCTTTTAGGAGCCAGGGTTATTAAGATGCTTTTTCGTGGCTTTGTGGCTTCCATGCCTCACTCAAAGGACAGACTCTGGCTCTTCTGGTCAACCTACTGACAGTTTATATCTCAGAAGGATGAGAGAGTGCATCTTTGGGTCATGATGTGAAGTTTGATGCAACACAGACATGTCCCTCCCTTCTCAATCTCTGTTCTTTAAAGGACCATAAAAACCAGACAACAGGGCACTGACTGACACATAACTGTGCCCCTCTCTACAGGAAAGTTTTCATATCTGGACTTAGCTGAGTTCTCCCATTCTAAGAGAGCTATAGAGCTCTCAGGAGGTGCATTTGGTTCCTAAGGAATTGAAAGCACCAGGAGCTGGGACTAACACAGGGACAATGTTTAAGCCAGTACAGGCAGTATTTCCATCTACCTGTCAGGCCTTTTTTAAATGTATAGGAGAACAGTAGGCCCAATCCTTCAGGTGTAAGGGAATGCTCAAGTGCAATGCTGTCACGTTTTTGAGCATGCAAATATTCAGATATTTGGGTAGCAAAGAAAGGTTTTAGCAGCTCAGAAAAAACTACTTTTTCTCTTTTGTATATCCTTATTCTATATTGTATATTATTTCAATATTTTGCTGGGTTTTTTCAATGTAAATAGACCTTTCCTTCAAGCTGCTTGTATGTTCACAGCAGCAAATTGACAAAAGCAAGCAAATTCTACCCCAATGTCTGTTCAAGAAAAACTGGGATACATCAGTCTAGAGCTTGTGGCTTCAGGGTGACTCACCATGACCAATGTACTGAAGTGTGGGTACTCCCTTGGCCCAAAACCTCTGTCATCACTTAACAGGGTAGGAAGAATAACATCGATCTTGTTCCTTCCTCTTGGCAAGCAGAGTTGTTGGGTTCACTTAGAATCAGATTTACTCTGCATAGTGCACTACCAGGAAGATGGAGCCACAGCCTGAAATGTGTTTGTGGTCAGGCAAGGGCTTCTCTATACATCTATTTCTGGCTTACATGTCTGCTCACTTGTGTATCTGAGTCACTCATTCCTTCGTGGGATCTGTGTAGGCTGCAGAGGCAGCAAAGTCATGATTCTCTCCTGTCATTAACAAGCGAGTCACTAACCAAACTCCTCCTGAAAGCTTCTGTTCAGAGGTGGTCCTTACACACTCCTCTGACATAGTGGCTGCCAAGTGTGCTGGTATCTTATCCTTGCAGCTCATTTGAGGTCCCCAAATAAACCACTTTTAAACTGAAATGAAAGTAGAGCCTGCCCTGGTTACTCCTCAGGTCTGAAATAGCACTTCTGTTTGCAATAACACTGCTTTGATGCAGCCTCTTTGAGAAACCCTCTCTGAGGCAAAAAATGAGACAGTAACCCGTGATCTTGAAATAGTATTATGAAAAGACAGATCTGAATGTTGAAATGATGCTTTAGTTTCAGAAAATACTGCAAGTGAGAGAGTGGTAATAAAACCCCTGAAGTTCCCAAGAATATTGACAGCTACTCAAAAAAGGAGAATAAAATAGAACTGAGTTAAGATTGCTTTTAAACCTCTCTACACATTTGGAGAAATGTGATTGACACAAAATTTTAGCTTCTAGTCAGAATGCAACTTAATGATTCAGCACTTCCTCTGAAAGAAGTTCCAACTCCTTCAACTTATCTTTGTGCAAAGGCAAAAGTTTTTTGAAAAGTCCAAAGCAAATTTAAAGTTTTATTTCCTCCTTATTTAAAGGGAAGAAAATGCCTTTGTTCTAATTTGGCTGGCAGAATTTTTTTCTTCCTACCAATTTTATTTAAAGTTACAATCAAGGCAAGGGAATATTTATTTTTCCTGCTTTCTCTGCATTCTCTTCTCCCCTCCCACTGCCCCCCTTTTTGGCAAGGGCTTTGCAGTCATCAAGAATAGCATTTTGCTCACCTGTGGATCTCCTCTTGTTCAGAAGTGACTGACAGAGAATGACAAGTGTAAAAAGGAGGACGCTGATGATTCCTGCGGAGCACACAAACACTGCGTACACGTACAGATCTGAAACCCAAGCACAGGTGATGGTCAGTGTTGCAGCTGATGCTTCATGATGATAGGACAGAAAAAAGTTACATCTACAAGATCTAAACAGACTCTGGCCCAAAAGATTTAGGGTAACAGTTCAGAAGTAGTTGAACCCTCTTGAAACTTTCCTATAGTATCCTACCTAGTTTAAAAATTGTTTGAAGTCTGCATAAATGCAAATAGGTGTAACTGCACTTATGAGTTGTGACTTTCAGGAGCAAACAAAGGACTGATTTGGGTTTTGGGGACATTTTGAACAACAACTCAAAACCCAAAAATACTTCAGTTGGGTTATTTCCCAGCTCAAACAGCTGTACTTTATTTTTTTGTAACAAAAGAAAAAAACAAACACACAAACAATGAAAGAAGAAAAGTGGCAGTGGGGAGAGTGCTGAGTGGCTGGGGAAGAAGGAAGTCTGCTGGCAGACTTCTGCTGGCAGCACTGGATAGAATTTTTTTTTATTATTATTTTTTATTCTTCAAACTACAGCCTTAGTCACCCTTCATGGCTTCTATTCAGGTGTTGGAACATACTTCCAGTGGTTATTTTTCCATCAGCCATAACAGATATATGACAAACTGAAGCTGGGCTCTTCCATTCTCTTTTGTCCAGTACCACTTGTACTTTGTGGGATAATTTCTCAGGCAAAGCTGGCTTTGCACAGGAACTTGCAAAATGGGTCCCTCCTGATTTGGGGCACTTTAGTTATCCTGTCCATTGGACTAAACTAACATCATTGTATAAAAACAGTAGCTGTTAGATGCATCTTTACCTTCAAAAAACTTCCAAGCTTCATGGTTTTTCTTGAAAGTGGAACGATCAGAAGATTTTGATGAAATCACTGCAAAAAAACAAAGAAGATAAGACAAAAATTGAAAAATGTGTGGTATAAAAAGTTTGAACCTCTTGAAGGAAATGTATCTTGCCTTAGACTTCAGTGCCCCAAGATCTTGCTTTGTCTAATTGCCTTTTGATGAAACAGTTCAGCTGCACAGAACTGCCCTCTCTGTTTCAGGAGGATGGATGACTGTCAATATCATAACAGCTGTACAGCCTAGAACCAGAATCCAAATGCTCTGACTGCTGAAACATTGTTCAAAACCCTCTCTGCACTCCTCAGACAGATTGTTTATGCATGCTGATATTTTTTATGATGTCAGATTAGATGATGTCACTTATGCCAATTTCATAATTTTTCTTCCTCCAGCAATCACTGCAATGAAATGGGAGTCTGGCAATGTCCTCCAGATTGCCAGTGAGGTCTGAACCAACCTCATGTGGCAAATCATTAGAGAACAAGCATCTTACTGGTAAGAGAATTCATTAGGGAGTTCCCTGAAGAGATGTGAAATGTGGGGCTGAATCAATGGAGATACAACTCTCAGGACTAATGAAATCTTCTCTTCAGTTGCGATGGGAAGGCCATCCTGAATATTTTAACAAATTGCTCATTTGTTGTATGAAGGCATCACATATGTAGATTTTTGGCAAGTATTTCAGAATAACTTCCCTGAAAAAGGGGCTTTTGTTCATTTTGGGAAAAAAAAATAAATCTTGCATTCCTGTATCTTGCAACATTTTTGCTGTTAGAAAATGCCACATGCAACTAATATTTAAGAACTCAGGCTTTCTTCTGTGGGAAATTCTGATAAATAAACTTCCCAACACGACAGATTGTTGTGATCATCTATTTGTTTTTGTCGTCGATGCCAGTAGGATTATAGTTGGACTGCCTGATTTTCTGTGTTTGTCCTCCTACAGAAGTCTCTTCTCTTGGACTGTAAACCATTTGGAACATGTATTGCTCTTCCTAAGAGATGTGCAGTATCACGAGGGATTGCCTGATTGTAAATGATGTTTATAGGGTTCAATACTGTTTTGAGAAGAATACTGATTTTGAGTTTTCTGATAGGAAGGCAGTAGAGGAACCATTTTTCTGATTTTTTTTTTTTTTTATCTTTGATAAACTAGTTTTTTGGTGTATTCTCTACTATAATTACCTTGAATTTAGGCTGACATTCATGACACAAGCCCAGGAAAGGAGGAGATGTCTTTAATGAGACTATGGGGGAAGGGGAAAAGGTTGACCTTATCTTAGAAGATGTTGTGCGGCTGGATTAGGAGACACTTCTTGGCAGCATTGGCACATGGATTTCTCTTGGTTTTACTCACAAGATTTAACAGCAGCCTTCTTACAAATGCTATCTCATGTCTTGTATTCACAACACTGAAAGGGACAAACTGCAACAGCTCAAATTTCAGGTGGGCCTTCTGAAAACGCTACAGAGTTGCTGTAGATGACATGAGTGCAGGAACAGAGAACTGTAAGGACTCCATCTCCACAACAAGGCTTCTTTTTCAAAGTAATGTATTTTGCCCCTAAAGTAGAAGCCATATATGTAGCTAAAATGCAACTATCATCATTACACAGCAAATAATTGTAGCCTGTAACTCAACTGTTTTTCTGTAAGTCCAATGTGTGTATCTGTGCAAATTTATGTGTTGCAACAAAACCTATTTGCAACTTTTTAATGGTCTATGCGAATTTACACAAGCAAACTTGCTAGCAAATAACAAAATCTGAATATAAATTAATAGCAGTAGCTGCTACAGATCCAGCTGTCAAATTGCTTCCAGAGTAAGTAGCATTTTGAAGAAGCAGAATTATCCTTTTCTTTTCTCCCTGGAAATCTGTGTCTTGCACAGTAACTCCTATTGACACTTCCTGGGTCAATAAATTAAAAGGAGAAAAAANAAAAAAAAAAAAAAAAAAAAAAAAAAAAAAAAGGGACTGTTCCATTTCTGCCTCTGCTTGATTTGCAAAGTTTTAAGAAATTTGCCTGGTGCTTTAGCATAAAGATACTGTTTTGATTTGGGGCATAACTGCAGACGCATTAATGGAACAAAATGTTAGGCAACACAGCAACTGTGATGTGGTGGAACACTGCTACCTTTTTTGATAAAGCACAAGCAATACAACTTAAGTATCCAAATGTTTCAGGCAATTTGTATTGCTCCTTTTGTTGCATCCTGGGTCTAACTGTAATATAAGTAAATCCCTTTGCAATAAAAAGTGTAACTGATCATAGTATAAAATACCAAATGTGTTTGGAATAAAATTTCCTTGAAAAGCCCAAGTGCTACTGTTGGGAAAACTGGAAACTTTATCAGTACTTGGAAAAGTGTTACCTTCCCTCTCAGGTGCAGCAAGTACAATACACTCAGGGAGCATTAGCCAAATGCTAGCAAAGGTGGTCCTTTGTTCCCAGCCAAGAGGCTTTAAGTGGTAAAACAGTTGCTATGACATTTAAAGATATGCAATATTTCAGGTATCTTTTGGTATCTTGAATCTGGATTTAGAGTTAGAATAAATATGCTTTTAAGGGGCCAGAGTGGTAGTGGTGTTTGCCTCAGATCCCCACAGGGTGTCTACAACTCTCTACAGGCTGGCCAGCCTTCCTCCCTCATCTCAGGTTTCCTGCTCTGCTTTGGGGCATCTGAAGTGGAGAGCAGCAATACAGCTGAGCAGACAGTGTAAAAATAATGAATTCATGAGGTCTCAAGTCCCTATTCTGATTATATATTCATGACTCATACTAGAAATCTGGGGAAAAATATTATTGAAGGACTGGACTGAAAAAATATGGATTTCCTTCTTTTCAATACCTTAATTGTTCTGAACTCAATAGTTTAGCTATGAAAAGTAATGAGAGGTTTCAGTGTTATAATTAGCAACAGCCTGAGAAGCTATTAAAGATGTGGAGTGTCTCCTTCTGAGGAGGGGTATGACAGGTAGCCTGACAATATTCTATACTGCTTTTTCTTCTGCTGCCACTTACTTGGAACATGCCATTCCCTCTCCAAGAACTCCTGACAAATCTGTATGTTTCACTACAGGCATTTAGGAACTTACATCATTCAGTGAATAAGAAAACACTCTACACTGCTTTCTGGCATTATCTTTAGAGTTGTCCCTGTGAGAAATCAACTTTTCTGTTTATAAAGGCTGAAGCAGGGGGTAATTTGCCAGCTAGCACTGATGGCACAGCTCCTAAGAAAAATCACCACTTCAAAGGAGTCTGTTCTTGAAATCCAGCTTCACCACCTCTGAAAATGTGGGTCTGGTGGCCTAAGACTGGAGCTAATCCATCCCAAAGAGATGGCTTGTTTTCAACTTGGTTCATGTCTGCCACTTGTTTCTGGTCATTTTATGCAAACTTCAACACCACCAGGCTGGTCATTGCTTTTCTAGCTCTGCTTTCTGGCTGCACGTGATTTAAACAATAGTACTGATGTGATAGTAAAAGGGCCACTTACCAACTGCTGCTAGACTAGAACTAAGAGCAAGGGAAACACCAGGAGAGGGGCAAAATGTAAGCTGAATATTAGCTTTTCTTCTCCTATCCACAGATTACACTCAAAAATAATCTAAGTTCAAATGTCTTATAAAGGGATTGGAGGACAAGAAGAAATTATAGACTTGAAATCAGTAATCTCTTACCTCTTATTTCAGTAGCTGCTGTACCATTTGACCATGCTGTCCACTTATTTCTGTGTTTGCCAATTTCCTGTACTTTGCAAATATAATGTCCTTGATCTGTTTGCTGGAGGCTTAAAATAAGAAATTTGTACATAGTTCCATGTTTCTCTTTAAGGAGATGAAGTCTCTGCTTGTGAAAATGATGAGTATAATTTCCATAATACTGAACAGACCCAAACTTTGTCATTTTGATCATCAGATGCTCCTGGGTAGGTGATGCAGCGAAGACCCACCTCACAGCCAGCAAATTGTCTGTCTTTCTCTTTTGAGAAATGTGGCAGTAAAGGGTAGCATTGTCCCCCTCGGAGTATTGCACTGTTGGTCCAGGAGAGACCGTCACATTTAAAGCCTCACAAACATCTGCAAAGGAAAGAAAAGATGGTGAGAGTTTTCCACACTGGCAATACAGCACCATAATCAGTCTCAGCATGGAAGCCCAGAGCAGGTAAACTGATGGTATCTGCTTAGTGTGCAGCAATTTAATGACTTTGTAGAACCTGACATCATCTGCTTCTCTGTGAATGTCAAGGATGGCGTGAGGCCCTCCTTCAGAGAGTCTGCTCTAGCATGTTTCTGTCACTAATCAGTAACCTAGAGCTGACATGGAGACTGTACTACTGTTACAGGATCAACTTCATGTGATTTTTTATCAGTCTGAACAGTTTTGGAATGCTGTTGCCTGACCAGCTCTTCCAAGGGCTTCCATTCTTCTTAGGACTTCCAGGCTAAAATTATTTCAATAGCCAGTTTATGTTCATTTGTTCCTGTGCCAGCTTTAAGCTTAAAATAGTGTTTTCTTCTCTAGAGCTTACTTCCTGACTCCATATACAAAGCAATTATCTGGCCTCAGCCTTTGCTTTGTTGAGCTAAAGAAGACAAGCTCTGTTAGTTGCCTCCAGTAAAGCAGTGTCTTTCCCATTCACCCTAACAGTCCTTCTTTGCATTGGTTACAGTTCAAATTTTGGATTTGATTGTAATTTTTTTTTTTTTTTTATGTAATTGACTGCAGTTATAGACAGTGTCTGGAAAGAAGTTGTCCTGTGGAATACTCACAGTACTTCTCCGATTGACTGGGATATACATTGCCTGCTATACCCCAGAATTATCTTGTCCTTTTTCATGACACTTCCATATGTCAGGTTATAAATAAATAGCATACTTGGGTGTTTTCCCTTCTTTTTCATTTGTGGTTCAGTTACCAGTGTATCAAAGAAACTCTTACTAATCCCCAAGTATGTGAATTTGCCATACTAACTTCGGCTCCACTTAAGTTACTCCATCCTCAGTTTTTCCTATGAGCTGTCCTTGTCTTATGCTGATTTGATAAGGTCATAATTTCAATGTGCATGCTTCTGTCTACCTCTCTTAGACATCATTTGTGCAGACCTTACATCATACTGTTCCCTAGATTATCACTGAAAGACCACTGAATTCTCTATATATCTTCATATCCTCCAGTTTCCTATGTCCTCTGCTTTAAGTAATGTTCCCCTTGTCACAATCAAATGGTCATCTCAAACCTGGGTTAAGTCCATCAGACCATTTTTTCTAACTACAAATTCAAGTTAATCTGACATTATTTGCATGACAAAATATGACATGAGATCATATCAAGACAGATGATTGTTCCATTAATTTCTGATTCTTGTCTTTAATGTTCTTCATCCTAAACCATCACTCAGACCAGTTCTTTGTCTCTCTGCTTTACTTCTAATAATAGCCAGTATAGGTGAAGGCTGAAAAAAGTGTCCATGGCTGTCCATTAGAAGAAAATTTCCCTTTCCTCACCTAAGTGATTTATACTGATTTTCTGAGGCATGGGAATCAACACTCATTTTATTTCCTTCCTAATGCACATGAAGAATGTCCTGATTAGTCATATCAGAGAGTGATCTATTTTTGACCAATGGTGTATTGTGGCAACGTGTTCCCTAACTGACTTGTGATGTGTCATCTCCTGGTCTGAGGGCATCCACTACAGAGAGAACCATATTCCAGCAGTGAGCAAGCACTCCCTGCAATGCACTCTGCAAAGCATGAAATGTCCTCTAAACTCTGAACTTCCTGTTATGTGAATACTGTACTGTACTCAAATACTAATGAGAATTGCAACTCTGGGAGAATGATTTTTTCATTTCTGGACACTTTTCTAGCACATCAGCAAGGAACATTTTAACAAAGGGGATGAGCATTTTGGCAGAGATTATTGTCTGACATCAGCTCCTGAAACACAAACATATATTTATCTTCAAAATAACCAAGTAAAGTATTTCTATTTCTGAAGGAGTTTTGGAGACAGAGACACTGGCTTTACGGTCCCAGTGAAGCAGTGAAATGAAGCAGTTAATTACATCACCTTATTTACAGTAAATTCACTAAATTAAAGAAGTTGCATTGCAACTGTTTGAGAAGAATTCTGTAAATTAATAGTGTGATAATTATTTTGTGCCACTTCAGTCAAAATCTCTACTGAATGGCATGTTTATTCCAAGTTGACATTATTTTTTTTTTTTGGTTATGAAGAAGAAAATATTTGGTATAAAGAACAGTTTGGCTTTTTTTAAAAAAAAATACTTGAAGAAACTACAGCTAAGCATGGATGGGGATATTGATAAAATTATTTGTGCAATACATTTGTGTCTGCAATGCACCTAAATGCCAAAGAAAGAGGTTATATTGGATTGTAGAAAGCATCATTAGAAGTAGAACAGGATATTGACATTTAAAATTAAGGCTGAGTCCCACCAAAAGCTTTCCAGGCATAAAACTTCAGTGATTACTCTCTGGACTTACCAGCCTTGGTGCTTTAGCAGCAGAAGGGAAGCCAGTAAATGGCTATGTCTGCCACCAAAGTAAGATTAAATTTTGAGGGTTGTACTGCTTAGTAAATAAGGAAGAACTTTGAGATTTTCAACACTTTTTGGAGTCCTCAAACATACTTAGGCAATAAATGTTTAATAAATCATTTACAAAAATTATGGTTTGGGTAAATGAAAAACACAGACCTTTTTCTACTGAAATTATGAACACTTCGTGAAAACTATAAAGAAAAACAATTATGTCATTTTCCTGACATGTGAATTTCTTTTTTGAAAAAGCTGGCTAGGAGTAATTGTGAAACAGAGTCCCAAAATAAAAGGCAAAAAGCTCATTGCTTAATTCCAAACTAGGCAGAACATAGTGCCAAGAAGTACCCAAGAGAAAATACAGAGGAAGTCAGATATGGTGATGATGGAAGCCTCTGTGAGAAGATAAAGCAGCATTGTACAGAGAGACTCTGATCCCTTTCTAGCTGTTTACACTCATACAAACATCGGTATTTTATACCTAAGGCTTCCACTTTTCCTCTGAGGACATGCCTTTTTATAGGGACATATCAAATTTTGCATTCTTCATATTTCTGATCAGTGGGAACCTCTCTCCTTATCTTCCTTCTGTGGCTCCCATTGGTGCAGCTGCACAAGTACAGCAACAGGAAGAGTTCTGGAAATTTCATGGTGCTTTTATCATAGTATCATCTCATGTTGAACAGGGTTGGGTGATTCTTTATATAAAGCAGAAAAACAGTATCCATTTGACTTTATCCTCCTACTGCCATTGTAGGAGGAACACTGAATGTTGAAGGAAAGAGTTCATTTACTTCCTATGTGGAAAGGAAAACCCTCATTCAAGGCACTCAGACAGTAGTGGACATGTTCCTCCTGTCTTTAGCAGGCACTGGTCAGCCCCAACATGAGGTTTACCCTTGTAATAGGCTCCTTGCCAAGAGCAGGAGACTTCACAGCTTAAGAGCAGGCTTGTGTGCCAACATGGCACTGAATTTATAGACTTCAGATTGCTGTTTCAAGTGAGGAATCACTGTTCATCTTCTTCTGCCTTCCCACTATAGTACAATGTAGCCCTTCAGGTGGAGCTCACCACAAGAGTTTGTGTCTCGTTTCTGCTTGGAAAGGGAAATTATTTATAGAAATGGAGAGAGAGTTAGAGACTTGGTGATTTCTTTGCAGTACGCTTAACCATCAAACTTCTCTCCTTTTTGCAATAAGCATGCTTAGTTGCTCCCACCTCAACATTTTTAGCTGTTTGCTTCTCTGGTATGTTCCACCAGGATGTCTCAGTAGCCTGTGGGGAGTCAGGAAAGGTGACTGCTGCTTAAACTCTGTTTTAAAAAATCCACCCCCGAAAATAGTCCATTTCTGCTTACACCAGTTCAAGTCCAAGAATTAGCTAGATTTGGACTTTGCTGTCTGCCATATTACACAGCAAAACACTTTACCAGCACTGTCAGGAGTACCAAACTACACTTCTAGCGCCCAGAAACTTGTTTATGCCAGGGCCTCTCCACTCTGTCTGTGCTGGAACAGTGTCCAAGGACTTACAGTGGCCACTGGGTCCTTGTGTGTGGTGAGCAGTTTCAGTATGGCTGTGGTTTTGTGGGAGAACCCCAGTTACTTCAGTTGAGATAGGAGTGGAGTTGTTCTGTGCACATCTGCTCACAGCCCAGGTTTAGTGGTGTATGCAGGCGTCTCTTCCTTTCTCTGTGGAGACGACGGGCAGAATCTACAACCCAACCTCCAGTGCTGCAAGGACTGATAGCTGGGGGACTGGGATGTGCGGGGGACTAGAGAGTAGTTTCCTTCTGATCTCAGCTTTGCATGACCAGAAGCATATGGGATGGCTTTTATCCGTGTTGTAGTTTGTTCAGTGAAGCTATGCCACTGACAAAGCCTGCTTTAGCTTGATTTCTTTACAATTAAAGAGCAGATGAGCCAGGAAGAAGCAAAGCTCTTTGTTTAAATGAAAATAATTAGGAGCTGGCTAGCAAGAGCACCAAAAACCAACCAGCTGTTTTCAGTTGAACAGATCTGTCTGCAAGTTTCACAAGTCAGAGGCTCTCCCTCAGAGAAAGCTTCTGCATTGACTAAAGATGGACTTGAACCAAACCTCTGCCTCCACCATCTCCTGCCCTTCTGCAGTGGGGTTCAAATTCAACTCTTTCATTAGCCTGGAATGAGCAAGGCTTCCCCACCCCTCAAAGCTCACTGCACCTGCAAGTTCAGATCCAGACTCTGTGTCTGTTCTGCAGCTTCAGGACACACAAGGCTGTCCAATACACCTTTGTTTTGGAGGGATAAATGTCTTAAAGGGAGGACGCTTTTTACAAGTGATCTACAGGTTCCATTTCCACCTGATGCCAACGGGATCCGGGCACCTGTGGAAAGAAACAATGCCAAATCTCCCTTTGCTTCGGCTGTGCCTGGCACAGAGACAGCCGAGGACACATGCCCGTGAACTTGCACGGAAAGGGCTTTCTTTGCTAAGAAGGTTCCGATTGCTGCTGCCGGGGGCCCGGGGAAGCGGCGGCCGAGCGGGGCCGGGGCCGGGGCCGGGGCCGGGCGGGCGGAGGGGCTCCCCGGGGGCGACCCC